>ML681998.1:27473988-27533988 GCA_007922195.1 Podocnemis expansa | reverse complement strand
TAATCAGAGAATATTCTCTACCAGTTATGTTTAGCAATTACCTTAATTTGTTGTATTACCCATTCAGTTTGTTTTATAGACTGGTAGACAATAACCAAAATATTTTGTGCCTTTGTCTTAGCCTTTTTCTGCTTGTTTCTTCAATGTTTGGGTGTTCTGTTGACTTTATAACTAAATTTATATTCTGTTCTCAAGGAATTAGGCTTATTTGTGTATATAATTAATATTTGTCTCTAATTTCCTCATTAACACCCACAGGTGCATTAAATATAACATTATATTCTACTATACATGTAATATACAAAAATTTGTTTTCATAATAATCATGAACACTATATACATCATTTATATTAAACTTTACTCACCATTTCCAATAAATACATGTTTTTTCTATATCCATAATCACTGAATCATTGGCTGAACATATGTTTAATAGGTTTTAACACAACCCCTTTCTCTTTGTTCAAACAAATGTCACAAGATTGGATAGCATTATTATTACAAACATATTTTATAACTTTTTTCTGTATAAGTCTCAAGGTTTTTTAAGTTTCTCGTATTTTATTTTGCTATATTGCCTGACTCTTCTATCCAATTGGTTACATTACAGTTGAATTTTATTGTAATCCAAACACTGCTATTGTAGATATCTTTTTTTCTTCTTTTTTGCTATGATGAGTACATATACAATACTTTGGTCTCGAGAATTATACATGAAGTTTTTCATTTTTAACCATTCATTCATTTAAATCATTTTAAAATAAAAGATCTAATTTACATTACATTTTTCTTGCTATCTTTTTTTATTCTTATAATATATATTGTGTATGTGCTTTTATATATGGTAATGTTAAAGATAATATCTTTGCTGAATTTAAGATGGCCAAATAATATACTTTTTAACTCAAAATTGCAAAGTAGATGTTAAAAAGGAATTTTTACTGATTACAAAACTACTTTTATTAAAAAAAAACTGCATCTTAGAGAGCTTCTTTGCAAAGTTATTTGGTGGGAATAAAACTAGGCATCATGCAAAAGCAATGGCGTCAGGTACAAGTTGTACTGATTGCTTAGTCTTGAAAGAGCCACGTGTCTTATTTAGAGTATTGTGTGCATAAAGGTGGAAAAATCAGTGCATTTTGATTGGTCAAGGAAGCAGCATATAAGACTGACAAAAAGCAGTTGCTGCTGTCCATTCTAGTGACAGTCATTGTTTGTGTTCATCTCTTGTTTGAGCAGATTTACAGGACATAATGTCTTTTGGCATTCAGATTATTTGTCTTGTTGTGGTTTTCATGCTTTGAGTTCAAAATATTTTGGATTTTGAAATTTGTCATTATAAATTACATCACTGGAGCATGAGGAATAATAAAACTTTTTTTTTAAATTTTTTTTAACATTACTACTCTTGAATCTTCATGAACGTGGAGACTGATGACTGATTTAAAAATGCTGACATGAGTACTGTCTGCTTCCCAAAATGGACACTGCTTCCTTCAGCCAAACACTGACTTAAAAGTTTTCATTCTGGGATGTCACTGACAGATGATTGGAGATTTATATTAAACTTCCAAATATTTAAATTTAGCTAAGATTTGCTGTTTTGGCTCAGGATTGAATTTAAGCAGACAAACTCCTGGATTCTATTGTGTTTAGTGCCCATGACCTCACAAACCTGTGATAGGTGATGAGCAGATTCTTTTGCATCATCTCACAGAAATGAAATAAAATGCACAGACTGTTTCAGTCTTTTATTTTTGGCTATTTTCAGTGCACCCCTGATTTTTATTATGGTGGAAAAAATCTTTTCTCCAAATCTTGTGAATTTTTCAGTTTGGTAGTCAGGGGCGCTGCTGTCACCGGTTTTATGAGGCTCAAGCCCTGAGTCCCAGAGCGCCAGCCCTGGGTCCAGCACCGGGCAACCTGTGGCAGCGACGCACTCATGTGGGCAAGTCCCAACTCTTTTCCCAGGCCAGTGATGCTTCTGCTGGTAGTGGTAATTTTAATAGGAATGTTCATGTCCACAATTGCACAAACTTTTTATAACTATTAAGTGAATTTCCTATTAGAATATATTACTGCCTTTTAGATATCCCTTATAAATATAACCATATTTATTATTATATTCCTATGAGATAAAAGTGATTAAGAACTATAAAACTTTAACTTTTTGTGAAGTTTTGGCTCTTGTTTTGTTTAACTGAAAAGAGTTCATAGGCTACTTGTCTTTTATTCCTCTTCTGCACCTTCTGTTTGTTCTCATTAGACTGAATAACAAGCTTAAAACCAAAATATTCAGCAAGGCTTTTGTGGAATTCCCTCTTGCATCAGATGCGATAAGTGGAGGAAGAAGTGAGAGTTCATAATTATTCTCTTGGGAAAATCTTTTTGTCTTTGGACTTCAAGTTGTCAGGCAGAGATTCTTAGATCCTGAACTACTGTTTCCCCATTCTGCAGTGTTCTCTCACTAGGTTTTTTCTTTCCTTCTCCTTGGTAATGGATTATTGTGATAAAGACAGATGACCTTGCTGCTAACATAGATTTTATTAAATGATCTACAAAGGGCTTAATTACTAGACCAATACCCCTAAGATGTAAAAAATAAGTGTTATTTTAGATTTAGAATCATTTAAACTAAGGGGCGGTGGGAATTGAATGGTTTCATAGAGTCCCCTCCTGGATTCCTGTCTTGGCCTATTCATCTGCCTTATTTCATTATGCTGCTTCAATTATTTTTCTTCTGTGCTTTTACTTTTTCTTTTTTTTTTTTTTTTTGGCCAGTTTGTCCCCAACATTGTATGTCGCAGTTTTAAGTAGTTTGGGACAAAAATCTTTGGCTACACATTAACAAAAAATCTTTGGCTCCTGAAATCATTTACTCTGAAGCATTTTCCCTCCTTCACATACTCTTTGACTAGGAGAGTGAAGTAGAAGTATAAAGCTCAGTTTCTGAGGTCTTACATTAAAGATGCATTTCCCTAGTGTAATATTTCAGCACAGCTTTTTTTTTTTATTTTATAGAGGGAGTAAAGCACAACTAGAAATCTGCTTAACTGACAGAAATTCTATTGTGTGTGATCATTGGTGTTGTGTGTCCTACCAAGTTTAGAACAGGGTAAAGGGCAACTGAACTTTTGTTTGATTAATTACCTGTTCTTAGCAGTTAACATACTTTTAAAACATTATGGTTTAAGACACCCCTTAAGGTTATGCACCTTCCAGCTTTAGACTGAAAATTTCCAACTCTGTAAAAACATATTTGAATTGTCTAGGGATCAATTCCCAGAATAGATGCATGTTTTTTTAAGAATAATAGTTATAACTAAAGGCAACTTGCTTAAAAAAGAAGATGGAATTAACAATTTCTTATAGTTCTGAGGCAATCATGAGAACAAAAGGATGTTCAGCTCCTGCTACAGAGAGATGAGAGATCCTTATCAAAGCATCAAAGGCTAGGGCTCTGCAGACTGCTTTTTTGTTAAGCTTAGTATTGAATGGTCCAGGTCTATGTCTGCTGGCAAGAGTCCATGAAAGCCTTTAACCAGACTCAAGCTATTTAGCTGAAAGTAATGTTGGCACTAAATTTCACTACACGTTTCACAGAATGATTTAAATGATCATGCCTTACATGAGAACCATTCCATTTGCTTTGGTGACCATGGTCCTGACAATATGGCTTTTGGTGACACAGAATCCCAGTGAACTGCATATTTTGCCATTCAATTCAGGGAAGAAATGACCCCTCAAGCTAGAGTCAAAATTATACAGAAATCTTTCCTGTATGATCCACAGGAATGAAGCTACTAGGTGGGTGGGGCAGCTCAAGTAAATGAAAACCTGACCCAATTTTATTGTGCTCTATAGGATCTATAGAAACAGGTAGTTACCATCAAATTAAAACTGCAGTAATATTGCATACCCAGATCTAGGCAGGGAGAGCATTAAGGAGGCTGCTGAATTTCCAGTATCTCAAGAGTATGGCTGAATAGTCCAATGGATAGCACACTTGATTGGGGCTCAGCAATCCTGGATTATATCCTTACCTCTGCCATTAATCTGCTCTGAATTTGAATAAGTTGCTTCCTCTCTCTGTGATCTGGTTTCCCATCTCATCTGTAGTCTTTTTTGTCTCTCTATATTATTAACTCTATATAGGCCTATATTCTGTTAGTATGTATTTCCTTAATGCTTAGCATAATAAGTGCTTATCTCATTTAGACACTATAATAGTTACTATAGATAATTATACTAAAACAGTAGGGATGAGGGAGAGAGTAATATTAGGCCAGCTTCTTGAGCTTTATAGATGGGCTTGATTTTGGAGCTATCCCTGGAAGATTCAACTTTATCTGACTCTCAGTTTGCTGGGGGGTGGAGGGGGCAGGTTAGGAGGCCTCTAACACTATTTCCAAAGTTTGAGGGAACACAGTGAACATTCTCAGTGTCACTTCCTCAGTTGTGCTGTCCGCAGCTAGGTGGAGTCATAGATTTTAACCCCTGGCAGGTTTGTATTTGCAGAGAGATTACTAGATAACATAGCAGGTCTTTTTCTTTTCTTTTTTTTTTTTTAATCTCTAACTTCTGTGATTGGTCAATCACAGAAAAGTTAATCTTGTATTTAAATGGTTGCTTATGAGGTTTAGGCACCCTTGAGCATTAAGAGTAGATACTGTGGCTGAAGAAATTGGGTGGTTTAAGAAATCCTACAACCTGTCTTAGCTGGACAGTAATTCTTCACTGAAGCTGAAAATTGAACATTCTCACCGGCCCTGCACCTGTAAAGAGGTGAGTATATTCAGTCCTTTTCTTCATGTTTATGCATGGAAAAATGCACAAGTATACACTTAAGATATATTTCTGGTATCAGAGATATAATATAAACATTTTAAACATAATGTTAATTTGTTTGATGTTTTACATTGTGTATTTATTGAAAAAAATCATTGTGGATTATTGACAAAACATAGAAGACAAAAAAAATCTGTTTAGAAAATACTGAGATTTCCTTTCCCTTTATACTGTGTACTTAAAGTGGAAATATTTGGACAAAACACAGGACTTTTGTATTTTAAGAGTTCGGCTGCTCATTTCCTGACTTAAATAATTCCTCTTGTCATATCATAGTTGTTTTCACATAAAGATTGAGACAGTATAGATGTCTCATTCTTACATTTCCAAACAACTATACACCTGCTTTGTCTTCTCTGTACTATAGGCTGCTCTAGCTGAATTATTGGCTTTTAATGGAAATTCAAAAGGCTATGAGTAACATTCTTTATAGACAAGTAGGACTCAGAATTTTGAAGCTACCATTCCTTCCCTTGAAAACGTCACTGACATATTAGGAAGTAATATTTAACCCATACAATAGAGTTAATTCCAAATTATTTTGAAAAGCGATCACTTTAAACCTACTCTAGCTAGGAAAACTTTCATGATTTCCAGTCATTTAATATAAGGAACCAGTATATTTCAGAGAATGAGATAACAGTAACAGATTGTGTGTTGAAAACCCATAATATCATTGTTGCGTGTGAACTCTTCTCCCTATTACATCATTCAAAAATAACAAAAAAAAATTAAATACATACACAAAATTATTCCCTTTAGAAAATAGCATCTAGTCTGTCTGATTCGTTAGTTAGCACTCTTCATGTTGGATTTTATCTGGTTTGCTCAGTGATTTTTTTTTGGGGGGGGGTATTAGAGAGGATGGCTATATATACATTTTTTTTCAGGAAAAAATAATGATTCAGCATAAATGTTTGTTTAGACTAATATTTTACTTATAACTATTTTAGTTTCACCTACATTTATTTAAATCATAGGTTAAAATTTACTTTCACTATCTTTAGGGAAAATAGTACTATGAAAACCAGAGACTACTCTACTAATATAATTGTGAAATATGCTGATTACTGATTATGCATTCCTATTATAGCTAGCATTAATTAAGCACGTTTATAAATATATTATGAGACTTAGCAATACTCAAGAGACTCCTATATAATCTTCTTGACTAATAATTTTTCATGCTATTGCTTTTGTAGACATTTATTTTCCCTTAAATCTTCAGCATTGGTTCTCCAAACAGGAAGTAAAATGTCGTCTACTGGACAAATTATATTGCAAATGTTTCATTTATAGGCAGTGTATTCTAAAGCACAGAGAGGTAAAAATGCTCTGACATGGCTCACTAGTTTGCAGTCTGATTTATTACAAACAACAGATGGTTAATGATCAAACTCATGTATAGTGTCCCTGAACAGTTTACTTATTTTCAAGGGCAGCATTTAATTTCCAAAAGAAACGAAGTGTATAACTGCTATAGAATTGCTGTTTCATGGTCACTTTCATAGATTTAAAAAAAGTCAAGATACAAAAAACTAATGATATTTCCAATGATTTTTTTTATTTTTTTTTTTTAAAGCTGCTATACTACTTAGTGCATTATGAAAGCTACAAACCACAGTAAAGTATCTATTAAACTGTAGGAGATACCAAGCCACACAAGTATGTGTAATCCAGTGATTGTAGTACATATTGGCTATGTCTACACTCCAGGGCTTTATTAAGTCAGCTTAATAAGGTCTTTATTAAGCCAGCTTAAAGTAGACCTTATTACTTTGGCTTAGAGTGTCCACACTCAATGCCAGGAGACTGCCCATGTACACACTGCAGCTTCTAGGTTGCCCTAGGAGTGTTGAATTGCGGGTAGCTGGCCCACAGCACACCACAGCAGAAGTGCCCCTCTCTCCTGGCCACTCCTTTACTACGGGAAGTGAGTGACCACACCACCCTCCATACTGTGTGTAGCATTAGGGAGCCCAGGGAGGTCAGGGAGCCTGACGTGGCCCAGCAATGTGCCAGAACAGCACTCCACACCTTCCCTGCAGTGCTGAGACTCCTGCTCTGGACCAGGTGCCACAGGGCAACTGACAGTGGTGGTGGGGGGGGGAGAGACAGGGTGCAGCAGCTGTCAAGATGCAAACACTGGGAAACAGCACATAGAGGAAGGTGATGTCAAATCACCTGTTGTAATGGGAAAGAAATCCATAGTCATGATTTAATCCTGCTTTCACACAGTCTAATCTGAAAGAACTAGCAGCTTTCTTTCTTTCTTTTCTTTCTGTGCACTGTTTTCCAGTGTTTGAATCTTAACGACTGCTTTGAACTGTTGTTACAGTGTGACCTGATCCTATGTCCTACACTCCCCTGCATTTAATTTACTACCATTCTGTAAGCTCCCCCATCTTCAAACTGTCTGACAAAGTGGGATTTTCTCCCATGAAAGCTCATGCAATAAATAAATTTGTTAATTTTAAACAGTGCCTCAGGACTCCGTGTTTGTTTTACAACAATATCAGGGGGATTGGGCTGAGAAGGAGAGAGACACAGGGTTGGGCTGGATAATGGGAGAGACACATAGGGTTGGGCTGAGAAGGAAAGGGGAGAGACATGGGGTTGGGCTGGAGATGGCGAGAGACATGCAGGGTCGCACTGGGAGAAGGGCAAGGGGAGAGAGAGGCAGGTTCAGACAGAGAAGGGGAGACACACATGCCTGGGCAGATAAGGGGAAACAGAGGGTCGGGCTGAGAAGAGGAGAGACACAGGGTTGTGCTGCAGAAGGCAAGGGGGGAGACACGGGGTCAGGCTGGAGAATGGGGGAGAGACGCTGGAGTAGGGCAAGAGGAGAGAGACACGCTGGGTCCGGCAGGGGAAGGGGAGAGATGCACAGTGTGGGGCTGGAGAAGTGGGGAGAGACCTGCTGGAGAAGGGCAAGGGGAGAGAGTCATGCAGGGTGGGGCTGGAGAGCGGTGGAGGCATCCGGGATTGAGCTGGGGAAGAAGAGGGATGAAGGGTCATCAAGCTAAGAAGGAGAAAGATGCTGGATCAGGTCAAGAGAAGGAGAGAGGTGCGGGGTTGGGGAGACGGAGGAGACCTTCAGCGTTGGGCTCAGAAGCAGGGAGATGCTGGGTCCATTTGAGAAACGGGGAGATGCTGGGTCGGGCTGAGAAATGGGGGAAATCCCGAATCTGGCTAAGAAAGCGGGGAGATGGCAGATCAGGTCAGGGAGCATGGGAAGTCTGGGTGTGGTGCCCCCATCCTCGTGTTTTCTATAGTTAGAAGGCCAATTAAGTCAACTTAAGGCATCTCCTGGGCCACATTGCCTTAAGTTGACTTAATGGTAAAGTTGACTTTATAAGTGGAAGTTATAAAGGTGACTTTAGTGATCAGGAAAGTCGACTTTACTGGCTTGCAGTGTGGCCTGGGCTTTATTTAAGTCGACTTAAGGGCCCTTAAGTCAAATTAAAGCCACAGTGAAGACATGGCCACTATGATCAACAGAGTCAACTCCATTTCGGTTTTTCTATATCCTCCATGTTCAGGGTATAAAGGACATAATAGGGAGGTGGTAGAATCTCCATTTTTGTAAACACTGAAGACCTGGTTAGACAAAACCCTGGCTGAGATTATTTAGTGGGAGTCGTCCATCTTTTAGCAGGGGTTTGGACTATATGACCTCATGAGGTCCCTTCCAACCCTATGATTCTATGATACCATTCCAGGGAAAAAGCCAGAAGAGCATGTAGTTTTGAGAAATGTCACAAGCATGAACATCTTGGCATTCTTTATAGCTTTAACAGGCCACTTAAATTATTTCAGTTTAAAGCTATGGGGACAATATTGCAATATAGTGAATCTCCACAACAGTGTTATTTCATTTCAAAATGAAATTAGCCTCTTAAAAATGATTTCAAATATGGGAAGGTGTTCCATTTTCTGACTCTGCTAAACTGCCAGGATGTTCCTGACATGAATCAGATGCCATTATTTCTGAACAAGCCTTTTCAAAACTTACTGCAGAGAGTCCAAGAATTTGTAAGTAATAAAAACAACTTCCTTTGTCCACACATTGAAAAACTAAAACTACTATTGGAGCTCACTTTAGAAGCAGGTTAAGAGCCTAAGAGGCAGCACATTGAAACTACAACTGAAACTTTTTGGACAAATGTTGTGCTGGACTCCACATATCCATACTTGAGGAAGATGACATCTAACATTTTAATTAGGTTTGTTTTGATATATGTGTGTTAGAATTCTCAACAGCAAACAACATTAAAATGTATAATCTTTCCATTCTGACTGGCAAACTTCTGTGCAATTGCCCACATTGTTGAATTGACTAAACTCACTAAAAGGTACTTGTCCAACTGAGGACTTATTTTTCTCACTGAGAGTATTTTATTTATTCATTTTTATGTACAGTTTATTTTAAATCTATATTGCTATATAAATCACATTTTTAGTTTAGATAGTGCAGCTTTTACAGATGTTTTACAATAAATATTTGATTCATTTGCACAATACACCCATAGTTGGGTATGTATTTGTTATTGGAAAGACCTGAATCACAAATGATAAAGAGCTCATGTGTACTAAGTATTATTTTCTTTCAAAGTCTGATACTTATATTAGCCAAAAAAAGAATGTTTTGAATATGCTTATATGTCTATATACATATTTTTCTACAATAATTTTATTTGAGAAAACTCATTCAAAATTTAAAGTGGTTGTCTGAAAATGTTCTAATGACAATATTTGCATTTGCTTGACATTTCATCTATGTGCTTTCTCAAAGTATCTGCCGGGCAGGCACCTTCCCTGCCAGCCAAGCCCGCTTCCCTGCCAGCCAAGCCAAGTCCCCACCCGCCTGCCTGGCCTCCAGCTCTCCTGTCCCAGTCCAGTCCCCCAAAGGGCACCTGCACCTTTCCCCATACCTGGCCTGATTGTGGGTTCCAGGAGGCTGGAGCTCCTCTACCTGGATGCATGGCATAGCCAGAGGCTTCTCCCCCTCCTCCCACCACCATATGCACCTGAACATGCTCAGGGGCAGCACAGGAGATTTTGAACTCTGCCAGCCCCAGCTCCAGTCCCAACCTCAGCCGGGTGCCCAGAAGAATGTGCCTTTGGCAAAGGCACATTCCTGCTTGGGGCCAGGTAGGGTCTGTTGCCCCCTAAAATTCAATCTCTGGGGCTTTTGCCTGTTCGTTGCACCCTAGTTATGGTCCTGCAGTTTAGTGTAAATGCATAGACAGATTACATTAGACTGTGTATTCAAACAGGTTCCTATTTATTCAAAGCAGGACCAACTCCAATTAAATCATCTCTGCCAGAGTTTTGTCAAGCAACATCTTAGAAACCATTAAGGATGTTGATTCTACTAGCTCCAGAGCTTTGCCATTCCCCGATTGCAAAGGCTTTTCCCATTATCCAACCTTCACATCCCCCACTACAATCTGAGACCATTGCTGCTTCTTTTGCCATTTTCCATCACTAAGAACAGCCTATCTCTATCCTCTTTGAACCCCTTCAAATTATGGTCATTGCAAGTAAGTGTAAATCATTTAAATATGTAACTCCCTAATACAGACTCATAGACTATAAGGTCAGAAGGGAGCATTATTATCTTGTAGTCTGATCTCTTGCACAATGCAGGCCACAGACCTTTACCCACCCACTCCTGTAATGGACCACTAATGTGAGACTGAGTTATTGAAGTTGTCACATAATGATTTCAAGGTACAGAGAATCCACCAGCAAGTAACGTGTGCCCCATGTTATAGAGCAGGGATTTTTAATCTGGGGTGCCTGCATGACCAGGGGTGCAGGGAAGGAGTCCAAGGGGTGTGGGAGTAACATCTAATTTAAACATAGAGCACCCACCAAGTATACTTCAACCGTGACATCATCGTGACAGATGATTTCTTTTTGGTGGGGGTGCAGGGTTACCATGTATTGCTGTAGAGGGTGCAGGGCCGCTAAAATGTTAAGAACCCCAGCTAGAGAGGAAGGCGAAGAAAACCTCTCGACTATGTCTACCCACAGGCAGTTAAATCAATTTAACTTAAATCAATTAACAAAATCATTATACAAATCATTAAATCAATTCAGGTTAAATAGATTTAACAGGTCCACACCAAAAAACTGAAATCGAGCTAGCATGTCCAGGGACAGAACTTGTTACTTCGATTCAGGAGAGGGATATCCTGGGAGGTGTGGCAATATGGCCCCCTGACAGGGCCATGCCACCCACCAAATCCCCTGCCTGGCTCTTCCCTGGTGAGCCCAGCGGTAGGGAAAAGAATTCCTTCCCCCCATCTGGCCCTGTGTGCTCTGAGCCCGAGAGGGGAGAAGGGACCCTCTACACACCCAGATCCCCCCACGCACTAGCTAGACAGCAAAGAAGGGATCCCACATGTTGGGCTCTCCCCGCACGGTAGCCAGGCGGCAAGAAAGGGATCCTTGCATGCTGGGCTCCCCCCATGTGCTAACCAGACAGCGAGGAAGGGGTCCCACACTCTCAGAACCAGGCGCACTCTAACTGGGTAGCGGGGAAGGGACCCCGCAGGCCCGGCTCCTCCCACGCACTAACCAGGCAGCGGGAAAGGGATCCCCGCTCACTGACTAGGTGGCAAGGAAGGGATCCCTGCACACCCGGCATGCAATGTGCACTGTGCCAAGTGCTGGGCCCCTTCCCCACCAGCCAGCCAGCATGCAGGAAGCCAGGGGCATGGGGCTCCTTTCCCTGCCACCCGGCTAGAACTGTCAGGTACAGGGCATGTGGGGAGCTGGGGGAATGGGGATAGCTTCCCCACAATCTAGCTAGAGCACTAGGTGCCAGGCATGTGGGAATCCTTTCCCTGCCTCCTGGGCAGTGTGTGGGGAGCTGGGCACATGGGGATCCCTTCCCTGCCTCCCAGCAAGCCGGGGGGGACCTGGGAACGGGGTGCATTCCCGGCTGCGTGGGTAGTGCTGTTCGACTTGGGCAGCGGGGTGCATTCCCCACTGCCCGGCAAAGGCTCTGGGAGCCAGGTGCAGACAGCCCAGATAGCACAGGGGGAGCCCGGCATGCAGAGTGCCTTCCCCTGTCACTGTGCCAGCACAAGTGGAGCCAAACATGCGAGGTGCTTTGCCCGCTACCCTGCTAATGTGCGGGGGGAGCTGGGCATGGGGTCCATGACCAGTGCTGGGGTCCTGCCCGGCCAGGCAGGGGGAAACTGGGGTGGTCCCCCATGTGCCCCGCTCCCCGTAGTTCTGGCCTCCTCCCTGGACACGATGCTGAAAGAGGTCTTCCTTCCAGTGTGCCATGCACCCTGGGAGCAAGAAGGTCAAACCAGTTTATATCAATGTAAGGGTTATAGTGATATAACAGGTCCACACTGCATTATAGCAATATAACAGTTTCACTTTAACATTTATAGCAATATAATACTAGGTTTTATTATATCACTTTAACATTCCTTATATCGAAATGAGGGAGCTCATTATTTTGACATAAGGAAATGTTGTGTGGACCTAGCATCTTTAAAATCAAAATAACCAGTGTTATTGAGATTTCTACAGTGTCTGTGGACATACCCCCTTGGTCTCTGCCTCTCTGCCTGTGGGGAAAGTTTCTTCCAAACTCAAATGTTGTGCTTTGGTAAACCCTGAACATGTAGGCAACTCTCACCAGAAAGAATTCTCTGTAGTAACTTACAACCCACCCCATCTAACATTGCATCAGAAAAGACTGGGCATATTTACAGCTAATAATCAAATATCAGTTAATTGCAAAAGTAGGAGGTCCCATCATACCATCTCATCCTTAAACTTTTCAAGCTCATTTTTGAAGTTAGCTAGGTTTCTTGCTCCCACTGATCCCCTTGGAAGGCTGTTCTAGAACTTCACTTCTTTGATGGTTAGAAACCTTCATCTTATTTCAAGTCTAAACTTCCTGATGGACGGTTTGTGTTCATTTGTTCTTGTGTCCACATTGTTTTGAACTTAAATAACTCTTCTCTCTCTTTGGTATTTATCTATCTGATGTATTTATAGAGAGCAGTCCTATCTACTGTCATTCTTCCTTTGGCTAAGATAAACAAGCCAAGCTCTTTAATCTTCCTCCTATAAGGCAGGGTTTCCATTCTTTGGATCATCCTTGTAGCACTTCTCTACACCTATTCCAGTTTCAGTGCAGCTTTTAAAACATGGGAGACCAGTACTACACAAAATATGTCAATGTAGGTCTGACCAACACCTTGTATAATGGTACTAACTTCTTCCTATCTCAATTGGAAATAGATTACCAAATGCATTCTAGGATCACATCAGATTTTTTTTTCATGGCCACATCAGGTTGGTGGCTCATAGTCATCCTGTGATGAATCAATATGCCAGGTTTATTCTCTTCCTGTCACTTCCAACTGATATGTTCCAAGCTTATAGCTAAAGTTCTTGTTATTAGGCTCAAAAAGCATGATCTTACACTGTCCACTATTAAATTTTATTCTTCTTCTACTGTACCAGTGTCCAAGATAATTCATATCTTCTTGTATATCTTTCTCTGTATTAACAATTCTCCCCACCTTTGTGTCATCCAGAAACTTTGTTAGTATACTTTCACTTTTTGTGCCAATGTCAGTAGTAAAAAGGTTAAGCAAGCTTGGTTCCAAAACCAGTCTCTGAGAGACACCACTAGTAACCTCCCTACAGTCTTTCATTATACCTATTGTAATCTCACTTTTAACCACTTCCTTATCCCGCTTCCAATTTTCATATTAATCCCCATCTTTTACAATTTAATTAATAATTCTCCATGTGGACCTGTACCAAATGTGTTACTGAAATCAAAGTAAATTAGATCCATTGCATTCCCTCTGTCCAAAAACAAAACAAAACAACAAACAAACAAACAAGCAAACAAACCTGCTATCTTTTCAGATCCAAAGATAACTTGGTCTGGCACAATGTATCTTTTGTAAAACCATATTATATTTTGTCCCAACTACCATTAACTTCAATATCCTTAACTACTTTCTTTATCAATATCCAGTAGAAACAGAGGGAGGCCAGATATATGATTTACTTTAGGAGGGAGAGAATGGCTAGAGGGAGGGGTCACATAAATTCTAGCAGAAGTAGATACAAATGCAAGAAAAATAACAGTGAAAATTAACAGAGAGGAGCATTACTATGACTAATCCTTATGGATTTTTGACAGTGGTAAATCAAACATACTTCATACAGTGAAGGTAACCTTTCCTGACAGCCTTTAAACTCTTGTCTTGTAAGTCAACAATATTCAGAGGCAAAGAAAGAAGAAAATAGAAGGATTCAGTCTCTAGTATTGTGTACATTTAAAATGCTACAGTAGAGCAGGTGCACCACTGCATATGTGCCACTAGCGCAATTTGGTGAAGACACTGCCTACACCAACGGGAGGGCTTCTCCCATTGGTGAAAGACTGATCTAACTGAGAGGGCAGCTTCTTCCATCTATCATGGATGTTAATTGTGCTTCTCACAGGCATGAATTTTTCAATTTTAAAAGGGATATGCGTGTTAGTATAGTCCAGTGAAAAAACAACAAGGAGTTGTGTGGCACTTTAAGACTAACAGAAAATTATTTTTTAAATAAATCTGTTAGTCTTAAAGTGCCACACAACTCCTTGTTGTTTCTTCAGTGAATTTTTCAAACCCTTAAAAGAGACATGCTCATGCTGAAGTACATCACAGATGTCCATGGGCTTTTTTGGTGAAACTGGGCAGAAAGCTGAATATAGTTATCAATGAAGCATGACTCACATCCAAACTATCCAAGTAGCACGTTGGATAGAATTTTCACATATCATGACCATCTTACAAGGAGGGTTATTAAGGTCAAAATGTACAACAACGTGCTTGGAGAACTGGGCAGATCAACATGGGAAGCCAGTCCCCAAACATTATGTACTTGACCTTGGCACTCTGTTATTTAGAGGCAGTGTACTGCACTCAGTATGGAATCACTTGTCTCACATAAAGATTACTGTCATAAAATGAGATGCATCATGTGAATTATTTCAGACAAAATTGTATCTGTTCTTTTGTCATAGTTACTTGTTCTCTATAATATTGCTCTGCCCATTGTTTCCAGAAAGGAAAGTGTAGCAAAGTTCATGGTGAAACTGTTATGTGCCACATTTACCATTAATTGAAGACTTTAACCCTCCACACAGTCATCTGTTCTCTTGGTATCCATTGTGGAAAAGTTTTTTTGGGTGAGGGTTTTACAGTAGATGATATAGGGCAAGTTTCATGGCTTATAGAGAAACTATTTTAGCTTAGACCCTGCTTAACATCTCCCTGGATTTGATTTACCATGAAGGCAATGGAGCCTTCTGAACCACATTTGTACCAGACTTGGAATTTGTGCTGCAAAGGAATTTCAGTGGCATTTTAGAGACAGTCACAAAGCATGACACACATTGTTGAGGATTGCATAATGATTCAGCTACCTGGAGGTCGCTAATGCCCTGAACATCATTGATAAGAATGTTGTTGCTTGGCTTGAACTGATTGAATATACCAAATAATAAATTTCTACTGTAGTCCAGACCCTTTGAATATGCAGATGTATCTCCAATTTAACTCAGCCTTCTTAAATCTTTCTCTCTCCCTTTCTAGTGTTGATTTTCACAGCTGAAGTTTGTGTCTCTCATCTTTAGAGGGATAAAACAAGTTGTCTGATTAAGTCTGAAGAGAATCCATAGAGACAAAGCAATATTTTGAGTACAAAAAATTTTTTTTTGTAGATAGGGTGGTGTGTGTTTGTACTTTAAATACTGCATCTAAATATGAGTAGTAAGGCTGAAATATATGTTCATGGAAATTTGCAGATTCTATAAGGATTTTTCTAATTAGACTCATGAGGCACATAATTTTGGCCTAGAGTGGGAAGAACTGGACTTGTATATCAAATGCCTTCATCTACGGCAGGAGTTACATGTCAGTTTCCCTGTTTGGCTATCTCCAGAAAAATATAATTAAAATAACTGTTGGCTTTGCTATCACAATTCTGTATGAATTTTATTTTTAATTACTGTAGATACGTCAAATCCCAAGGATTACTCTAACTGAAATAAGTTAATAAGGAGTATATATAGTTTTACTGCTCTTGAATTCACCCAATAGCTCTTGCTGGAAAGTCCCTTGTAAGCAACAGTAGGGGAGCAGGATCCCTCCACTCATTGCTGCCATGTACACATACACAAATACTTTTAAAAATACATTTCAGTATCTATCTTTCTAAAATAGACTACTTAAAATTGCTTTATAAGACATATAAGCAAAGGTAACCAATTTGTAGTCCAGATAAATTTATCTTTTAAGATGTTAGAAGAATTGACACACAAATATCTACCTGACTATATTCCCAGTCCTTTCTTAAGACCCAGGTAGACAGAACTGATTGCATTTCAGCTGAAGTCAATGTGAATCTGTACAAGCTTAGGGGCTGCCCAAGCAAAACTTATTCTATGATAAAGTTTAGCGTGTGTTTATCTGAATTTAGGAAGAGCTTTGCAACTGTAATTGTTCATAACATCTATATGGGAACTGATTGCTCATAATCATTGCCCTTGAGAAGTCATTATATCATTTCTATAGTCATCACTTGTACAACTCTGTAACTGACATTCTTTAAACAACTATGATTGTAAGATAGCCAGGGCTAGATTTAGGAGTGGGTAACATAGGCAGTTACCCAGGCTTGTGGGCTACAGGGATTCCCATGATGCTGTTTTTGTTGTTAGTAGTGGAAGTATTAATAGAATGTTTGAAGTAAAATGTTTCCAGTATTCCATATGTACATTGATTTTTCACTAACTCCTAGAATGTTCTAGACCTTTGAACTAGAGGTTTAGTCTAAGGTAAATCTAGTTAATAATGGGTCATCAAATATTTTTGCACAGTTCAATTGCTTGGTGCTAGTATACTTCAGTTATTCTGAAAATGAAGAAGTTTCTGTGAGCAGAGACAAAACATCTCATTTCGTACGTGTGGCGTAAATAAATACGGATTTACAGGTTCTGTCTTGCAAATTTATCCTCTTTTATGACTGGGATAAATCATGCATGCAAATAATTCATCAAAATTGTGAAACGGAATACAAATGCAGCAAAGAAGTAAGGTATTCAATAATCTAAGAAATGGAGGATTGGAGAGGGAAGAATGGCCCTGAAGACATTCTTTGCCATGGGTGCCAATGTGTTTAGGGTAGCCCTGAAGAAAGCTTTCTTATCTATCACTTCTTATATATATTTTTTTTTATTCCAAGGTAAAGTAATAGCAAATCTTTTGATATACCATCATTTGGAGTATCACTTTATGCCCTGTATTTCTGAAACAATTAAATAATTCATATGGTTTGTGCTGCAGTGCTTGTCCATTGTCGAAGCACTTCATTCACTTTCAGTGAGCATGAATGATGTCTTAATTTTCAGTCATACCTTTACTTAGATCATACTGAGCTTTTGAAGTAGGCACTTCTTATATTACCATAATTTTATTTCAAATATGAATTGTTCCAAACATTCTAAAAACAAAATGAGGCTTATGTATATCTTTGACATTTCTAAAACAAAGCTATTTTTTTTCTCTCTTGGGACACCAGAAAACTTGAGAGACCAGAAAGCATTTTTTAAATTTGTTTCCAGCTCTTACTATGAATTGTTTCTATGTCTACAGCTGAGTAACTCAAAAATCAAATAACGACTTTGTATAGACTTTTAAACTCATTTATGAATTGAGATGCAGTCCAGGAAATTATCCCCAAATGGTGGTTTATTTCAAAATTTGATCAGCATCAAAATGATGTTTTAATACTAGAGAGTATGTTGAATTCTTAATTTGTAATGCTAACTAGTTAATTGCAGTTATAAGTACGAGAACAGTCAATTACTTGAAACCATCAATAACACCTAAAATGGCTTTCTGCCAATCATAATGTTAAAATTTAAAGTTGGAGGACTAGAATCAGCTGCATTCAATTTAAACAATGGCAGTTTCTTGGCTTCTCAAGATGCTTTGTTCCCAGCTCTGATGGTTTGTAAGATAATGAATCACAAGAAGCAGACTGTTAACTCATGCCTTCTGTAGTCATTAACAAAATGAATAAAGAGTTGGTGTAAAATGCTCTCAGATACAAATTTTAGAGCATCCATTTGTTTTGTACTCCTTTTTTGCAGGTCTAAGTGTACATAGCACAATACAGTGTCATAGGGTCACCAGATGTTCCAGTTTTATATGTACAGTCCTGATAGTCAGGGCTTTGTTTTATATAGCCACCTATTATCACCCAACATTATGACCCGATCTTTCACATTTACTATTTGCTCACTCTACATTGGAGAAGCAGGCCTTGTACAAGTCACAGATACACAGCAGACTAGCAACCAGCATATTTTATCAAACTTTCCATACATCTGCACATCATATAATTTACAAAAGCATAAGGTATACATACAGAATGATATGGAAGGACATTTAGATTTCCCAGTGTTTTACTCCCCATATACTCTGAGTCTGGTATAACATAAGTTCAATGGGTTTCATTGTCCTTCAGTGAAGGAAATTTTGTTTGTTTGTTTGTTCAAAGAGCTATGTGATTTCTGTAGACAAAACCCAAAATATTAATATTAAGGCCCTGGTTCTGCAAACACTTATGCGTTAGTGTTAAGTTTATTCACATTAACAGCACCTTTGACTTTCAGTGGCTTTATTAACATACTTAAGATTAAGTATGTATATGGTTCCAGCATCTTGTATTGGTGTAAAATCATTATCATTTCAACACAAAAGTGCTTTCAGGGTTAACAATAAAATACTGAGATTTTCTGTACATTGACAGACATATTGTAATTTTTTTCCAATAATCACAGCAAAATTTTCAAAAACAAGAGCCTAAAGTTGTGCTCCTAAATGCATATGTAAGCATTAAACTGGTATTTTCAAAATAAGCAAGGAGTCCTGTGGCACTTAAAGATTTATAAACTTATTTATCACATGAGCTTTTGTGGGAGAAAATCTCGCTTTGTCATACACTTTAAAGAACCTACAGAATGGGAGGTAAATAAATGCAGGGTCATGTAAGTCATGGGATCAGGTCATACTGTAACAGCAAATCAAAACAGTTGTTAAGATCCAAACACTGGGAAACAGCACATAGAGGAAGCTGAGGTCAAATCACCTGTTGTAATGGGAAAAGACTCCATAGCCATGAGTTAATCCTGCTTTCTCACAATTGAATCTGCATATCAATTCCGATTCTGCAGTTTCTCTTTGAAGTCTTGATGTGTTTCCCATCTGTCTGAGCACAGTAGTTAACAATCAATCAACAGAGTGATTAGGAAGATTGAAGTGTTCAGCTACTGGTTTTTGAATGTTGTGATTTCTTATACCAGTTTTGTGTCCACTTATTCTTTTGAACAGGATTGTCCTGTTTGTCCAATGTATAAAATGTGGGGACATTTCTGGCACATGATGGCATAAATCACATTGGTGGATGAGCAGATGAGTGAGCCCTTGACGAAGCAGTTTGCTTGATAAGTCCTATGATGATGTCTTTTGTGCAGATATGTGGGCAAAAGTGGCAACGTGGTTTGTTGCAGGGGCATATGACTGCTTTAATATTTCTGTTGTTAGATCTGTAGTTGCTGATAAGTATCTGTTTAAGGTTAGGGAGCTTTCTGTAGGTGAGGAGAGGTGTGTCTCCTAAGGCTTGAGAGAGTGAGGCATCATCTTTTAGAACAGGAGGTAGGTTCTTAATGATTCCCTGTAGAGGTCTGTCTTGGGGGTTGAATGTGCTGACCAGCCATGTTCTGTTGTCGTCATTCTTGGACTTCTCCTGTATTAATCAAGTCTGAGGTACCTGCCTGCCTCTGTCAATCTGTTTTTTTTTTTTTTTGACTTCTGCAGGTGGGTATGTGGTTTTAAGAATGCTGGATAGAGATCCTGAAGGCGTCTTTCTTTGTCAGACGGATCGGACTGACACAGTCAGGCTGATACCCCAGACTCAACTACTACAGGAGAAGCCCAGGAAAGCCCAAGCAAGCTACTCCATCAAGGGCTCATTCACCTGCTCATCCACCTATATGGTTTATGCCATCATGTGCCAGGAATGCCCCCACATCTTATACATTAGACAAACAGGACAATCTCTGTCCAAAATAATAAATAGACACAAAACTGACATCAGAAATGATAACATTCAAAAACCAGTAGCTGAACACTTCAATCTTCCTAATCACTCTGTTGATTGATTGTTAACTACTGTGCTTAAACAGATGGGGAACACATCAAGACTTCAAAAACAAACTACAGAATCGGAATTGATATGCAGATTCAATTATGTGAAAGCAGGATTAAATCATGACTATGGAGTCTTTTCCCATTACAACAGGTGATTTGACCTCACCTTCCACTATGTGCTGTTTCCCGGTGTTTGAATCTTAACAACTGCTTTGATTTGCTGTTACAGTATGACCTGATCCCTTGACTTACACTCCCCTGCATTTATTTTCCTCCCTTTCCAAAAGCTCTCCCATCTTCAAAGCATCTGATGAAGTGGGATTTTCTCCCATGAAAGCATATGCGATAAATATATTTTTTTTAATCCTTAAGTGACACAGGACTCCTTTCTTATTGTACTGAAGTAGGCTAACATAGCTACCCCCTTGGAACTTGATATTTTCAAAAGTACCTGAGTGAACAGGAAATTGACTGACCGTAAGCAACAAATTCTGAGAGGAGCACAGTCTTGTAAAAGCATGTTAGCCTTCTTGAGTCATTGAAGTTCAGAATACTGTAAGGTGGTGGTGTGATCGTTCTAGGGGTATTCAGGGTGACTGTGAATCATGTTGTTAACAGGCAGCCTCCAATGAAAGGAGGATTTAGTTATGCTTAACTGGATGTCAGCTTCCTGACAGGGCTGATTGGTTGGACACTACAGTCTGTTAGCTCACAGAAACTACCTAAACAGCCCTCCTCTGCGTTTTGCCTGTCTTTGCTTTACACATTATTAATAGGTGCACCTCAGGCCCCAAGCTGTCTTGAAATATTTCCCTGTACTATCTAACCGCTGTGACAGGAACTTACAGACGTTAACTGGTAAAAAAGCAAGGAGTCGTGTGGCACTTTAAGATAACAGATCTATTTTTTGCATGAGCTTTCGTGGGAGAAAATCCCACTTCGTCAGCTGCTTCGAAGATGGGCGAACTTACAGAATGGAATGAAACTAAATGCAAGGGGGTGTAAAACATAGGATCAGGTCGTACAGTAAGAGCAGATCAGAGCAGTTGTTATGTTTAAACCATGGGAAGCCTGAAGTCAAATTACCTTTTGTAATGGGAAAAGAACCCATAGTCTCAATTCAATCCTGCTTTCACAGAATTTAGTTTGCACATTAATTCGAGTTCAGCTTTTTCTCTTTGAAGTCTTGATGTCTCAGTCACTAGTCACCACATACAACCCTCAAGTCAGACCTCTGCAACAGATCATTAAGGACCTACAGCCTATTCTAAAAGATGATCCCTCACTCTCTCAAGTGTTGGGAGACAGATCTCTCCTTGCCTACAGACAGCCTCCCAATCTTAAACATACCAGCAACTACAGATCTAACAATAGAAACATTAAATCAGGCACACACCTCTGCAACAAACCACGTATCTGCACAGTAGATACCACCATAGGTCCTAATCAAGCCTGCTACTCCATCAAAGACTCATTTACCTGCTCATCTACTAATGTGATCTATGCCATCATGTGCCAGAAATGCCCCAACACCTTATACATTGTACAAACAGGACGATTGCTGTGCAAAAGAATAAATGAACACAGAGCTGATATCAGAAATCACAAAACAAAGAAACCAGTTGCTAAGCACTTCCATCTTTCTAATCACTCGATAAATGATTTGTTAATGACTGTCATCAGATATGTGACTGTGACATCTGTTATATCAAAAAGGGCACCCAGGAGAGCACTCCCTAATAAAAAGAAAAGACAAGCAGGATCTTATCCAGGGGGACAAGGCAATGTGCCACATTTATTGTAAATAAGTCAGAATAGTAAAAGACACACACACACACACACACACACACACACACACACACACACGAAGTTCTGCAACCTGGTATGATATAATTACCAGTCCTTTCATGTGTTGCTTGAGCCAACCTAGTGGCCAGCTAGGCTGGGCACAAGGAGGGAGCCAGCCCTCTGTAGGTCGCGATCCGATGCTCCAAGATGACAGATGCAGAATGAGACCCCAAAGTTTTCATGTTCTCACCCATCTTTTATACTTGCAGGCCTTCATGTAAGTCTATGAGATTTGCTGTGTCATGTAGCCTGAGGGTTCCTGTGAGATCATTGGTCACCAGTCACTTCAGACTTGATTGAATTTTGTTCTTTTCTTTCTGCGGTGGCTTCTTCTGTTTGCTTTAATGGGATGTCTGCATTGTTCAGCCAGTTAGATGGTACTTATGGACAGGCTGGCAGTTGAGACTGGCCTCTTCACATGCACACCCTTCATTCACACACCTTGTTCACACATTTAAAAGAACATACATAGCATATGTCTAAACCAGGTTTTATCAAGTATCCAAAATGGAGTTCAATGTTTAAGCAGGAGTTCCAAATTGACAATATGGAGTCTTGTTGGACATTGGTTATAATGGCTCTGTCCCCCTACATTATCTGTCTGTGCCCCACACATCAAGACTTCAAAGAGAAACAGCTGAACTTGAATTAATATACAAACTAAATTCTGTGAAAGCAGGATTGAATTGAGACTATGGGTTCTTTTCCCATAACAAAAGGTAATTTGACTTCAGGCTTTTCATGGTTTGAACCTAACAACTGCTCTGATTTGCTGTTACTGTATGACCTGATTCTGTGTTTCACACCCCCTGGCATTTCTTTTCATTCCATTCTGTAAGTTCACCCATCTTCGAAGCAGCTGACGAAGTGGGATTTTCTCCCACAAACGCTCATGTGATAAATAAATCTGTTAGTCTTTAAGTGCCACACAACTCCTTGCTTTTTTTGCTAGACTAGACTACCATGGCTATCCCTTTGGAAGTTAACAGAGAAGTTGTCCTTAAAGGAACAGTTCATACACCAGCTCGTTTGGTTCAACAAAATGTATAGCAGATGTCATAGAAATTATACTTTAACAGGTTAAAAAACTTTATCATTCCTGAAGCAATCTCCCTGTGTTTCCAACCAAGATATCCAAGAACCCCCTTGCGTTAATGCCAAAAGCCCTGTCTATTTGGCTTCCTTAGTGATTGATAAAAGGAGGATCTTTTGCCATCTTATGGACTAAAAGTTCATTATTTTGTCCCCAGAATTCATTATTTTGAGCCTTTTTCCACCTCCAGGGTTCATCTCCTTGTGTGCTGGCTCCATGGCGTTTTGCATTGTCCTGCTGACACTGTATACAAAAATGGGGCTTTGATTGTGTTCATTTTTAATATTCAGTTTACATGACTGACAGATAGCAATGAATTGGTTCCCTTTGTCTGACACAAGACCTGTTGGTCAGTTCTGCCTTGGACATAAATTTTACAACACGTTTTCAATACATATACACATATACATAAACTCCCTGAATATCATTGGTACATAAATCTTACAGTGATTATTAATTGACCCTCTTTGGATAAACACTACAAAAACAATGTGGTAAGTGTAGTGAATTTTTCAGGCCTATCAGGAATTACTGTTACAGAATGGTAAATCCTTTATCAGCTGATAGTGAAGTGTTCTTAGGGTCCCAGGTGTTGGTAGTACAAGCCATCTAGTTTTCAGTTTTGTGCCTGAGTTTGTGGTGATCTCACATTAAGAATGTTAATGAAGTCCCTTCTTCTTTCTCAGCATAGATGAGCATAATAAGCATGAAACATCTTAGTGAAAGAAACTTCCATGTAAAATGTGAAATTCTTTTAATGATTAGGAAACAAAGTAAATTAAGAAATACAAATTTTATCAGTTTAATAATGGAGGCTGGAAAATATCCATTCTATTTTCAAAAAATTCAAAATTTGCTTTTATTTGAATGAAGAATGAAATTAGGCTTGAAAATTTTTGAAATAATTTTGTATGAAAAAAATGAGACAGGATGCTCAGAATAGCTAAGAGTCCGGTGGTTTGAACATTTACCTACTCTGAAAGAAGAACTTGAACCTGAATCTTCTGCATCCTAGGTGAAATCCTAACCACCTAGTTTGTTCCTGTTGATGATGTTTATTTTGAAGAAATAATGACATATTCTTTGGACCAGAAAGTACAAGAGAAACTAACTGTATAGCCTTATGGTTCAGACACTTGCCTTGATGTAGAGCTCTGTGATTTAAGTTTCTGCTCTACGTTCCTCAGAGCAGCAACTTGAATTTATGTCTCCTGATCCAGTCTCGTGTGTGTGTGTGTGTGTGTGTGTGTGTGTGTGTGTGTGTGTGTGAGAGAGAGAGAGAGAGAGAGAGAGAGACATGCATTTCTTCAAAATGTTTGAGTTTCAAAGACATTATGGTTTTTGTTTCTGGTTTTAGTTTTTAATTTAATATTTTAAACCATTATTTAAATTTTGTTTCTAGGTTTAAAAAATAAATCAGGATTTTTATATACCTTGATATACTTCTTAGGATGTATCTTAAAAAAAAAGTAATAAATGTTTAGAAGGTGATTTCAGTCCTTATCTATAATTACATAAGAGCTCTCCAAATTTATCTTTAACTAATGCAACTTCTTTGTGGATTTTGTAGTTTAGGTACTAAAAGCAGACATGTTCAAAACAGGATTACAGAGATGGGTAGGAATGAAACAAGTAGTAAAGTACTCAGACTATTTTGTTCTTCAGAGTGTGTTTAAATAGATTAACTTACAGCTTTCATGTTATGGATTTAATCTGAAATATTCAGTATAGCTTTGATTTAAATAAAATCTCTTCTAGAGAGGTTTACTCATCCTGAGATTGATCTCCATTAGCCACATGTTTGTAACATGAAAATGCTGCCTGAGCCTTGTGAAGCTTGGGAGAACACATGCTGAATAATAATACAGCTTCTGCAAATTGAAGAATCATGATGCAAGCTGCCTTCACTGTGCCTGAAATGAACTCATTTTAGCTTTAGCATGTGTGATTTTCTAGTTATTAAAGAGGAAGTTTATTCTTTAATGTTGTTTTCTTATTTAAAAGGTGGCAGTCTTTTTGTTTCTGATCCATTGCTCCTGAACTACATTGGCAAGCTTATAAATCAGCTCACCAACCATACATAATTTATTTCAGTAGGTAGCTAACTGTGCAGCATAGAATACAAATATGTTTTGAACAGTGTTGCTGTGCACTGCATACTTGACCAGCTTTTAAACTCACACAATGTATTTAGCCTTCTTTATTCTGTTTTCCTAATCCGCTCTCTGAGTAGCTATAAAACAAATATACAAACTGGACATACATGGATATCATGTCTCAACATAAACCACATTTATAATCCTAAAAAATCAGAGACTTTAAAACTGCTTTAAAAGGGCGTATTTAGAGAGGATTATCTATGCAGTTGAACCATCCAAAGATAACTGAAAAGACCTATTAGAAAGAGACTATTTTGTACCATACTTAATTTATATCTTGAATTGTCATCAATTAATGAAGTTTGCGAGAAACGATAGTGTTTTACTCTGTCTGGTTTTGTAAGAGACAGTGTCCTTGCTCTGAAATAAAGTGACACAACTTGATTCACTCCTTAGATAGGAAAATATTTCTGTTCTGTCAGGAAATTAGTGGACATGCCAAGTTGTCCTTCAAGATACATTATTCCAGCTAGTTTATTTTAAACTGTACTATTGTAATCGGTTGGTATTAGTGGCCCTAACAGTGTTGCCACACCCAGAAACGGATGCTCATTAAGACTGAATTAGTTTTACTCCCTCTCCTAGTCAAATAGGGATACTTTAATGAGGTTCCTTTTGTGTTTTTCAATTCAGTTTCCTAGTCATGCAGGAATACTTTAATGAGGTTTCCTTAATACTGTGAAGCAGCTACAGAACTGGCCGTACACCACCTTTAAGCAAGGGAATTTGGCTGGCTGGCTAAATGAAGGAAACAGCTTTATGGATCAGGAGGGGTCAAGGTGGAAGGAAGAAAGATGTGTCAAACTGCTGCAAAAGGGAGTAAGGTGGAAACATGGACTTACCATCTGGAGTCCAGATGGGGGATGGGCAAGAGTTTAAAAGGGGCAGCCCAAGTGGCATAGCCCCCGTTCACATGGAGCAGGCTGAGGTGGTACCTGACATCCCTCCTCTTTATATGGTTTGCTGTGAGCATTGCACTTGCCACCCTTTTTTTCTTGGAGACTAGGAAAGAATTTTTTCCCCATTAATACAAGATTGACCTAGGTGGAGTGGGTTTTTGTTAAGCTATATGTCACAACTTATTATGTTTAAAAAAATGTGTTCATTAAAGAAACAGGGTAGGGTAGTTGGGACTCCTATGATTGGTTCAGCAGGGAGAAAACCTCCCCTCCATAAAGCACCCCCCCCATGGGGGGTGGATATTAAGGTTCAGGAATGGATTGGCTGGGGCACATGGAAAGAAGAAAAAGAGGGAGGACTGGTGAAAGCCCTCTCCCCCCAAGGAATTTATTGACTGAACATGTAGTTATCTGCTCTGTATAATTCTAGACCAGGGGTGGCCAAACCTGTGGAACTCAAGAGCCATGCAAGTTGATTATTAAATCTTCAAGAGCCGGACTCAGGCATATAACCATGTATTTTTACCTATTCCAAAATTACTAAGCTTAAAATTCATTGCACACTTTAATTTTATTGTAAAAATAGAGCAAATATTGATCCTACTGATGTCAGATTCTAATAATTATTTAAGGTTACCATGAAACTAGGCCTATACAGTAAAAAGTTTGCTGTTGCTAGATGTAGAACACTATAGGCTTGTGGCAATTTTTAAAAAAAAAATCTGGGCAGTAACTTGTAAAAACTCTCTCAGCTGCTGATCTCTAACTATTGCACAATGTTTTGAATTTCATTGTGGCATATGATGCTTTTCAGCAGTAAGTTGTGCCAAAAATTGAAAGTAATCTACATTCAGTTTTAAACTTCTCTCCTTTGTATTTTCATTTCTTAGTATTCCACATCACGTTTAGGACTTGTAAAACGATTTTATTTTAACAACAAGTACGCTGCATTAGGGCCTATGAGAAAATCTAAACATGCTATGGCTTCTCTGAACATGTTACACTTCCCTCCCTCACCCCCGTTGCTGTTTCCCTGAAGTCTCTTACCACGCTGCTGCTTCTCTGCTCTCCCCAACCTTGCAGCACTTCTGCCTCCCACCCCATCAAGGCCCCAACCATGCCCCTACTTCCTTGCCAACATTTCTGCCAGTAAACTTGTTCACTAAAATACTCATGGACAGTGAAAACAAAAGGTCTGAGGACTCAATCAGACACAATTAATTTTAAAATGAGAGTAATAGTAAGGGAAAATCCTGCTCTCATCTTAATCCTGTGAAAAGATGCACACAGGGACACTTTTTCAACTGTTCAGAATCACAACAGATCAATGAGAATTTATGGGGACATAAAGTGCAAGATCAGAGCCTGTTTCAGTAAGTGCTTTGGAGTCCATGCTCAGAGGATACTATGGAAAAAATCCCATTGAGTTTATTCAGTTTGGGGTCAGGTCCTGTATAAATTCTAAATATCATTATTTGTTTTTTATAATATAAAGTAAAATCGTTATTGGTGAGAGATTTTTTTCAGAAAGTTTACAACATAATTTCCCATCCTCAGCCCTTCACAACAATTACTCTCTTGTCTAATGGGCTTAGATACCCATAGAGTCATTCATGAAGACTGCACTGAAATATAAATGAATTTTGACTACGGGTATACAGCAAAGAAAAATTAATACATGTTGAATGCTATTTAATCAGTGGAAGTATAGTGCTGCTATTGAAATTTGCAGTGAATGTAAATTATCTTGGCAGTTGACTTACGTATATTAACTACAATTTTCTTCTAAAATAAATGTAGTAGCAATTCCTTCTGCAAACACACTGATGTCTCAGGCCCACTTGTTCAATGGACTTAAGGATTTTTTTACCTAAAGCCAGTTTTCAGTAGTGGTGGTCTATCCTAAGTCCAAATCATTTTGCATGCTGAAAATGAACCATGATCCATAATAAGTACTTGTTACATTCTTTAAATTAATAGAGGGTTTTTTTAATAACCTTTTGAGAGCAGTCAGTGGTTTTGGATGTGACACTTGTGTCAATTTTCAGTCATTTTTGATGATTCTTATTTAATTCTCAAAATAGAAATACGAGAAATAATTTTGCATTATATTACAATATCTGGAAATGCCAGGTGATTTTTAAAAAAGAAAATTAATTTACAATTGCTTTTCAGGTTTCAATTGCTAATTATCATCACTTATCTGTACTATTGTAGACTTGTTCTTGAGCAGTTTATGTTGCCAGTTTTAAAAATATTTTACCCAAAAACAATATGAAAAAAGAAAAGTATTTAAAAATCATGCATTGATGTAATTAAAGACTGTATAATTATGCTCACAGACAAGGAGAGTAGAATTAATATTGTGTGGGTAAACTGTAGAATCTGGCAGGTACTTGCTCTGATTGCTTCTCTTTCCCTGCTGGCTCTCACAATGCTGCTCCTCCCCTCCCGGCTCTTACCATGCCGGTGAGGCTCTCATGATGCCACCCCCTCCCCTGCGGGCTCTCCCCGAACTGCCCCTCCCCTCCCCGCGCTGACCAGGCAGCTTGTTCCTTGCGGGCTCTCCCAGGGCTGCCCCTCCCCTGGCTCTGACCATGCTGCTGTCTCCTGCAGCTCTGATAACGCTGCTCCTCCGCTGCCAGCTCTTACCATGCCCCTGCTTCTCTGCTGTCTCCAACGATTGCAGATTTCTCGCTCCTGTCTCCTGCCATGCTGCCCTTCCCTCCTGCACTCTCCTGGGAGCCGCAGTTTTTCTTTAAAGAGCCGCCTGTGGCTTGTGAGCCGCAGTTTGGCCACGTCTGTTCTAGACTGTCAGGTAGTCTCAGATATCTAATAATAAAGGTGCACACTGATTAAAACTGTATCAAATGTCTCCTGTCCTTTCGATATAACCAGACAAAGCTAGGTTCATAACCAAATGCACTGGCTGCAGACCACACAGTCTTAAGGACTGGAGCAAAGAGAGAGACTAGGTGTTAGACTAAGTCAAAAGTTGTGGCAAACCAGTCAGTTTGGGAGTGATTCTGTCTGAATCCTTGAAGGGCTAGCTAAAGAGACAAGAGAGCTATTTCTTGAGACAGGGAAGAAGAAGGGAGCCTGAAGTTTCTGCCTACGAGGGTTGCTCATGTGGTATAATAACTGTTTAGAACCACTATCAGGGTGGCCCCTCAGGCACACACAGACTCTATAAACAGAACATAACAAGAATGTAGCATTCAGCGTGATCACAGTGTCCTGGTTCTATATAATCTGCACTGCTTGCATACCATTTATTACTAGCCTTGTTTCAGAATTCAGCATTTATGTAGTTTATAAACAAAGGCATTTCACTAAGAAAACATCTACGTCTGTGCGGTCAATTTCAGCTCTAACCAGAATAGTGACAGGGACTCCAAAACCTGCTATCATTCAGCAGAAAAGAAATGAAGTTATTTTTCTGAGTTTCCGAAAAATTTCAGAATTATAAATTATATACACACACAATTTTCTTTCTGTCTATGTTATGTTATGTTATGTTTTATGTTATGTTATGTTTGTTTGTTACACACACAGGGTGGGGACTGTCTTATACTTTGAATAATCATACATCTGTATTTGCTAATCTGGTTGTGATATTGGTTGTGATTTTGGCAGGTAAGGGTAGTGTTTTATCCCTTTTTATGCTCCCATTGTGGCATTTACATAATTAATTTGCCCATTTTATGCCTTGTTTTATGTGACCACTCCAGAACAAACTTGTCTTCTGTTTCTTTCTGAGACACAAAGGCAAGCATAATAGGTGAACATTTACTAACATATTTGAGAAATATATAAAATGTGTAAAATACTTATTGAATGCAGTGGAAGTAAATTTAGGCCACTGCTTTTGAACGTTCCATCTTAAATCAAAAGTAGCAGAAAAAAAGTGTCATTATTCCAAATTTACAGAGAGGGAATTGAAGCACAGGAGGCTAAGACCCAGATTGTCAAAGGTATTTGGGTATGAACAGCCATTGATTACAAGGTCATCCAGGAAATATGTCAGAGAGCTGTATTCTAGTGAAATGCCTTACCTTACTCATGGGTGCAAGTGAGCTATTAAGACATAAGGACATTATTTCAGTCAATGCTATTGGTTTTATAAGTAATTTTAATTAAATCATAAAATATCTAGTAGACATGGTGCTGTATATGAAGTGGTGAAATGAGTTAGATAAGGGGAAGATATGTTATTTTGTTCTTACATTTAGGAAAATGTTCTAGGGTACAAGCTATGCTTTAAACAGTGCTTGGCACAGAACCAGGATGGACTGCCAATGTATTATGATAATGGCGAACAGCTTTATAATTTGCTGAGAAGATAAATTGACATGAGAAAAGAGTTAGCTATGTGAACAGAATAAGCAATCATTTTCTGCCAGTAGTCATTGCAAATCCTGTCAGTTTGCAAAACTACTTAAAGGGAATAATCCCATAGAAATTGTGAACTGCAGAGAACAGATTTTGGGAAGGATGAATTTGCTTAGAACTCTGTTGACATCAGCATGTGCTTAATTAGAGTGAATTTTAACTAGAACCCACAAATGTCAGGGATAAAAGTACTATTGAAAACTAGACTTCATGGTCAGCCTTGAATACATATTAATTCTTTTAAAAATGAACTGTTCTTTTCCCATCAGCATTACTAAGATGTCATCATCAAAGAGGCTGGAGTTTAGTGTCTTCTAGTCTTATATTATAAATTTGGAATGTAATTTTGACATCATTTGCATTATTAATCTTTTAAGTGGCATGTGAATAATTCATAAGGCATTACACTACTGTGCAAGGTGTGCATTAAAATTCTGGCAGGCTATGTTACCCTTTGATTCAGGTGCCCCCCAGGCCAGGTCTGGTAATAGATTCATTCTTAAACAGATGAGTATTATAGAGGTATTACGTATAGCCTCTCTGTATTTAAAGTTATGTCAGAATTTTTATGAAGTGGTTCTATTATAAAGCTTTATATTTTACCCAAAGCAAATTATGTTGCTATAAAATATTCTGTACAGTCTGTGGATTCCATGGACATTTTTTCTACCAAATTTAAATGAGATTGTTTGTTTGCTCTTTAATTTGGACATGGCCAGTCTTTCATGAGTATGAAGCAATCATGGGCATTTTGGGGAAAAAAATATTTTATGCTCTTGGGTATTCCTGCATTGTTAATTACAGCGTTATATAGAGAATGATTTGTACTGAAACTGCCACAATTTTTCCACAGAGCAGAAGTAAAATTTGTGACACATACTATGACAAATCTGTAACCATCATGTTCACATAATGATTGTTCCCAAGGTGTCCATTATCATCCACTTACAGCGACAGTGGAGGTAGGACTCAGTCCTTTCTGCTCCAAAAACATAGGTAAGCTTAGAAAGAGCCCCCTGGCTGCCCCATGACACAGCACTGGACAGTTCTGACTGTATGCTGTAGAAGTCAGTGTACATAGCACATTCCACAAAGTTCCTTACAACGTTAAACATATAATCTCTAGCTGGCTGGAAAACAATATTTCCTTTTTATGGAAAATTCTGGAGTGTCAGGGTTCCATTTCATTCCGCAGTGGAATGAAATATCAGCACTGTGGAATTTTCAGTGAAGCAGAACAATCTGTTTCAATGCTAGCTGGGCAGCTGGGTTTCTTGGGAGACAGCCAACAAGCAAACCAGGCAGGCAACAAGCTGAGCAGTTGGGCAGCCAGGTAGCTGAGAAGCCAGGCAGCTGGGCAGCTAACAGGCCAAGCTGCTAGCCAGCCTGGCTAACTAGGTTCCATCAAAAGTTGTAAAGGAATCAGTAGATTTTCATAGAAAATTTTGATTAGTTTGAATCAGTATTTCCTACGGGAAAGTATCCACTGAAAGTTTTTAAGCATCTCAAATGTGTGTATAGTCCAGTGAAGACAATTATATAAAAAAGGAAGAGTCTACTGGGGGCTGGTAGCATATCAGAATCATTTTCTAGTTTTGGGTCAGAATCATCAATGTCTCCCTAAGTAGACTGAGATTGATAGTTATTTGTCTGAGGATAAGCAGTACTTTGAACAAGTGGGAAAAGATATTTAGATTTGACTATGTTAGGTAATGCTTTTAAGAGGAGTCATGTGGCTAAAAAGAGGAAGGATGGCATGGTGGTTTTGTCACTAGTCTGGAACTTGAAAGGCTCGGATTTGAATTCTTGTGTCTGTAACAGACTTCAAGTGTGATTTTGATTAAGTTACTTGTTTCCTTTAAGCCTCAGTTTCCTGTCCATAAAATGGAGATGAGACCTTCCCTTCCTCATTTGGGTGTGGTGAGCATAAGTGTGTGGAAGATTGTTAGGTGCTCAAATACTACTTCAATGGGGCCTATGTAAGTGTCCTATTTAGAATGCTAAATACTAAAACAACTATATATTCTGCAGCACTAGTTTAGGCATAGAAAGAAGGACTAAAATCCCAAAATCCTGTAATGGAGCCATGTTCATTATAGGCAAAAAAGTCATATGATTGTTTTGTATGTGTTTAAAAAAATGAAGCTTTTGCAACCCTTAAGAAATGTTTGTGGGGGAGGGAGACTGAAGAACCAAACACATAGTCAAACTGTGGTGAGCTAGCAACAGAACGAGTACTTAATTCTAAAAATCCACATCAGCTGCAGGTGGTGAGTAAATAGTATAGGATGTGATTTTCTGTTTTAGTTATTAACATTTTGTTAATAGTTTGGTTACTCTACATCTTATTTTTTTCAATTAAAAAAAAGAGGATGACAGATGATTCAATACTTAGTTAATAAACTTCTTAAGTCAATTCTATACTCTGAAATGTAACATATTTGGTTCTTTGCTGTAGGTATGGTCTCCAGTTGAAACTGGCAATATCAGATAGTGGGTGGCCCTTCTGTATAGCAAACTTTTTAGGAGGAGACATCTCAAGGTTTTAAAGCCTATCACACAGGGATTCTCAAACTTTTTTTTTCTGGAACCCCTTTTGAAACTATTTCAGGCTGTGATCCTCACCCAAATGTTGTTATCCCCACCACACCATGTCACCCTTACTAATCTGTATAGGGGCTGACAGCTCATGATCTCCCCTAGAATAATTCTGACACTCCATGAGTGGTCACAAACCCAGTTTGTGAACCATTGCTATTGGACCTCTCAAAGCATTTTCAGATGATGTCTGATTGACAGAGAAGGCACAAAAGAAGGAGCTCTAAAGAGATGAGAAAAGCATGCTAAAAATTAAAGGAATATTTAAATTGTCACATGCCTTGGTTTTGGTGGAGCTTTTAAATAAAGATTTAGGAGCCTCCATAACAAAATAATAAGCTCTTGGCCTTTTGGCTAAGGTCGAATTTAATTTAATAGTTTAATAGTTTTTCAGATTAATAAAAAAATTAAATTCATTTGGAAACTGGGACCAGTGAAAGATCTTTGAGGTGATGTGCAAGTGAGATGCCATTAATCACTTCCTCCCTACTGGCAGTTTCACCTGATTTGCTATTTGGAAATTCATCCACAGGACTTAACTGGGGTTAATAGGGTTCCAGTGAACAGATTTATTTACCACAGGAATTGGGACAAGTATTGCAGAAAGTGTGGCAATTTCACTGGGGAATTACCCCTGACGTGTAGCTGTAAGTTCCATGTCAGAGCCTGAAAGTTGTAATGTGACGCCATCCAAGACCACCTAATCAAGGCTATTCTGCTACCCCTGGGGAAGATTTCCATGATCTCCACTATTTTTTGAATGGACAATCATCTGAAACTAGGTATCATCACTATTAATTAATAGCAGAAGAAAATCCTCATGGTGGACTTCACAGTTTCCTTTTGAGAACAGGACCCCTGCTTTCTGCAACACCTACCGTATATTATCGCCTATAAGCCAAAAATGTTGTGCCTGAAAATTGGCTTCAAAGTAGGTGCTTGGCTTATACTCAAGGGAATATGGTAGACAGCTCCTCCCAGGAGTTTCCCAGACCATGCGGCAGGCCGGAGCCCAGTGTTGCCGGGCGCCCATCTTGGGCAGTTGACCCAGGCTGGGGCTGGAGTGAGGAGGGGACCCCTGTGTCTGGAGTTGCCACGTAAGGGGGTCCTGGGGGGTGGGGTCGATGTAGACATTGGGGGGGGGATTCAGGGAGGCCAGGGAAGCAGTGGCCGGGACCGGGGGTTGGGGAGGGGGTCGGGGACATGGGGAAAGTGATGGGACGGCCGGGAGGGTTTGGGGGCAGTTCAGGGAGGCCAGGGAAGGGGCGGCAGGGCTCGGGCATTGGAGAGTCCAGGGAAAGTGGCAGGAGGACCCAACATTTTTGGGGAGCCCAGGGAAGCAGCGACAGGGACTGGGGATTGGGGGGGTGCCTGGCAGGCTGGGAAGACCAGCAGTAGGGGTTGGGGGATGACGGGGAAAGGGTGTTTGGGGAACAGGGGAGCAACAGCACCGAACTGAGAAGGGAGCAGGGGGGCCGCAGTGATGAGCCAGCAGCCAGCAGGAGGAGCAGGGGGGCAACAGTGAGGGAAGAGGCAGAGCAGGGGGCAGCAGCAGGTAGCAGTGAGGGAAGGGCAGAGTGGGGGTGGCAGTGAGGAGGGGACAGTAGGAGGAGCAGAGCAGCAGTGAGAAAGGGGCAGAGCAGGGGGCAGCAGCGGAAAATTGAGAAGTGAGCAGGAGGGTAGCAGTGAGGAAAGGGCAGAGCAAGGGGGCAGCAGGGTGACAGCAGTGAGGAAAGGGCAGAGCAGGGGGGCAACAGTGAAGAAAGGGCAGTGCAGGGGGCAGCAGCAGGAAACTGAGAAGTGAGCAGGGGTGTAGCAGTGAGGAAAGGGCAGAGCAGCGGGCAGCAGGGGTGAGGAAAGTGAGGAAAGGGCAGAGCAGGAGTGAGGAATGGACAGCGAGGGGGCAAGGGAAAAGCAGCAGTAGAGATTTTGGGGTAGGGAAGCTGTCAGAAACTCCAGAGGAAGCCAGCATCAGTGGGTGGGAGGTTAGGGGCCAAGGCCAAAAGGTGACCTCAGCTTATACCTGGGTCACCAATTTTAGCTTCTTTTTCGGGCTCAGAATTGGGGGGGTTGGCTTGTGCCTGGATCTGCTTATGCCCGATTATATACGGTAAGCTCCTAAACTTGCTTCCCTGGTTGATTACTCAAGAGCTAGGGATTCCAGGTTTCAAATACATGTGCTAATTGTCAGAGTCTTGGGTGCATGAGATGTCAGTAATACGAGAGTGTCATGGAAGTACAGAACTGGTCAGTGCAATGCTCGGTTGATGTGGCAGCTCATGGTGTTAGACACCATCAGGCGTCCTGGGACATTAATTTAGAATTTATCTCTGGACATCGGCAATACTAGGAGAAATTAAGTCAACTTAATAAATTCTAAATTTGGCCAGGGAGTTCCTTAGGTTGACTTAAGGCAGGCTAAGTCAACCTATGGCTCCAGTGTAGACATACCCTAGGAGTGGTTATTTGACCAGTTTTGTACCCATCTTATAGTAGCTCCATGTAGGTCAGGCTTGTCCGGCCCGTGGGTCAGACTCTAGCCCATCAACAGCGGGCCAGACTCCAGCCCACCAAGAGCCTTCATCAGGCCTGTGCAGTGCTGCTGGAGCAGCCAGGACCCTTTTGTATCTCCCACCCTGCTCCATTCCACAGTGTGGGAGTGGCCTGGCTGGACAGCTGCCTTCAGGGACTTGACTCAGCCCTTTCTGGTAGGCAGTAAAGAGATCGGGGAGCCTCCACAGTGTGTGGCCATGGAGGGGGAGCCCAGCAGGGGAAGGCAAGGGAGGAGGAGGACAGGAGGAGGAGCCTGGCCCTGTGTGAGGGAATAAGGGGGAGGAGGAGAGGAGACACATGCACATGGGGAGGGAAGGAGGGAGGGAATTGGGGAGTGGGAGGGGCTGCTGGTGCATGCAGGGATGGGGGAGTTGAGGAGAGGGAAAGAATCGCTGCGTGCGGATGGGGAAAGGGAAGGAGCCGTGCAGGCCTGGGGAGATGTGGGAAAGGAAAGTAGTTACCATGCACGGGAGCAGGGAAGGGGGGGCAGATTGGGGAAAGGAGCTACTGGCATGCTGGGGACAGGGGAGGGAGGGGTTCAGGAGAGGGAAGTAATCACCACACACAGGAAAGGTAGGGAAGCGGGGAGAGGTGGACATTTGGCAGAGGATAGGAACCATGTGGGGAAAGCAAAGGGAGTGGGTTGAGGAGAGGAGCCTGCCCGGGGAAAGCAAAGGGGAGGTGAAAGAAGCCCAGGCAAGAAAAGGGAGGGGAGAGGAGATGAGCCTGCATGGGGTGTGGGGAGCAGAACATACAGGGGAAAGGGAAGAGAGGGGAGAGCCTGGAGCCTGGATGAGGGAGGCGGGAAGGGGGTGAAGTAGAGCAAACAGAGAGAAAGGAGAGGAGTCCACAGAACGAGAGCCAATGGAGCTGGAGAAGAGAAGTGATCAAGGATCCCAAACAGTATAAGCCAGGAATGGGGACCCTGCTGGGAAGGGTCAGAGGGCTCACACAGCACAGAGCCAGGGAGGGACAGAGAGAAGGGAAACCTGCACTGTGTGTGGACTGGCAAACAAGTTGGGGATCCCGAATGGCGTGGGGCAGGAGGAAGGGTTCAGAGAGTGAGCAAGGGTTGAGGGAGGAAGGAAAGTAGTGGGGTTCCCACCACCAGTCTGCACTGTTTCCTTCGCTTTCCCTGCTTCCCTCCCTCTGCCCTCCCCTGCTAGGCTCATCATGCTCCCCTTTGCACCGACATGGCCATCCCTTGCTGTCAGCTTGATCTACCACCCCCAGCCCTCCCTTGGAGTGCTTTTCTCTGCCACCCCAAAGGGCCACCGCTGTCATCTACTGCCTTGCAATGCTCCCTTGCCATTTCACCCCTGCCCTTACCATCCGTTCCCTGCTTCACTCCCCACACTCCCTCTCGGCACCACGCAGAGTTATCCCTGCCTGCCGCCCCACACAATCCTCTCTTCTCAATTCTGCCCCAGCCTGCCCCTGTTCCCTATGCTTTCCCCTGCCTCCACACACAGCGTCCCCATGCCCTGCCACACTCTCCTACCATCTGTACACACTGAAACTTCCTGAAAAAGAATATGCAAGCCCTTTTCAGGATTTCACAAAATAGCATTTAATTAACAAGTGAAAATTTGTTATGTACAGTTGTGAAAGTGACACTTACATCAGTCATGGTAGGGAGGATGGGTATTACTTAAGAATTGTATTTAGGAATGAAATGTAAGTTTCTGCTTTTACACAACCAAACAACTTGTAAACTGGTGTTTATTTTTTGACTGTTTACATTTTATGAATAGTAAGATCAATTTCTATTATGCGTTATCTATTGAAAATTGGGTCCAAGTCAGAGAAGAGCTACAATGTGGCCCCTCACGTAAAAAGGTTGGACACCCCTGATCTAGGTTGCACTTTCCTTGACAGGCAACTTGAAAGAGTGGGAATTCTCCGCTACTTTTCATAAGCAGGATTGTTAAAGCTTTGGGCAGTTGGGACTCCAAGAACAAGACTGTGTTCTGAAAGTGTAGGATGCTGAGTTGCTGTGCAAAATTAATATATAATGTTTCCAATATCATGCATTAGTTGACGGGTGTCTATAGTGAAGATGTTATGGACATCACCAACATAATGATCATATGATCAGACCAGTAACTGTGAAATGGAAGACTGAAGGATTCTTTGAACATTCTTTTTCCTCTGTTATATTCTTAATCACTAACCTTTGTTGGCCTTTTAAGCCCCTTGATGAAATGGGACCTCTGCATTTTAAAAGCTACTTTTGTGTCATCTTCCTGTTTTGTCGTAGCAAATAAGATTAGCTGAGACACAAGCAATTGCTCCTGATCATCCAGTGAGCCTTACTCTAGTGATCAGATACAGGGGCAGAGTTGAGCTTCTGCTCCTGCTGCAAAGCCTGTCTTTTCACTCAGGCTTTCTTTTATATGGGTAGATTGAAAAGGAGAACAGGGTTGTATTTCACATACATAACATTTCTCTGTAATAGATGGTCAGAGTCCAAATGTTGGAAGACTGACTTCTTCAACAACCTTGCATGTGAAAGCTCTTATGATGCTGAATAATGATCTGTCACTTTCCTCTGGGTCCTCCTTTGAAGGAATGACTATATCTGTTATAAAGCAGATGCAACCGCACATTAGCTTCCACAGATGAGTAAACAGAGCCTAATGGTCAACTCAATCAAACAGTGCTGCAATACTGAATAAAAAAATGAGCAGGACACCTGATCTCTGCTTAATGTAAGAAGAGGACTATGAACCAAAGTTAGAAATGCTGTCTTCTTCTCTGCCATGTCTCAGCCTAATGTTTTAAAAGGAAAAGACGTCAAAACCATGATTTCCAAATACTAACTAGGCAATTCAAATTTATTTTGTTATCAGATATGTTCCATTGATCTACACAGCATATTACGTGAGTTGAGGGGTGTAAGGTGTTGCAGAAAAGTGTTAATATTGTATGAAGAGGTAACATATTGTTTTTGTCTTTTTATCAGTAGATATTTTTATTTAATTGCTATGGAAGAAATACTTCTGCCATAGTTCTCTGTGAAATAATGTGGCAGTTACAGACGAGATATTATTTTGATTTACAATATGATAGAGATTGTTCCTAGGGCAAACCATAGCAACTCTTTTGGGGTACCCATAGGTTGCCGTTGGGGACAAGAATATGGCTCAACAAAATTTTAAATGTGAAAAATAGAAAAAATGTTGTTCTGACCATGTCAGCATACTTCATTTTCACTTTATACTATTGTTTAGTTGTGAATTTGCTATTATATCTACAGTATCATTCACTATCATCATCATCATCATCTAGATGTAATACATGATCGTTAATGTTTTATATAATCTTAAAGTTGCAATAAAATGAATCAAAATGATTATTAAAATGGCTTTCAGAATTTTCATTCTGTGGGAAACATCAAAATTTCAGTTTTTTTGTTGCAATTTAGAATGGGGAAAAATGAGATGTCAAAAATTCCCATATAACAAAAATTCCTGTTCCAGACTAACTTTATTATATTTAACTTTTAAAAAATTTATTTGAAAGTATCCCATGCAAATCTTTACTAGTCAAGGCTTCATGACTGTTTAAACCCCAAAGTCTGAATACCTTAAATACAGATAGTAAACAGATATTTGAATTGGAAGAACAGTTTGCAGTGTCTGGATGTAAGGTGGTTGCTTTAACTGGGATAAAAGACTGGCCAATAGAGACACAATGAGTATTTATGAGTAAATAGGGCATTAACCTCCTGGTCCCTATGTCTAACTTGCATTGTAATTAATTGAATTTATAAGCTTGAATCAAAGTATAATGTAATGTCAAGAGGGAAGTACGGTCCAGTAGTTTGGACACTACTGTGAGACTCTAGAGTCTAGGACTAATTTTCTGCAGTTCCATGAACTTCCCGTGTGACCTTGGGCAAGTCACTTAGCTTCTCTGCCCCATATATTTAAAGGTGTTTATATGGCTAAAGATGGGTAGGCACCTGGTGGTATTTTTCAAAAGTTTATATGCCAGAACTCCAAATGACATCTCAGTGATTTTTCAAATCCCATTAGCAGTATATCTGTATATCTATAGGCATCAAAATACTTTAAAACATACAGTCCTGTCTCTATCTGTTCTCCATCTGTAAAATTGGGATAATAGAACATCCCTAGTGCAGGAGTTGTGTGGGATTAATAAAGATTTGAGGTGTTAAGATATTACAGTACTGAAAGCTGCACATAGTACCTTGGTTAGACAGTATATCTCTTTTGTTGATAGCATACAGAACATGTTTCTTCATTCCATTTGCTAGAGAAACCTAGACACTTGTCAGTGGTATAACCATTGTGAGTTGCATATCATGTTTATTCATGGAATAAAAAAAGCATATTCATTGTTTGTATGAGTTATACATATAGTATGTGAATATGTCTCTTTTAAAATAAGGACTTCATCAAACTTCAAAAACAAAAGAATACTAGGTCTTTAGTATTGATGGTATTTTCTGTCCCTCTCCCCCAATTAATTATTTTTTCCCATTTGTCTTTTACAACTCAGGTTATCTGGAATGAATATACCTCCACCTATTATCAGCAACAAAAACTGGCTCAGACTTCATTTTGTAACAGACAGCAACCACCGATACCGAGGATTTAGTGCTCCCTATCAAGGTATATTTAGTGAAAACCATTTTTAATTCAGAAATGTTAAAGGGAGGGGATTGTAAACATTACTGCATTTCACATTAAGAAAGAAATGTGCTAATCTAATATAAATGGATAGTTAAAACATGAATAAATGATAATTTTCCTGCTGTGGGAACAACATGAGCATTATTAAATTACACACATGGGTCAAAATAAATAGTTCTGTGCAAAAGTTTAGAATTTAAGAGGAGTCTGTAATTCTGAAAGACAGTCTGTAATTGATATTGAAACAACACTTCTATCTTTAAAGTATATTACAGATTATCCAAAATTATATAATAGTGCATGTTTGTAAAACAGTGTATAAGAACTGAATACTGAATGGACATTTTTTCAAATGCAATTCATTTCTATGTGCACTGTATTTATTGTTGAGGGTTTAATTAACCTTCTTAGGATTCTTATCCACTGCTTTTATGAACAAGCATAATTTTGAATAAGTAGAGTAAAAGCGTCTGAGACATTAACTTGGGAATCTCACAGTTTGGAACAAGATAATTATAAAGATGAAGTACTAATGAGAATGTTTGGTAATGCCTATAATGTTTGGTAATCGTATCGGCTTTTCCACAACCCAATAACGTAAATAATAGATTTACATTTTCAAATGCTCCTTAGGGAGCAGCAATCCTTTTATAGATAAATTTTTCATTTATCTATTTAGTGAACTTTCACACTAGATAAGTAAAATAATGTAAGCTGCAGTATTATTTTTTTTACAATTCTTATGACAGTCCTACACACAGCTATAAATGGAAGAAAAGGTACCATGTGCATAAGTGTTTGGTTTCTAAGTGAGTCTCCCATTACAACTGCATCAGAACATATACCTGAAACACGATGTGTTCAGGCAGAATGTTTGTTAGTGCAGGACCTTTGTAATTTTGTGTGGCTGCATCAGATACTCAAGAACAGATGAAGCTGAAACAATTCAACATAGCAGAATATATATGGATACTGGACTTCTCTGAGTTATGAATGCCTGGTCTGTGTAATCTAACTGTATTTAGGTCAAAGTAGTATTCGAAAGAGGAAGGGAAAAGTGACAACAAAAATCATTTGACAATTATATTTTCTAGATAACGCAAATTTTCAGTATCTGTATTACAGAAGACATTTTTTGTATGGTATCTTTCATACAAAACATCACCAAAAATCCCTCTTCACTGTAAACTAGCTAGCTCAGGGGTCAGCAAAGTGAAAGATAAGAAGAGCCATTTTTAAAAAAAGTCCTTCAATAACCAAGTGTTTTGAGAGTTGCAATGAGTGTAGCCTCGTGGTGGGGAGAACTGGGCCAGGGCTCCTGCTGCAGGGTCCTCTCACCAGGGGGATGCAGGCATGGGCCACCTGCAGAGTCCCCCAGTAGCAGGGGGGAGGAGGAGCAGGCTGGAGCCTGGACAAAGAGGCAGCCGAAAAGCTTCATGCAGCTCGAAAGCCACAGGTTGTAGACCCCTGTGTTAGTTCCTGGGACTAGTAGTTGGATTTTATGGAATTCACAACTAGGTCATTAGCCAGGGCAAGTCCTAGGTTGGTAGTGGTGCCTATTTGACATCTGTTTTGGTGGCTTATTGTTAAATGAGATGAATTAGTTGTTCTCAGTCCACTTTTCAATTGGGTGAGTCCATAGAAAGTGTAGTGGGGGATGGGGGAAAACAGAGCTGGTATCTTTACTGGCATTGTTGGTAGTGATACAAAGAAATGAATGGGCAAGGAGAATGAACTTCTGTCTAACTTCTAGAGTTGTCCCCAGCAACTTGTGTTTGAAGCATATGGTGAGTGTGCATAGGAAATCCTTTTACTGACTAAAAGAGACACTTCACTGTCTAGAGCAGACAGTCTGGAACCCTTCAGAAGTGATAAAGTTTTTCTTAAAAGCAAAGCAGAGAAACTAAATCTAAAAATTGAAACGTGAGGTTCCCTTAAAAATTAGTCATCTGTTTTCACACCGTGACATCTAAAATGATGTGGTAGTTCCCCATGCTTAAGAGAGAGGAAATGCTTTGTAAAGGTAAGTGTGGGAAGACAGGTTGTCAGACAGAGGGAAAGAAAACTGCCATGTGAAAAGAGAAAAATAAAATTAAAATGTTAAAAGCAAAAAGCATGCAAGCATTGTTAACAAACTAATCATAATGAGTGAGAATGGGAAAAAGCAATGGTGTGAAAGGGAAAGGTCTTGTTCAGAGCTCATGACAGTCTGTCAGAGAAGTCTGATCTTATAAAACAATCCTTATCATAGAAATTTTATTATATTTATTAAAATATTTTGTCATTGGATTAGATAATGCTAATATTCTATCAAGTTATTTGTCTTCTAACTGTATTTTAAGGTTTCACCTTTGTAATGGTATGACATTTTCAAATAGATTGTAGCAAGTAAAAACATATAATTCAAACCCACTATGCTGGAGAATAATGAGATAGAAATATAAGTTTTGGGTATGATGGTTTTCCATTCATATTTTATCCCCTAATCAACTCTGAATGATAGCCATCAAAATATTCAACATCTTGTGACATCGCTGTGGTGTTCCTGTAATTGTGAGAGTAACTGCATTACTAAAAACTCTGCAAAATCCTTAGTTATCACCTTTCTGAAATTGTTGCAACCAGAATTGGACACAGTACTTCATCCAGGCCTCTCAAGTGGCAAGTAACAGGGAACAATTACTTCCCATATTTTACATGCAACACTCCTTTTAACACACCCCAGAATGATATTAGTCTTTTAGTCAACTGCATCAGATTGTTGACTAATAGGCAATTTGTGATCCACTATAAATGGATACCAAATCCTTTTCAGAAGTATTATTGCCTTGCCAGTTATTCATTTTGTATTTGTGCATTTCATTTTTTCTACCTAAATGAAGTACTTTGTACTTTATTGAATATCATCTTCCTGAATATAGAACAGTTCTCCAGTTTGTCAAGGTTGTTTTGAATTCTAATATTGTCCTCCAAAGTACTTGCAACACTTCTCTTGTAAATATGATCTGCAGATTTTATAAACATATTTTCCACTCTATCGTCCAATTCATTAAAGAAAACATTGAATAGTACTGGGTCCAGGACTGACTCCTGTGGAATTGCTCTAGAAATATCCTCCCAGTTTGACAGTAAACCATTTCTACTCTTTGAACCATCTTTCATACAGTTGTGCACCCATCTTACAGTAATATCATCTAGACTGCAATTCCTTAGTTCACTTATGAGAATGACATCTGGGACTGTGTCAAAAGCCTTACTAAAAATAAAGATATGTCCATGACTTTCCCCTTATCTAATAAGCCAGTAACTCTGTCAAAGAAGGAAATTACTGGTAGGTTTGTTTAGCACGATTTTGTATCTGACAAACTGATGTTGACTTATTATCTTTTCATCCTCTAAGGTGCTTATACACTGACTGCTTTAATACTTTGTTCCAGTATCTTTCCTAACACTGAAGTTAGGCTGACTGATTTATGATTCCCTGGGTATCTTTTGTTCCCCTTTTGAAAATAGCTACTATTTGAGCTTTCTGCAGTCTCCTGGGGCCTCTCCAAGAATCCTTGCAGTTCATTGATAATATTTCCAAGATTGCCTTATCGAGTTCCTTGTATACCTTAGGATGAATTTCATTAGGCCCTGTTGACTCAGATATATCTAACTTATCTGATTCAAAAAAGAAAAGAAAAGAAAACGGAAAAGGAAAAGGAAAAAAAAAGAACAAAAAGAGAAAAGAAAAACTCATCTTTCTTTATTTTTGCTTGCATTCCCTTCCCCATGTTGCTATTAATTGTGTTGAGGATCTAGTCATTATTAACCTTTTTATTGAAGACTGAAGCAAAATAGACATAAAACACCTCAGCCTTCTTGATGTCGTCAGTTATTAGCTCTCCTTCTCTCTCCAGAAGACCTCTACTCTTCTTCATCTTTCTATTGCCTCTAATGTATTTAAAGAATATTGCCTTTTATGTCCCTTGTTAGATGTTAACTTGTTTCATGAGTTAGCAGTCTGATTTGGGCCCTGTGTGCTTGTGTTGTTCTTTTGTACTGCTCTTCAGTAATTGATCTATGTTTTCAATTTTTGTAGCATTCCTCTTTGATTTTCAGGTAATTAAAGAGTTTTTGATAGAGCCATATTTAACTCTTACTATTCTTTCTACTTTTTGCTTTGCAGCAAGATCATTTAAAGTTGAGCCGTTAATATTATCTCTTTGAGCAACTGCTAGCTGTCCTGAATACTACTACTTTTTTTTTTTCTTTCTTTCTGTAGGCCTTAGCTACTGGTTTTCTGAGTTTGTTAAAGTCAGCTTTTTTGAAGTCCATTGTCCTTATTCTGCTGCTCTCCTTCCTTCCTTTGAAATCATGGTCCCTTTCCCCTACATGCCATCCACGTTATAGATGCAACCAATATGCACCCCTATTGGTCTAAATCAAGTCTGAAATGTCTGTCCCTTTGATTACATCCTCCAGTTTCTGATACAAAATGTTATCCCCAACACATTCAAGCAACTCTTTTATTCTTTACGATATTACTTTTCAAACACGTTTGGGTAGTTACAATCTCATTACTCTCACATCTTGTGACTATTTCTGTTGTTTGTTTTACATATGCCTTCTCTACCTTTTCTTCCTGTGTCAACACTGGAGAGCCACCATTTCTTTGCTTCTTTCTCTCATCAATCTTTTAATGTTCTAGCACTTTTTGATATCAGCCCTCTATTTATTATAGCATAATGCATTGTTAAAAAGCTATTCCTTACCTCCTGCTGCCTCCCCTCACCCTTTCTTGGCACTGTATACTGGTGATGATTATTCATTTACAGTGTTAAAACTACTGACAAAGCAGTGACACATACCATCCTGATTTGTCTTTAGTTAACCTTCTTTGTTTATAGAAATCTAATTTAAAAAAAAAAAAGAGAGAGGAAATATACTCATTAATTTATCATAGAAGGACGCTGAACTGTATATAGCCATGTGATTCATATGCATGTAAATATGAAGTAACATGTGGACTGCTTACCCTATTTAGCAATTTACAGTGACTCATTAAATTTAATTGGTGTAAAACAGAGGTTTGGATTCTAATCTTCAATTGTTTTAATTTTTTGTAATGTTGTTATTTTGTTCTTTGTTTGACCCTCTTTCTTTTATTCCCTTTTGTCCTCTGGTGCCCCCTAAAATGGAAGATGAATGAGGACAGTTTTAACAGACCACCATATAACAAAAAGTACATGTGGGCTTTGTGTTTTTGCTTTTTCTTGATAGCTGGCTCCAGGGATAGTGTCTGTAGTAAGCAGAGACTGAAAACTGTTACTGTCTTATCTATAATCTTAAACTAATTGATGGTCTTTATCCAGTTCCTGTTTTTTCTACTGACCACCTCTCAGACACTGCTATCATAGCAGACAGTACTAGGACCCTTGCTGTAGGACTCACAAGGATGTCAGCAATTTACTGTCTGTATAGGATGAGCTAATCACTCCGGATAAGCTGAAACAATGGGCAGTATAAAACAGTTGCTGACCCTGCTATAACTTTTCTAGCTTAGGTTTAGCTTCCACAACAGTAAATCTGGCAACCTTTTCCAACACTAAGATTGCCTACATGAGGGAACTCAGAAAAGTTAAGACAAATTCAACTAAAGCTGAGATATTAATATACTTAAATTAAACCACATTGAACTTGTGGGGATGCTGTCATTCAGAGGTAGAGTGGTTTTATTGTAAATATGAACATCAACATGTACTTCTTCTTCAAGCGCTGCTCGGATGCATTCAGTAATAGGTGTTTCCGTGCCGGAGCGCCGGATTGGTCGGAAAAACATGTTCTATCCTGTCAGAAGAGGGGAGGTGGCCACCGCCCCTCACACCACCTGCAGCTATATATATGGCCACCTACCTGCCCCCTCCTCAGTTTCATTTCTTCCGCCTTGTGCATCGGAATTGGAACGTCTGCTCCTTGCAAATCGCAAGCAGCCTGTCTCTTTGCCTTCGACTCATTGTCTGGCTGGGTGCACCTCTTTGTGGATTTAACTCCACCACGAGAGTCTCCAAAACCAGACTAGAACATTGCATCGACGATGCCGGTGTTCAAACCCTGCGCCAAGTGCGGTAAGGCCTTCCCCCGGGACAACCTCCACGGGAAGTGCCTTAGGTTCCTGGGCAAAGACCACATGGTCTCGGCATGTTCCATTTGTCTCTCCTTCAAACCAAGAACGATCAAGGAGAGGGAACAGCGATGCTGCACCCTAGCCTTGGAGGAGGCTCGGCACCCTTCACCCGAGGCTTCAGGTTCACGCCCGGCACTGTGCCACCAGTGGCCGCTGCTGAACCACCACCTCAGTGCTGACTCTGGCACCACAGCACCTACCCGGCGCCTTGGCACCTCAGCATCAATCGAGGTCGCCCTCAGTTAGCCCGGCACTGATCGTGCCGGGCTTACATCGGCACTGATCGTGCTGGGCTTGCATCGGCACTGTGCTGTGTCATTTCCAATGCCAATGGCATGGTACAGTCCGGCTTCACCAGTGCCGAGCTCGCCCCGGCACCTGCTGACTCCACCCTCGGCACCACAGAGCCCGGTGCCGCAGGAGCGGGAGTCTTCCCGCCCGGGCAGTCCTTCCTCCTCCAGCAAGGACTTGCCCGCGACTCAAGTAGAGTTGCTTCTCGTCCCGTCCATCCCGGAAGTGGTGGGGGCAGCACGAGCCCTGCTGCTACTCCCGACTCCCACTGCCCCACCTCCAATCAGAAGGGGCAAACCAGCCTTCATCTCAAAGGCCTGGGTTCACCCAGGACGCTCGCCCTCACCTTCCAGTCCCCCATCTTCCACTCCAGCGGCGGCCGACACCGCTCCACTGCCAGCACCGGGCTGGGAATCTCGATCCCCTTCTCCTGTCTCCAGCATGGAAGAGGGAACTTCTAGGGAAACCAAATGGCCCTGGCACCACACATTGGCCCCATCACCTTTCCAGTTTTGGCCACAAGAATGGTCTCCGCAGGGAACTCCTTCCGCTCCGTGGTGGGCTCCCGCTGCCGCGCTGTGCCCGGCACTGGAGTCTTTTATGGGAAACCGTTTGGTGCATTTTGACCTTTTGCACTGGGCTACAGCCCATTTAGGTATGGAGGTGGAGCCCTTGAGTCTTCCCCCTGATACCCTGTTCGGGCCGGTCTTTGCCTTGACGGCGCCGTTAGCAGACCTGCCCCACCCGAGCGTATGGGACCTCGCATGCTCCCAGTGGCAGAGCCCAAGTTCCATCTCCCCAGTTTTGGATACAGTGAGTGTGAAGTATCGGGTATCCAAGTTGGGCTACCCCTCCCTCACTGTCCACCCAGTTCCCCCTAGGGAGGTCGTCCAGATGGCAGTGGGGGCTGGGGAACCCGCCAGGGACTCCTTTCCCCCCTCCAAGGAAACTAGGGAGCTGGATCTGCTAGGCCGTAAAGTTTATTCTTCGTCAGCCCTCCAATAATGAGTGGCAAACAACCAGACTATAACCAGCAGATACTTGCTGGATGTCTGGGAGTCACTCAGGAAGTTTAGAAATATGCCTTCCTGGAGGAAGGCAACATAATTTTGCAAGATCTCCTCCTTTTGGCACACGATGCGGTGGACACTGCTGCTTGCACCATGGCCTCAGTGGTTACCCTCCGCAGGGTAGCATGGCGTAGGGAGGCTAGAGCACCCCCTAATGCACAGCAGGCAGTTGTTGATCTGCCCTTTGAGGGGGGTGTCTTGTTTCCCCATGAAACCCTCTCTGTGGGGGGCACAGCCTGGGATCCTCGAGGAGAGGCCAAATATTTCGGCCTCCTCTCTCCGGCACCCACCCCTCCGATTTAGCTCCCCACTTCCCCGGGCGGGACAGTCCCTTTCCTTCCCACTTTACTCATGGCGAGAAGTGGGTCTTTGTCTCCCTTTTCCACAAGGAGGGGCCCCTCTGATCACCACCACCCTCTTTACCCTTAGGATGCAGGGGGTCCTAGGGCTTCACTGCTGCAGACAGCCAACCCCCTCCCCCACCTTCTCTAGGGAAGGCAGGTCCGATGGGAACCACCCCAATCCTTTCTTGTTCTTCCCCTTTCCCAATCGCGGGAACAAGACTTAGATCGGGACGTTGGGGGCCGACAATACAATGACACCCACTTACGGTGCCGGTACCCCAATACCGTAGCTACCCCCCCGACCCCTTAAACAGCGACTTCCCCGAATATGGAAACCGCCCCTCTTCTATTCCTAGCAGCCTTCCTTCCCAGATATTCCCCACTGCATTCCCCACCTTAACACCTCACTGAGGAATGAAGGTGCGTCTTGTTGTAGCCTCAGCTGCTGCCGGGGGCTCCGAGACACGCACATCCGAAGCCTACTTGCAACAGGACTGTGCCTGTGGCCATGATGCGTGTCCCAGATAGGCCCCCTCATATCCGGGTCAGGGGAAGGGGAGGGGATACCCCTGGTCGCACCACCGTTTCTGCGCTGTGACCCCAACGCCCATTCGACAGGAATATCTCCTGCACACTGAAGGGGACACATCTGTGTAGCAATACAGCTACGTGGATAGCCAATTAAATCAGCAAGGTATCCTTTAGAGCAGGTCTTACCCCTGCATGGGCCCAAGGTACAGCCCACTCCTCCTTTTTTCTGTCCCTTGCACGGTTACACATCTCCAATTTCTGGTGATTTAGTGGGAACCAGGGGTCCACCTCAGGAACCCTCACCTTTGTCTACCCTCTTTGAGGTAGCCCACTCTCCCCTGACCTCACCAAAGCACGTCCGGGGGCACCCTTTAAAACCTTGAGAGGGAACACCTAGTTATGACCATACGTTGGGAAACTGTGAAGGGTCTGTCCCTTTGAGTGCTCTCCCACCTATATTTCCCCCCTCGGTATCCACTGCCTTCTGGACAGCTGTCTGTGTCAGAGAGAAGATCCCCTACTTCCAGGGCACTTGCATAATCTTCTTGCTCTACAGTCCTATTCCCTGGGAGGACATGATCCCCCCCCCTTCCGCCCTGCCTTCCCGCGGGGCCATCTCACTACGCCGCACGTAGTCCCTTAGTGCTACTGCGATTCTCTCCATACATATTGGTGGCGCCTGGCAGTTCTGCGGTCCCCTCTTTCCATTTTCAAGGACCCGTTAACATGCACTGCCCATCCAATGGTGTGATAGACAGAGAACCCATTTCTAAACAACATATAACAGTTTGGGGTTGTACCCCCCCTTTTTCTTCACCCTCTGGCTCCCTCCAAGGAGAAAACTTTGTTGGATTCTCTGATCCCGGGGTGTTCTTCAGATGCGGCAGCTGCCACGCTGTTACGGTCCCATTCTCTAGCTTAGGAAGGATCCTCCCTTGGTAGCGGAGTTCTTCAGTATCCATGTATTGAAGTGTTTCTCCTTGGCAGCCCTGGCATGGCAAAGTGGTAACATTATCCCTCTGGCAAGCACTATAGGTACTGAGTCCGCAATGTTTCACAGCTCTCCTTTGATTCTTTCGGTCGCCAAGGGGCTGACTAGATGGTAGTAAGAGTTCTCTCCCATCCCTCTTCTTCCCCCCCCCCACGCCTTAGTGAGAGCTTCGCGATGCAAACCCTGCAAACTTAGACCAGCGGGGCCCTCCTCTGCATTCTAGTGCCCTGCGGGCCCTAGTAGGACCATCTCGTCAGCACTGCCTCAGGCCACCTTGCTGTTAGTGACCTCTCCCAGAACCTCTCTCCTGCGAGAACCCGGTCGTGGTGTCTGGTCATCTGAAGATGTGCGCTACCAGGTCATTAGTTAGCATACCATGGGCCCTGTCCCACTTGGCTTGATTCTATATGCCACGGCTTAGTGTATCGTGATCTTCTCAGTTGCCCTTGAGCCCATCTTACAACCTTGTATCCTCATTTCTCTCTTTTAACCAGATGGCTTGCTTGGTCGCATCCTACATAAGGGGCATTGTCATTCCATTACTTCTCCCTGTGTACTCAGTAGTCGCCAGGTCAGTCCATGACTACGTGGCTCCTGCAAAGCGTTCGGGCGCTCTATGCCTATCCTTTCTTTGTTCTCGCACGAGACACGCCCGTATGGCTAGTCTCACTTGCTAGCTTTTAGTGTTCTCCTTCGAGTCCTCGTGACATGGCCTATGCCCAGACATTGTAGTCTGTTGGTTACATTCCACATTTTTCCTCCTATGCAGAGCACCCATGCAACCCGTTTTCGTTAGCTTGCATCCTTTTCTCCAGATCTGGTGACCTTGTCCGACCTGCTTATGCGTTCTGCCTCGGTGGGTTCGGTCTTGCCCTGTTCTGGGTTGACCCTTGGCTCTTGCTTCTTCTGGGCCTGTCAAGGCCCGCTCATCTCTTGACTCCGGTGAGCATCTTGCTGTGGGGCCTCTACCTTATGGGTCTTGTTGCTGTGCTGAAGGCGGAAGTACCAACTCCACCCGCCATCCATCAGCATGGCTAGTAGTCAGCTATTACTGAATGCATCCAAGCAGCGCTTGAAGAAGAACAATGGGTTACTTACCAGTAACAGCCCTTCAAGATGGGCTGCTCAGATGCATTCAGTTTCTTCCCATCCATCCCCGCTTCTGGAGTTGGCGACTCTAAGGAACTGAGGAGGGGGCGGGGAGGCGGCTGTATATATAGCTGTGGGTGGCACGAGGGGCAGTGGCTGCCTCCCCTCTTCTGACAGGCTAGGAGAAGTTTTTCCAACCAATCCGGCGCTCCGGTATGGAGACATCTATTACTGAATGCATCCGAGCAGCCCATCTTGAAGAAGGACGGTTACTGGTAAGTAACCCACCATTTTGTTATGCCTGTTAACTTCACACCTTAAATTAATATGCCTTATCTACCCTGAGTGTTCCCCTCATAGTAAAGTGCTAGGGAAAGCATCGCATTGCAAGGTCATAGATCAAGAAGCTAATAGGTTCTGCAGTAGTTAGCAGAGGTAGAAATCTCCTCTCCACAGACTGAAAGACAATAGCAGAACTGCATATCCTGCTTCTACCTTCCTGCAATGCTGTGACCATTCTTTTATTGCATCGCTTCCCATAAAAGTGGATTCAGTCAGTGGAACTGTGTTCTCATGATCCTTCCCTCTCTTCTCCCATCTAACAAGGAGAATCACCTTTAACTCCAACACAGTACAGCAAGAGTAGAATTTGAAGTGAAAGGCACTATCATTAAAGTTACTCCATGACTTTGAAATGAAAATTTTGATTAAAATAAAGAAAATGAAGTTATGGTGGTTGAGCAAGATTGTGCTTTGCCAACAGGTCAGAATACTTCAAACACAAAGGGACATATTGTGTCATTTAGGTGGAGTTCCATATTGGTGGCTAGTGCTGAGCCACGTCACCTGGGAGGAGTAAATAGAAGATCTGGACCTTATCTGTCCCACGGCTTCCCAATTAACAGGCAGCGTATACACTTTAGACAAACCCTTTTCTCTCTGCTCCACTTGATCAATTCCATAGACCAGTATGGAGTGAGTGTGAGATCATACCCCTGTCACCACCACACACTTCCCATTTATCTCTAGGCTAAATGTGGCCCTCAGAAGCAGTACATACTTTCCCCTCTGGAAAGGGACTGCTCACTTGCGTTTTTTGGTGGAAAGTGAGGGAAGGCCTCTTGGTCCTTACTTCCATAATGTATACAAGCAAAAGCCAAAGCCAGACACAATCATGTTTAAGAGGAAAACTTAAATCCCTTTGAGTATGTCTAAACTGGAGTCTTAGGTCGACTTAACCTTCCTTAAGTTGACCCAAGGAAAGCTCTGTCCACACTGGGAATTTATTAAGTTGACATAAGTGCTTTTGAAGTCAACTTAATAATACCACCTCTTAAGGTTGACTTAACGCTTAAGTTAACCTTATTAAGTTGACTTAAGCCAGTGTAGATGGGGCATTGTCCTTATGTTAACTTAATAAGTTCAGCTTAACCGTTAAGTTGACCTAGCATCTGCTAGTGAGGACGTGGACAGTCTACAGGAGTTTGGAATATGGGTGCTCTAAGTCGACTTAGCATACTCTCCAGGGTAGATATACCTTTCAGTACTTCACTGTCTAAACTTCTTAAATTGTCTTTTTGAATAATGTGATGTCATTCGCGGATGCTCACAAAAAACACACTCTCTGTATCCAGGTAGGTTTTTCAGCTAATTTAAATGGCCTTTGCTCAGGGAGAGGGCTAATGTAGCATTAGATAGACAACATGAAGGGAATTTTTCTTTACGGTGAAGTCTAGCTGAAGTCTTCTTTCTGCTCACTTTCAGTCTGCTGAGCATTAATGCACCAACTCATCTTTTTTCTGATTCTTTCCTTAGCCTCTCTCTTCTTTTGAACTGGAGATTCTCTAAATGAATCCTCAGACTATTAGTGTTAAAGGAAGCACAGTAGAGAATCAAATTGGTAGTGATTTGCCATGAGAGCAATTAAACAGAGTCAGTTTTGGTTTGCTGGCAGAAAATTCCTGCCAAGTCTTATTTATACAAAGTAAAATTATATATAAAACTTCCAGCAGTTTTATCTCATTTTCTATGATATGCTATGGCATAGAATGGCTAATTTCTGTTACCCTATTCCTCTACTAGATGCAAGATCAGAAAGTTTATAGCTAAGGAGACTTTGGCGATTGCTATCCTGCCATTAAAGGACCATAACTGTCCTATGCCAGCTATCTTGGGTTCATGGAGCTCATGCAAAGGGGATAGTTAACTGCAGTGTAGATGTTCAGGCTCACTCTGGAACCTGGGCTTTAGTTCCCTGTGAGGTGAGACGGTCCCAGAGCTTTGGCTGCAGCCCAGAGTCTGAACATCTACAACACAGTTAAACAGCCCAAGGTCCACAATCCTGAGTCATTGGTCACAGGCCAGCTGTGTGTGTCTAACTGTAATGTAGATATACACTTTAAGGCACCTTTGCACACTGAATTCCGGATGCATGCAGCCCCTATAGGTCTGGAAAGGAGAGAGAAGCAGAGGCTAGTCATAAAACACTCCCCTGCAGTATGGGAGCAGTGACCATTTTGCCTTGTGACAGGGAATATTTTCAGTGAGACAATGCTGTCCACTTTAAGACCCCTTTATGCTTCCAGAGTAAGATAAAAAGCTTTTGGCCTAACTAAGAATCAGACTAAAGTGCTTATTATTTCAATACATTAATATTAACTATAGGTTTACTGGGCAGTTGGCTAGATCTCTGAGTGCTTAAAAGATCAGGAAGAAGGACAGCTGGGGTGTAGTGTGGGATTATGGGCTGTCCTAGAGGTGAGTTGCTCCAACAGCATAGGTGTTTGGAGGCACAGTGCTGAACAAGCTTTGCAGATTATGAATAGAAGCCTCCTCCTGTGCTGAAGTGAGTGGAGTTGAAATGGGTATCATTGAAAGTCCTAAAAAGCCACTAGTCCTAAGCATGGAAGACGAATGAGGAGAGAATAAAAGAGCAGTGGCTCCCAGGCATTATAAGAGGTCTCTGGGTTCATGCAGATATAAATATTCATTCTGCAACTCTTGGCTAGAGGAGAGTCAGATCTGAGGAGAGTTTTAAGGATTAAGGGTTGGAAAATGGAATTTCCATTCTATGGAAATTCCAACTTATCAGGAAAAAAAATCCAAATTAGAATGAAAAGAAGAAATTTCAAATTTTCTCAGGAAATGCAAAATTCTAGAGGAAAAAAAGAAAGCAGGACCATCATAATGTTTCATCTGTATAAGGTTGAAAGATTTTGTTCACAAGATTAAAAATATTGTAATATAACATATTGAATAATATATAGATGTAATATGTTCAAATTAATATTATAGCCAAAATGAAAGGCAACAAACTAATAGTCAAAAGTGAAGTGATTTATCATATCTAAACAAAATATTTCAGTACTATCAATCGAGAAAGCAGAAACAAAATGTTACAACTTCCTTCTACTTAAAATTTTGTCAAAATGGACACAATCATAGGAAAAGCTTTGATTTTAACAAAACTACATCTTCTGATGAAAACTTCCACTGAAAACTTTTTCACAACCTATAGTCGCAGATGCATTTTTCAGGCCTTACGGAAGGCCATGGAAAGCAGAAGCAAGAACAAGTAGACAGGTTTTCAAGGAGGGATAGTAGCAGAAATTAAGTTGACAGAGTTTTGACGCACTGTGACTGAACTGTTTCAGCCATCTTCAATTTCTGTCCTATTATCTCCACATCCATCTTCTTCTTTCTTTACATTCATACTTTCTCCTACTTTAATTACTGCATTTGCAATGTGAGTGAGATGCTTTAGTAGATTAGTAAAGCAACCAGCAATGGGGAATAGCCAGTCAAAATAATTGAGGGAAGGGGGTTGTCTATATTATATTGTGTATTCAAAGTTTTGGCGTGTTTGAGTATATTCTGGCACGTTTCCGTATTCAAAGCTTTCCTGGATAGATTTCTAATTCCATCTTGTTTGCCTGGAGATGACATTGGTCACACAATACCCTTTGAGTCATAATATGGGAAACCATTTCTCTAGTAATAAAATATCATAGTTCTGGCAGGTCAGTGAACTGGTGTACTAGCATTTTTCCTTTGGAAACTTGTATTCAAATATGTCCTAGGTTAGAAGTGAAAATGATTTAAATGGTCTCATTCTAGTCTACATTTGTGCTTATCACAGAACCACCATGTGATTTAATGTTTTCCCACAATTAGACTATCTCAGTTTAACAGAATCCCAGGTCTAGAATAGCATAGTGTTTCAAGTGAAATGGATTGGCAGAACTGCTTTAAGGAAATGTTCTAGTTTAGTCTTGCCAGAATCCCATATATTTTCACAGTCCTGATATTGAATTCTAGCATTGACAGAATCATAAGTCTGTGTCATGTCTTTGACTCCTATTATATTTTGTTTCCAATAATGTGAGCCTTTCCTCATGTCATTGAGGGAAGAAGCATTTGAGAGAATCTGGTATCTTCTCATATACTGGAAAACAGACATTGACATACTTCACTGTCAGTGGACCAAGTGAGACAGATCCAGGGCTTATGTAAATCAGGGCAAGTCTTTATTGATGTGAAGAAATTCACCACCATCACACTGAACTTCAGAACTGACTGACTGGGTCTGTGAAGACCTGCTCAGCCATTCAGAAAGCCAGTCTTTTAAGACTGTCCCACAAAAGGAGATGCACAGAAGGCATTTCCCTCCAACTTACCATGAAAGGCACCATGGTAAGTGGACAGTTGGAGGAATATAAGCAAGGCAATTTAAGTACTTTGATTATCTCCATTTGACTGCCACCAAAATCCTGCCTTGGTGTGGACCAGCCTTCATTGGCTATGTCTATGTTAGGGGGCTATTTTAAGTCAACTTCACAAGGTCTACCTTAAGCAAACCACAGGTCGACTTCACAAGGTTGACAGTTCAGAATAGCAGAATATATATGGACACTGAACTTCTCCAAGTTATGAATCCCTGGTCTGTGTAGCCTAACTGTATTTAGGTCAAAGTAGTATTTAAAAGATGAAGGGAAAAGTAACAACAAAATCATTCAACAATTATATATTCAAGATAGAGCAAGTTTTTAGTATCTGTATTACAGAAGACATTTTTGTATGGTGCCCCTTCAAAAACCAAGTGTTTTGAGAGCTGCAATGTGTGTAGCCTCCTAGCGGGGGGAGTTTGGCCAGGGCTCGAGCCCCTCCTGCTCCGATCACACCCCAGAGGCCCAATCTGGCTCCTGTCATGTGGTGAGGAGCTGGCCGGATCTGGCTACTAGCCCCTCTCCATGGGTGGCAGGGGCTGGCAGCCAGTTGCTGCAGCCTGCAGAGAAAGGCTGGGGGCCTGATACACTCCCAGCTCCTCTCCTCAGGTGATGGGGCTAGCAAGTGTTTAAGTTGACTTAAATTCTAAATGTAGCTTGCGGAAGTCGACTTAGTGTAGACATAGCCATTGATCTCAGTGGAATATGATATTTTACATCAGTTGAGGATCAAGTAGCCTGTTTTCATATAACATATTATCAGGAAGGAGGGGTAAATATCTAAATTACGGGTCATAGCCCAAAGTTGCAAAAGCATCTCTAGGCTCTGAATGAGAAATGCTGATCAAAGACGGAGCATAGAAGACATTACACTTATCTTCTCTTAATAAGGTTCTTCACAATAGGGAATATTCACAAAGGCATTGCATCAAAATGAAGCTAAACCAGACTGGAATGCACAGGCTTGTAGATTTCTGGGTATGGGTCATGGCAGAGTCTGCTCTGATGATCCAAAAACACCTCATCTCTTAATCTTGATGTCTTACCTCAGCAAAAATGTAACATTAATTTATCATTTAAAAATGGCATTTTGCAACAAAATACCTCTATCTATGGATTTTTTTTTGAAAGATGCTAATTTGCAAAGCTCCCAGAAGATGTTTGCTGAAGTTTCTTTTAAATGAAGTTTTATTTAAAGGCATATGATATTTCACATAGAAGTGCCAGAAGCTTTCCTAAGGACTAAAATACATTTCCACTCCAGCAGTTGCCTCCCTTGTTTAGCTTTAACTTCATCTTTTCCCTCCCACTCCCCTTTTCTTTCTAACCTTCAACTTTGAAGAGAACTCCACATAAGCAAGTGGGAAAGAAGAAAAGTCCATGTTCTCATTGATTGTTTGTTATAATGGTTTTGGGCACATATTTCTTGGATATCTTTGGAGTAGTTTTTTTTGAAAAAATAGCTATGATCTGCAATAGTCACAATATTAGTAACATACCTCTCTTTTCAATAGCTATGAATTAATAAAAAAAATTAGATTTGGGATAGAACATTCTCTGTTTGTGGTCTCATTCCCAAGAAATCAGATATTGGAATGAATGAGAGTTTACAAATCAGTCATTTTGTTTTCATTTTGTTTGAGACTTAACCAAGCTGGGTTCTAGTTTCTTCTGAAATGTTTATTTAAATTATCAGAAAATAATGGGTGTGGGGGTTTCCACAGTAAAAGTAATCTTTTTTGTGAAAACTTGAAAACCAAAATTCCATCAAAAAGTCAAAACATTTCCACTCATAAAAGCTGTCATGGTGCCTCATGGGAGTTGTAGTTCAGATGCCTTATGCTCCTATTATCCACTAGAGTCTAGGCTTTGTTGTTATACTACATCACCCAGGATGCACAAGAATCTCTACTCTTCTCTTGGAGAGAGGAGACAGTATAACATAGGATTCAGTGGCTACAGTGTCTCATGTCAGGCACAGTGAAGTGTGAGGCCAGCTCTTCATTTCCAAATGTCCTTTTGTAACAAACAAATGATTAAAAATGCTTCAAATCTATAGAAAAATTTTATTCAGCCCCAAATAAATTGTTTTCCAGTTGTTTGTTTCCAGTGACAAACCAGTCAACTTGAAGTTGTATTTTAACTCAGGAATCTTTGGAATGAGAATCATGCGTATGTTATAATACTTAATTTCATGGAACCAGATTTGGCCACCCTTACTCATGTTGAATTTTTACTATGTGATTTACAGCATCATCAGCGTGTACCTTTTCCCACTTCCTTCCACCATTATTATAAAAGTCTGTAATCAATAAAAGCAATTAGCATGGATTAGTTAATTAATTAGCATTTCATTTTGAAGATAGTTTCATTATTCAAGACATTAAAAAAACTACACTTTTATATCACTCTATAACCTCTAATTGAAGAGCTATAATGTATACATGCAGTAAACATTATTCATAGGTGACAAATTATTATGATCTTGGGTGAAATTTTATTTTGAGAGATTAACTCATTTCTAGCTACTCTTTGCAGTCATTTGAACACACAGTTCTGACTAATGAAAGCATAGAATTCTGTGGCCCAGAGGTCTGGGATCCTTGGTTTCTCACTGAATCCAGAGACAATACATCACGAATCAGTTTGGATAAAATTCATCAAAGTACAGAGGGCTAACACAAGGTCATATCATGAAATTTTAACTTCATTTTGAGGGTTCAGTGGCTGTTTAAAGTCACACAGTCCCTGTGCAAGCTACCTGAAAAGTGATAAGTGATAGCCTTAGTGATGAACTCGTGGCAGAATTAATATGCCAATGGAGGAAAAGGCCTGCAATTTATAAGGTTCAAGGTTAAATTCCTGAACAGAAAAAGGATAGAAAGGATATCAAATGTCATTTTAAAACACACTCCTTTAACATTATTAACTGATATTCATTTCAAAAGCTTTTTTTCTCCCCTTCTTCTTCTCCTCAGGATTATTAAAAAGGTAGACAGTTTTAGTACAAAACCAGAATGTAATATCAGGTTTTATTCATGCAAATAAGTACAGCAATAAACTACAGACAGCAAAATATTGATATGTTAGACAAGATTACAGTATCCCAGATATTGCCCTCTATGGCAGAAATCCAGCATTAACAGGGAACCCACTAAAGTTGCGCCTTTTGTTTTGAATAAGTTTGATGGGGCATTCAAACCCTAACACCACCAGGTATTTTGGTCTCAGGGAATCCATCATACCTCTGGAATGCCTTATTTGCCACCCACAGGGCTGGCGCTGGGGATTGTGCCCCCGCCCCTCGCAGCAGAGTGATGCCGGTGCAGACTAGTGACATCATCAGGGGAGCGCCATGGCGCTGTCCCCTTTTGGCTCCCCTCAAATGCTGGTGCCCCTAACCCTAACCCTAACCCTAACCCTGTCTAGCGCCAGCCCTGGTGACCTATACCTCTTCCTGTCTCAGATTCTGTCACCAGAACACTGCAAGTTCACATTGTCTTATTGTCTGTGAAGCAGATTAGTCTTTGATTTCAGTTTAATTTCTCAGCTTGCCCCTTGCTCACTATGCTCTAAATGAGGTCCCAGAACTGGGAGATGTAATGCCGGACAGATGGTACTACCTCCCTGACTTCCAGAGGGAGTACCATCCATGCTCGGATCTCTAGGGGATAATCCTGAACAATAATGCTGTGGATATACCAGGATGTCCAAACCAAGGAAGATAGCATTTCATAAATTTGTTGGTTTTCTTTAACTAAATTAGCATGATCATTAAAACTTAAGTACTCATCAAGTAAACAATTTTAATTTCTATAGATAACTGTCAGTTTGGCGGAATTAATTGTGATTAGTTTTGCTCTCAAAGTAAATTTCCTTGATCTTTGTTAATGTTATGTAATTTAAATCTCTAGGGACAAAGATTCTGAGATTGAGGCAAGTTCAAAGGAGTTATTCATAAATAGAACCCAGTGTGCTCAGTAACACAGAATTCCACATAAACAACCTTTAAAATTACATTACAATGTTATTTTATTTTAGAACTATGAAATATTATTCACTAAATCCTTTAAAAAATTGAAAATATTCATCAATGCAAAATTCATTCATTGGTTTGACCCTGGTCTGTAAGGCATGATTGACATAATCAGACAATTCTTAAAGTTATTGTTGTAGGCTGTCTGCAGACATCATTGCACTGGTTTACACACTGGTTGTGTTTTCAAGGTTATCACTGCTACCATAAGGTCTAAAATAGAGTTTTTCATAAATGAAAACTCATATTTGAGAGAACAGTTCTATGGCAAGAGGTAAATTCTGTGCCTGGGGAATTTCAGAAATCACAATGCACTATTTATGAATGACAGCAAAGAACATTTGATCTTACATAAGTCAATAAATGTGTGTGTGTACATAAACACATTATCTATCTATCTATCTATCTATCTATCTATCTATCTATCTATCTATCTAT
>ML681998.1:27383909-27473978 GCA_007922195.1 Podocnemis expansa | reverse complement strand
TATCTATCTATCTATCTATCTATCTATCTATCTATCTATCTATCTATGTAAATTCAGTATATTAACTCTTTCCAAATATAGCTGTCTAGAAAAAAAAACCATATATTTGAATATGTATTTGAATATGTAATTTAAACCCTTCTTTTAGAAAGAGGGTATAAATACTTAATCCTCATATATCTGATGTATGTACATAATGACTCTTTGATTTCTTATTAAAAAAAAGACTTTTTTGCTAGCAATTTTCAGTTTCTCTAGTATATCAGGTTAATTAGTGAACTACAGAACTGATTTGCAAGAGTGTAACTGTCATGTTAAACAGCTCTTGCTGGACTTGAAAAGTGAGTTATTTCTTAAAGAAAAAAATAGAATGGTAAAAACAGGAGCTATACATTATAGGCAATTTCTTCACCAAGACTTCTTGACTGTATACAAAGAGCAAAGCAATTCAACAATTCAGTATTGCACACGGAAGATATAGCAAATATTTTTTTTTCTTAATAGCAGGTAATATTTTCAAAGTGAATAGTGATTGTGTGTTTCTAAATTTTTTTGTGACCAACTGGATTTTCAGAAGCTGCTGAGCAGGAGCATCACTGCCCCGGGAAAAGACCTGGGACATGGGCACAGACCTGCCTGCTGGCCGTGGGCCCCACCCCCTAACCCAGATTCTCTGCCAGGGCCTGATCCGGCCTCGGGGTCCTGCTGCTGCCAGCCTGGCCCCGGGTCCCCTGCCAGGGCTAGGGCTGGGAGAGGCAGGCGCCACCGCAGGGAGCCCGGCCTGAATTCCTGCCAGGGATCAGGCTGAGAGCAACAGGTGCCACTGTGGGTGGCATGGCCTGGAACTGGGCTGGGAGAGGCATAGGCCACTGCCAGGGGCCGGGCCCTGGATCTCCGGCTGGGGACCTGAGACAGGAGAGAGAGGGGATGCCCTGGACATTCGGGGAACTGGCACTGGGATACGGGGCACATGCCCCATATACCAGGTGCCAGTGACACCCCTGCTTCTGAGAGTGCCATCACACTGAAAACTGGGTGTCTTTAAGGTGTGTCAATTAAGTATCCAAAAATTCCATTACCCCAAATCAGTAGTTGCTTTCTTGAAAGCTTGGCCATCACATGATTTTGGATAAATTTCAGTGTGTCTTGTTCCATCAGAGCCCAGAATGTTCCTCTGTAAAATACAGAATCCAGCCCAACGTATTCACTGTGTGCTAATCCATTCCAAATATATTAAGAATTAATGCATATTCAGTCAAATGTCTCCAAGTTATCTGAAATTATTTGAGTAATGGTTCATTAGACCATACTAGCATAGAGGCCCCTGCTGAGCCAGAGCCATTGTGTTTTTGCACAAAAGTTCTGTTTTATAGCTTAACATGTTACCTTCTCAGTGCTGATGGCATCTATTACATTTGCAGAAATGACCTCTTTTCTTACAGTCTTAAGCGCAGTTGAAACTAGTTCATGAATAGCTTCATAATGACTTTGGTATCCTAGAGATTTCTCTCCGTCTCAGGATTTTTCTTTTTATTAAATTTCACCAATTCTTTCCCATAACTTTACAGTAGTCTGTAAAAATTTCCTTGCTAAAAAATAATTGATAAATAAGACAGTACATCCTATTTGATCTGCTAGTTACAGGGAAAAAGAAACAAGCAGAGCTTAGTTTTACAAATCTGCAAAGACAAGAAAATTTAAACTATAGACAAGATTGGACAGGGAATTGCCATAAAATTTAAGTCACGGTATCTTTCTGTTACTGTGTATGCACTGAGATAGTGTTTGCAAAGTGTTTTTGGAAAGCAATTCTTGATTTGTGGTTTGTTTGAGAGTATGTTGTAATAAAAAATTAGGCTATTGTGACTAGACATATAAATACTGTAATAATTAAAGTAAATAATTTTATATTCTTATTGGATGTATGCTATTAGTTTCTACTGCAAATACTAATAATTACACATTCATATTATGCAATCTTATGTCAAAATTGCTTATATCAGGATATAGTCATTTTAGTAAACTAATTAGCTAGAACGGGCAAGGAAATATTTTGCAATTCATCTAGCTCTACCCCAAGTTTACTAAACTGTGCAAAAAGCTAGAAAATTCCTTGGGGGGGGGGGAACCAAACATTTTTTACCATGGCTAGTTAGACCATTGCTTATTTTACAAATCCAGGCCATGATCTTAGAATGACAGGATCATAATCATAGGTGCAGTGAGGAATCCTGTGGCATCAAATGGGTCTACTCTCAACATATAAAGTTAAGCATCTTACAGACTTTTTCCCTAGCCACACCACCCTACACAAGAAAGGGATACCGTACATAAAGTTTAAATATTCGATGAGGCATACATTTATTCCTGTTGCTCAAAATAATTATAAATAGGATTAAAGATAGATCCCTTCAGATCTGTGGGTATGCACATCCACAAGTGTGAATATCTGCAGACCCAGTGTTGTGAATTGGAGCACTGATGTGAATTCTATTTTTATCTGCCCAGTGTGTGATCAATAGCTGTAGTTGCTGCTATGATCCATGTCAGCAGCACACAGGGGAGGAAAGGAAGCACTCCACCTCATCCCAGCTCAGCAACATTTGCACTCTGCCAGCCAATCAGAGACACGCAGACTGATTGTCAGTCAGTCAGCATGCTGGCCTTTGGTTGGCTCATTCCCACATGGGCCCTGGCCAGTTTTTCCTTTTCTTGTTTGCAGTTCGCACACCATGCTATTAATCAGAGATTTCTTTGGCCAAGAAACTCTGACTGACAGCGCAGAATGCAAACCACAAACAAGAAAAGGAAAAAAAAAATGGGCAAGGTCTGCATGGGGAATAAACCAATCAAAGGAGAGCACACTGACTGAGTGAGCCCAAACTAGGGTGCAGATGCGGATACATGTAGAACCTGGCATGCAAATCGTGGATTGAAATGATACTGACACTGAGCAGATATGGATCAGCTCCACATCCATATTTTTGTAACTGCTTAGGGCTCTCTATATAGAATTACAGGGCATATCTACATTGTTCTACATTTTAGACTAAGGAAGTGGAAATAGTAGTGTATATCAATATATTGCATTGTAACTCTACCGTGTGATGCTGTGGATGCAAATGTAAAAGTTCTCAGTTTAAAGTTCACACTCACAGCGTTCACACAGAGGAATTACAGTGCAGTACTTTGGTATGCATTACTAGTTAAACCTCCTTAGTCTGAACTGAGAGGCAGAGTAGACATCCCCAAAAGTGTGATTTGCTCTAAATAAATTGAGAACTATTAATGGTGCCACCACCGGTTTCTTAAATCTTGTAAAAACAAAAGCAAGTTATCAGTGAAAGTGTGGACCTGGACATACTAATGCTTAGGTAGTGAACAATTGTTTTCAGTAATATCATTTTAATAGCATTATAGGTATGTCAAAGAAATGACATGCTTTTTTTCTGAGGTACTTTCATGTTGTTATTATTACTAATAACATAGTAGGAATCACCTTAATGGACTATACTTACAGTCCAGCATCCTGTCAATTTTTTTTAAATGTGTTTCACTTTCTTTATTCCCCTACCTTATTTTGTATTGAATTACACTGGGAGATTTTTTTTTTCCCTATTTGATAGCCTGTGTGTGTCCTAAAGCAGAAAATTTGATACCTTTGTAATTTTACGTTTTCTATTGTAACTTAGTATACACTATTCTTTCTCATAAAGACTTACCCTTTTGTAAATCCTCCTGAGACATTTTCCAGAATAATATCCTGCAAAAATACATTCCACAAGTTACTATATGTTGCACTAAACCATTTCTTTTTGTTCATTTTACATTTATTATTCTGTTGTTTTTATTATAGGAAAGAATGAATTCTTGCATCCCTTTGCCCTTTTTCTATGCTATTCTATAGTCCCTTTATAATATTCTCATTTATTTTTTTCTTCTCTAAACTGTAAAATCTTATTTTTATTCTCTTAGAATTTAGAACTTCACTTTCTTCACCCCATTGCTCACCACTTATCACATAGTTTGACTGTCCTTCCTTGGTCCACCTCAGTTACTAAGTTCTATTTAAAATAAAGTAATTGAGTTGGGTGATATAAACTGGTTGTTCTAATTTGGGTTTATTTGTAACACAGACTTTTCCCCAGTATTCCCCATTTTAAGAAAAGGGGGCCTTTCTCAGAGCAGTTTGAAAGGGGCAGCCATCTTAGTCTAGTTCAGCAAAACAAACAAGGAGTCCTGTGACACTTTTAAAGACTAACAAATTTATTTTTGAATGAGCTTTTGTGGGCCAAGTACCACTTCGTCAGATGCCAGAGTGGAGAAAACTTGAATTAAAAAAAACAAAAACAAAAACAAAAAAACAAAAACTGGAAGTATGGGAGGGGAAGATAAACCCTGTGATTACATTTCACTGGAGAAGGTCACATTGCTATAGCAAATCAGACAAGTTGTGTAGATTCAAACACAACATATCAGAAAGTGGTTGAGGCTGAAAGAGGTGAGAATCACTCTTAGGGATGAAAAACAATGAATGAGACCTGTGATATTTTTAAAGTCTAATGTTTCTAGTGGGTGGCCACTTTAAAAGTACCACCTCTCTTTTATAGTGCATTTGTCAATGCTGAGCTTCATTTCTATCTTGTTGCAGTTCCCTCGCTTTTGATTTGGTCCTCCAAACTTTCCATAATCCTCCCTACTGTCTCCTGGGTAATATAAACAACTTATGTTGTCAGCAGTTTAGGCAACTAACGGTTATCGGCTGGATCTTCAATAAATATTTTGAACAGCACCAATGTTAGCACTGATCTTAAAAGCACAGTACCATTAACCTCTTTTAATGATACCTGGTCATTTGTTCTGATTCTTTATAAGTAACCATTATGAAATCCAGGATGTTTTTACCTCTTTATGTCATCATAAAGTCACAAACGTCTTTCAATAGCCATGTGTAAAGGGATTTATCTGTAATCTTTTGAGAGCCTAAATAAATTGTGCCCACTGTTTTCTTTTATCGTCAATTTTGTTGATTGTTTTAAGGTAGTGTAATAGATTACAGTGCCGTATTTTATGAGTAGAGAAGGTGTGCTGGTTGTCTCTGTCATCACATTCATCTACATTAAAACTCTGATTCAGTAGTGTCCATTATTCTTTGAGCACAGTTTAAAAGAAGGCGGTGAGGGACCACAGAGACATCAGTTGCTTCTCCTTGATTAGGGCAGTAGTTCTGTGCTGGCGGTGGCATCCTTTAGATGAGATTCAGGGCTGTTGAAAAGTATATGCTAGCTGTAGCCCCAGGGCCTATTATACCATCCAACAAGAACTAGAGTGACCTCTTTCCAGTAATGCACCCTATTTTGGGTACTGTAGGATGGGTAATGTTTGAAACTGGCTTTGCAGTTCTGGAGACTCTCTCAAAACAGGGAAATCTTCATCATGTTTTCAGCTTCTTTGTATCCCTAAATTGCGAAAATAATGCTGGATCAGATAAGCTAACCAGTCTGTACTGATTTTCTTTAATACTTCTCTCAATATTTAAATAAGCATCATGAATCTATAATTCCCAACATCAACCTTGAATGTGTTTTTAAAATGGGCTACTCACCAGTCCTGCAATATAGTATGTACTTGTAATGATAAATTGCATCCTTTGTAGTGGTTCATTGTTTTAGAGCTCACATTATTCAGAACGCTGATGAAAAACACATTTATTACAATTTAAATCGGTCAAGATTATCAGTCACTTACATAATGGCAAACTGTTCAGAACAGGAACTTCCTCTTACTGTGTTTTTACAGTATCTAGCTGAGTCTGAGATCAGTTGGGCCCTCCAGGCTACTGGAATACAAATAATTGAAAAAAATATATTTTTTAAACATGGTACACATTTTCCTAAAATATGCCACAGACACCAAGCTGATATAAAAATAATTTTACTTCTATAAGATAATTTTTATATACAAACTGTTTCTTGGCATTTGGCTTCCCACATGCATGAGTCTATCACTTGAACATATACCAAGGTTATCTACTGTATATCCTTGAGCTTTTACTTGGGAACTATAGGTCACCAGCTGGCCTGTTCTAGCTCTCACGAATCTCCCTCAAACCTACACATGATGATGTGAAGAGGGAACCATTGTCTCCCTGAGGATACATCATAAACTGTATCTCAGGGACTTCATAATTCACAAAGCACTGTATAATATGTGCTTGTCCAAGACTAGAATCTAGTGATGGACTTTCTCAAAAGGGTAGTCTTATGCAAATAGTTCTGTCACAGTGAGGGCTGGAGTCTTTAAGAGAGAACTAGACTGTGGAATTTATGTTGATAAACATTTAGAGTAACCGCTAAAGAGCAAAAAGTTAAGAGTCTGTAAGCAGGAAACAAAGTCAGTCTTGCGTTCACAGTAGTCATGGTGTGCTGGGTCTTTGCAATCTGACCGACTAACCTGTTTCTTATTAACCATATAGTTGAGGCCTCTAAAGAGTCAAAGGGAAATCGAAACCATGGGAGGAAACTGTGACAGAGCTACAAGGCTGCTGCAAGCTGTAGAGAGCAAAAGTCAGGAAGGCTGCAAAGTAAATCTGGGGAGAGGAGAATTCTCTTCTGAGTAAAGGGGAGCATTATACATGGAAAAGTTAGTTACAAAATGGGAAAGTTTCAAGATTCTGGACTTTTTGCTTCTGGACTGGTGCGGTTTATGTGAGGCGCTCTTAAGAAGGTAAACTGAGGCAAGGTGCCTACTGAGCAACTTCTGGCCTCAATTGGGGCACTTCAGTGACAGCTGGCACTTTTAGAATCTCATTTTTCCCCCTCCTGTCTCTCTATTCTGTTCAATTTCTTCCCTGCTTCCTTTGTGTGAGGAGGCAAAAGCAATTCTGTGGTATTATTCTCTTTTAATTTGATTATTTTTAGTTCAGTTGATTGGCAAAAGTTTGTTCCATTCTCTTAGTTATGCTTCTCATAGGTTTTTTTTAAAGGTCGGGGTTGTTTTATTTTTGGTTTTTTTTTTCCCTACACAAGCTTATGCACTTTTTCAGCTGTATTGCTCTAGATTATACCTTTTTTGTAATGATCATTGCTCAAAAAAAAGGTCTATTGATTTACTTAAATTACATGTAGCTAATGAAATTTCATTCCTTCTTTTCCTATTATTTTAGATTCTAAATACACCATTAAATAAGCTAACATTATGCACCCTCATTTTGCTTATTCTGTTTTTAATTCCCTAATTTTTTTCCTTGAAGCATCTTTTCCCTGCCTAGGTCTTTAAATATCTCATTTTCTGAAGGAGTTATACAGCTCTACCTCTTGGTAGGCATACCCACTGTAAGGATATCACAGCTCTGTTATGTTACCTGTAATGAGTTCTGATCCAACTTTTTTATGTTACACAGAAGCAATTACAAGTGGCCTCTTTTCCTGTATGCTTTGGATCAAACAGTATGGTTTCAAGAAAATGTATTTTTTTCTTTTAAATGATCAGATAGGTTCATTATTTTTGTGTACTGGAAGTCACCCATAATGATGGCATGTCTGAATGTACAGGGCTGGTGTGGTATAGCTGAATTGATACAGCTGCATTGCTGTATCGTGTCAGGTGAAGATGCTCTATGCCAATGGGAGCGAGTTCTCCCATCAGCAAAATAGAAATTCCCATGTGAATGGCATACGCTATGTTGGCAGGAGAAAGCTCTCTCACCAACACAGTGCTATACAGACTATCGCTTGTGGTGGTGAAACTAATATAATTTATGGGGCGAAATATTCATACCTGTGGGTGACATAAACTTTGCTGAAAAAAGTGGTAGTGTTGATATAATCTCTAACTGTTAGTATTTTCTGTTGCTTCCCTCATTCTTGAACTCTCTGACTTCACTAATTCCATTTATAAATTATTTCTCTGTCTAGTATTTATAAATAATCTATTTCCAGTGCTTTGTACAGCTATCAGTGACTTTCTCTGCTTTCTTTGACTACCACTGATGGGGAAATAGAGCAAATATCATAACAAAACAGGAAGCAAACTCAGAACCTGTGTAGACAAGAAAGTTCATGAGCAATCCATAAACCAGAGGGACTCAAAATTTTGTTTCAGATTGTGGGGTGATGTTTCATGTTTCCTATTTATTTTTCTGTTGTTGAAAAGCTTATCTGTCATTTTCAAATTAAAATGTAAGTAATATATTAAAAACAAATTAAAAGGATTAAATCCATTTTGGAAGTAACACATGTACTACTTTTGCAAGATGCTGCCATACTGTTTATTTTTCATATATATTTTTGTTAAAAGAGGTCCTGCTGGCTTCTATCTGCTCATCTGTCAGAGAGATCCCACACAGAAAGTGGCTTCTTTTCAGACGTTAGCACCCTTTCCCCTTCATCCTACCTAATGAAGTTGGGGAGACTGCTTTTTATACTTTTCAAGATCTCTTTTTCCATCATTTCCCAAAGTAAATTGACTGCTGTTTGGTACTCCCTTTCTCGCCCTCTGCACACAATAGAGTGGCTGTTGAGTGCACTCCACTCTTGGCTGTAATAGCATAAATGAGATCGAATTGGTGAATTGGTTGAAATATTTCTATTTACATTTATTTCAACACAAAATTGATATTTTCATTGAGCATTTTAAATTTTTTGTCAAAAATGGAAAATTTTCTTTTTAAAATTGAAAATGTTTAAAATTTAAAATTTATTTTTTTAAGTAGCCTTAAAACATGTTGGTGTTTCATCAATATAATGTATGAAAATTATTTCCTAGTTTTCAAATGGCTCTGTTTGGTTATGACTAGGTAATAGGGTGCCTGTCTGGCTGAAAACGACTGGAGAGGGGAATGGGTGGGAAGGAGTGAGAGGTGGGAGACACTAAGCCATATATCAAGATGTTATGAGATAAAACACTGAAGAGGGGGAAAAAACATACATAGTGTGTTTAAAAACACTTAGAACACTGTACTTCAATTATGGCAGAAAATGAAATAAAGAGCCATTAAACAGACTAACATGGCTACACCTCTGAAAAGACCCATTAAACCCACAGAATAAATTATGCCAGTAGTTCCTTGTGGTTTGCTGAGAGATTAAATATGCTTTGACATATTTTAAAACATAGACATTTTATCACATCAAGCTTTGTGTTTTTACAGATTTCAAATAAATATTGTTTAGAGAAGCATTCATAATTCCTCATTGTAAATTAACTTTGTATCATAAATATAACCCTGGCTTCATATCAACAGTCTCAGCATTAACAAAGACCACATTCTGTTTAGTTTTTTGCTGGTCTTCTACATGTGTCCACCTTTATGTTGTAAATTAACAAGGTGGAACAAGAAGGCAAAGGTTTTTTGTTTCAGGATGATTTCTGCAGCAAGCTGCTACAGCTTTCTATGTACAAACCATTAGAGCTTTAATTAAGTAGGATTTTGTCTACTGTAAATTTTCAGATGGGAGTTGACAAAGTTGTAATATTTTTAAAGCACCACATGTCTTATATAAACTAGCATATATCTCAAACCTTAATATAGTTTGTTTTTAAACTAGATATTGGCAGTAGCAAAGATTGCCTCTTTCTCCACAGGTGCCAGTATGTGTAAACAATGTTTATTTATAGTTTTGAAGCTTCAGGTAGCAGTTGAGTTATTAATCATGTAAGGGAATCTTTCCTTTAAAAGCAGAACTATCCTGTTCAAAGCCATCCCTCTAGGGTGAAAAGGAGTTTCTGTGTTTTAACCTTAGAATCATTTGTCCTATTGCACCATAAAACATGACTACTACAATCTTTCAAAATTGTTCGTAACTGTGGCTCCAGCCTGCTGCTTTTTGCTAGAATAAATTCTAAATTTTATTGCTACATACTTTTTTTTTATTTATATTGGTGTCAGTCTGGTTCAGTTATTAAGGTGTTTTTTTTTGTTTTGTTTTGCTTCAGCTAAAAAGTCATCCTGAGTCCTACACATAAATCTGTGCTCTTACCCAGTGCTGACAAGGTTCTGCAATACTTCAAGAGAAAATGCAGCTGCATAGTTTAGAAGTGATGTACTTTGGAATAAATACTTAATAAAAAAACAATGGGAGTGCTGTGGCATCTTAAAGGCTAATAAATTTCTTTGGGCATCAGCTTTCATCGGAAATGTCTACACTGGAACCTTAGGTTGACTTAATCTTCCTTAAATTGACCTAAGGAGAGTTCTGCCCACATTGGGAATTTATTAAGTTACTTAAGAGCTTCCTTAAGTCAACTTAATAACACCACCTCTTAGGGTTGACTTAAGCCACTGTAGATGGGGCATAGCTCTTAAGTTGACTTAAAAACATTGACTTAAGCATTAAGTTGACCTAGCAGCAGGCTCTGTGCACATGGGCAGTCTACAGGAATTTTGAATGTGGATACTCTAAGTCGACTTAAGAAGGTTGATGTTAAGTTGATTTAAAGTCAACCTTGTTAATTCGACTTAACAGATTATCCAGCATAGACATACCCATGGGCTCCGACCCACTTTGTCAGATGCATGAAGTGGAAACCACAGTAGAGGGTATATATGCAGATGGGGCCCAGTAACATGAGTGGAGTAGAAGGTGAGAGTGTGTGAATAGGGACAATTACTTTTTGTAATGTGCTAACCACTCCAAGTCGCTAATCAGATCCAGTCTGATTGTGTTAAGTTTACTAATCAGCTTTAACTCTGCAGTTTCATGCTGAAGTCTACTTTTGAAGGGTTGTTTTTTTTTGTTTTTTTTTTGGTTGAAGTATGGCAAATTTACAGTCTGCTACTGAGTATCCAGGGAGATTGAAGTGTTTTCCTACTGGTTTATGGATTTGGCCATTTTTTATATTCCATTTGTCTACATTTATGCTAAATTACTTTTCAGTGAGAATATTTTGAGTATGATAGCTGCTATATTTAGACCAATTCCACTCTTTCTCTTCGTCTGTTTTCTAGTGTGTAAATCATTTTGGCCCTAAAGCTAAATAAAGGGGCTGTGTTATTTGCCCTATGCAGTATCTACTTAGATACACAGATAGCAGGCTTTCAGAGACTGATTGCTAAGAACAGAGCTGGACAGCGAATATAGAAATATGGAACGTTAGCATTTTTAAAGGGTATCTGGAAGCATTAGAATCTGAACCAATTAGTGTAATAAATCATGCACTATAGAGCAAAACTTTTTTTGTCAAGCTCTCTTAAAATATTATTTCCCTTAAATCTTAAAATTATAGTATAAGGTTGCACAGTTCACACTATACCAAATTTAATTATTACTCTTATTATTATGCATTTCAATTGCAATTTCACCCAGCAGTCCTAGTCAAGGCTGTGGTCCCTTGTGGTAGGACCTGTACAAACACAGTAACTGATGGTCCCTGTCTCAAGGAGCATGCAATCAAATCTGTGTCATGATGCAGAAAGTGAGAGTGAGAACCAGAGGTTCGAGAGGGATGGGGAGAAATGGAAAAAGTAACAGAAATAAGTCCACGTGACCTACATAATTTAGCTAAGTATTATAGCAATTGTGATCCTGAGGTGGGATCTGAAAAAAGGAGATTGTGGGAAGGAGTTTGTGCTCCACATTTATTAAAAGCTATATAGTGTAACTGGCTCTGCAAAATGATTTTTGTATTCAAACTTTTACCTTCTACTGCCCTTCTGTCCTCTTCCTTGTCAGTAGTGAACTGTCTTTCATGTCCTTACTCAAGCAACACTGGAAAGACTGGAACTTACATTTTTCTGAAACTACATTTGAGAAATGTTTACCAGCTGTCAGAGCTGTTGGAGTAGGACCAGAAAGCTAGCACCATCTCCAGTTGCTGCCTTATACTGCTTTCATCCAGTGGTAAGCCACCCTTCTTAGGGTGGTAATCATTGTTCAGTTGCCTGCCCCAATCATATCTTTTAATCTAGTCATGCTGTCTTCAGGTATGTGCTGGCAGAGAGTGACAATGAGTGACCTGTTGCTGCCAACCTAGTTGCTAATACAAGAAGTACTGCATTGTAATTTTTTCCAGGATATTTTAAATTCAAGTATGGTGTATGTGTAATATTCAGTAGAGGTACAGCATGTTTATGACGTGCAAATGTGTTCTGATTACTTGCAATTATTTTAAATAAAGTGTTATTGACTCTTTCGCCATGTCAGTTGTCTTTGCTGTGGTAAAAGGAGGGAAATATAATCTAATAAACTGAGCAGAAAAACACAATTTAAAGGAAAAAGTTAGCATCCAGTGCTACTATGTGTCCCACAGGTTCTTCTACTTTGACCAAAACTGCCTCCACTGGTGAGTTAGAGGAGCATATTGCGGCTACTACTGGTGCTCTTACTGTTGCTAGCACATCTGCTGATGTTGCTGTATCCAGTGTTACTGCTGTCACCAACCATAGACTTTCTGAAGAACAGCGAGTACAAGCTATACATCTCAGAAAATCAGTTCTGGAACCCAGCACTTCCAAGGAAATGCTCTCCCTTCATCAAGCAAACATACAAAGTGAAAGAAGAAGACCAAGACATGCTGAGCAGATAGAAAGAACTAAAGAACTTGCAGTTGTTACTCATAGAGGTATTGGACATTATTTTACTTGTGCCCATTTAGTTACAAACACAGATATTTCACACAAACTAATAGTAGGTCAGTTACAAAATCAGGTGGTGAAACTGAGTGAAGCAGTGGAAATTGAGGGGCAGGGTGTAAATCAGATTAAAACTAAAGAAAAGAATTTGTATACTTTCGATTGAAGTAGATGCAGAAGGATGAAAGGAAAACTAAGAAACACATATAACAACAGAAAAAAAACACACACTGTAATTATTGAAAGGCCAAGAGACAGAAATGTACGGCCTAATTATGCTCACTCTTGTTCTGATTTATATTATTAGATTCCCTGAGTTACAGTGGTCCAAATAAGATCAGAAAAAATTCAGAGAGGGGAGATAAAAATCAAATTAAACATTAGTGCTACATATTAATTTAGGCATGACCAGCTGTGAGATTAAAAAAACCCATGCATTACAAGCAGCTGTGATATAATAATAATAATAATAATAATTAATAATTAATAATAAAGTCCCACAGTTATCCAGACCTTGCAAAAAGCAAAACAAAAAACAAAACCAACCAACCAACCAACCACCCCAACCCCAAAAGTGTAGTTTGGCTTTTTAAAAAGAATTTGGAAGTTGTCTCTCTGCCAAGCAAAAGTTAATGAATGAAGCAAAGTGGGCAAACTGGGAATTCAGTGTCAAATGCTAATAGCTTAAAATTGACATGCTTCTGTATCCAAATTATTTAGTCCATGCAGGGAAGCAGTAATAGTGAGGGACTTTTGGAATGTAAACCAAACAGTCTATTTTAGTTAAAAGGTAATTGACTGCTTGAAATTTTAGATACACCATAGTACAAATTCTTTAATTTAATCTGCATAGAAATACAAATACAGAGTGAGTGTCATCTATTTTGCTATTTCATGCCAACATCTCGGAAAGTTCTGAGTAAAGTTCTGATAAATGTTATATGATTTGCACATGTTGAAGGTTTGTATATATGCTATGCCATAGTTTAATGAACAACAAATGTGCTGAAGGATTATACATTTTGTATCAAAACCAATTTGTGCATAAGTGATTAAATAACAGTTTCTGTTAAGTAAGTTTCAAGTGAAATGTCTGTTGTGATACTATCACAAACACACAGGGTCAGATACTTAGTTCCTCTATGTTGATGTAGTTCCATTTGCTTCCATGGAACTCCAAACTGTTTACACAAGCTGAGGATCTAGCCCTCTAGTATGAGAAAATATTCTGCACTCTGAATCAGAATTTGAAACACTAAGTGTGAACATTGGGTATATTTTTTATATGAAAAGATAAAGTTAATTTAAACATTAAACTCAGAGAACCACAATAAACTCTTAGGGTATGTCCACACAGGCTTCTTATTTCGAAACAACAGAGGTTGTTTCGAAATAAGAAGCGGCATGTCCACACAATGCACCATTATTTCGAAATCGTTAAACCTCACATCTAATCGAAATAACCGTTGTTTTGAAACAACGGCGTTCAGACACGTTGTTTCGAAACAACATGTCCGAATGGCCTTGTTTTGAAATAACCATTTTGAAATAACAGTTAGTTCGAAAGCAGGCTTTCCCTTAATTCAAATTAACAAACTGTTAATTCAAATTAACTTATTTTGAAATAAGGACTTTATTTCAAAATAACTCATTTCAAAATGGGTTGTTTCGAAACAATGATGTATGTGTGGACATAGCTTATTTACACCAGTGTAAATCTGAGGTATCTTCATGGATATGCACTTGTGTAAATTAATTTTGCCTAGAATATTTATGTGCAAAATTCTTTGAAAAGATCTTTTGTTAAAAAATAAATTGGGGGCAAGGAAGGATCAGGCTTAATCAACTTTTAAAAGTCTGTTCCAGTCTGTTATAATAATATACAGAATGACTTATTGTAGAATTCATTGAGCATAGGTTCTTTGAAATCATGCTGAGATTACACATGTGCATCCTTTCTCGCTGTGATCTCTTCAACCAGATACAATATCCTTTCTGCTGCTTTCCTACTGTACTTCCTCTTCTGAACTGTCCTCTCTGTCTGTACATCTTAAGGAGCTTCTACAATACTGTGTTGCATTATTGCATTGGTATACAAAATTTTCTGTTAGGAATGGGCAAATTGTACTGTGGAAAAAAATAAGAAAGAGACTGAAACTCTGGTGAGAATTAATTTATTTTATTTGTTTATTTATTTATTTATATTAAAATAGTAAGGGAAGATCTCAATCTGTATGGAAACCACATTGTGGGAACTGGACAAAGACAGATGGAGGTAGTCCGTGCTTTAAAAAGCTGGCTTTGAACTAAGCCCTAATCTAATTTTTTGTGCACTGCAGTTCAGATAGATGGTTTCCTACTGTGTGTTCTTTAAAGGCTGCCTTTTTTTTTTCATGATAGTTGCTATAATTTAATAATGGATGAAGTTGTCTTTGCAGAGTACTGTGTGTCCTGGCCTGGTATTATGAATCATATAGGTTGGCCCCTGTTCCTGTGAAGGGATCCATTGAGTTCACTGGGGCTTTGCATACTTCAGGTGCTTGCCCACCTGATTCTCTGTGTAGTATCAAGGCCATACCTTGCAGTTTTTGTACAGTTTCAGATCAACTTTAATGAAATGTAATGTAGGTATCTATACATATTGTTTTATAGTATCTGAAACAAATGCAAACCTCTGAACTTTAAGTGGTTCACCTCTTCATGACTTTCACAAATGTGAAAATGTCTGTATTTTAGGGAATCTGGTACTTTAGTGCATTTATTATGCACCAGTGGTACATCATCTTAATATCCATCAAGCTGCCATTTGGCATTTTATTTCTCACACCTTTTCAGGCATGATTTTACTATATGCCACTAATACCAAAACAGTACTTTACATGTGTAGGCTGTTAATGATAGTGTCTGTACAGACAGAGTGTGCACAACCATTTTTGGTTGATGATCAAAACAAGTATGTAATATTGTCATAATTAGATAACCTGCAATTTTCTTCAGTATAGTTTAGCTCATCTCAAAACTCTATTCAAGTTATTTTATAGAAAACAAGGAAATAATTTCTATTATTGTAAATCATAAGTCACCCAGGTTGTTTCTATAATTGTCTCTTCTGGAGTTTCTTGTACATTCCATTCAAACATCTGGTGTTTGCCACTGACAGAGATGGGATATTTGATTTGGTGGGCTACTGGTCTGGTTGTGCTGACAAATCCTATATTCCTATGAAATTTCTTAAAATCAATAAGCAAATCAAAACTGTGTGGCTGGCTGTCCTTTGATACCTCATTATTGTTTGATAGAAACCAAACAATGATAGTTCCTCTCTGTATAATATTCTCTTTATTCTTGACTTTACGTCCAAAGTTAGGAATTATGTTCCCAACACCGCAAAATCTAAAGTAAAATATGACCTATTTTTAGAAAGGCAAAGCATACTTGTTCCGAGAGAGTTTTATCTTAGCCTATGATTTTACACAGCTATGCACTTCAAGAACATTTCCCTAAGTCTAGCCAATTAATATTGGGATCATAACAATCTGCTGTGTAAACAATAATGATGGACAAAGAGAACATTTTCCTGGCTGTCAATGACCAGCTAGAATTGACTCCTTTCACCCTTTTCTCCATTTTAGATCATTACTAGCACTTACTACACTATGGTCTTTGTACTACTCTCAGTATCCAAACAATTACATAAGAAACCATGCGTACACCACTGATGATGAGAATTTTGCCATTGATTTCAATGGCAGAAAGACCTTTCAATTATGTTGTGTTTGCTTTTGGAGTGGCATGCTTAATGATAGGTAGATAGTAAGTGTTGTGTCCCTAACCTGGGCTTCAGTAGCGTCGCTCTTGTACAGCTTTGCAGAATCTAAAATTGTAGCAGTAAGGTTTTGTTTGTTTGTTTGTTTTTGTTTTTGTTTTTTAAACCAAGAACTCAGGCTCAAAAAGTATATCTATCTTTCTTCCCATAAATCAAAAATAATAAATTTTACCAAGAATAATCTGCGCTCATTCAGTTTATACATATCTTGAAACAACACATACCTAGTGTTAAGTAGATGGTGAGTATAAAAGAGTATATATATCAGGGGTGGCCCAACTTATGGAACTCAAGAGCCGCACAAGTCAATTATTAAAACTTCGAGAGCCGCACTGAGGCGTATAACCACATATTTTTACCTACTCCAAAATTACTAAGCTTAAAATTCATTGTGCATTTTAATTTTATTGTAAAAATAGGGCAAATATTGATCCTACTAATGTCAATACTAATAATTATTTAAGGTTACCATGAAGCTAGGCCTATACTGTAAAAACTTAGCTGTCGCTAGACGTAGAACACTACAGGCTTGTGGCAAGTTTTTTTTTTTTTAAATCTGGAAAGTAACTTGTCAATGAGGTAAATAAAAGCTCTCTCAGATGCTGATCTCTAAAGATTGCACAATGTTTTGAATTTCATTGTGGAATATGATGCTTCACAGCAATAAGTTGTGCCAAAAACTGAAAGTAATCTACATTCAGTTTTAAACTTCTCTCCTTTGTATTTTCATTTCTTAGTATTCCGCATCATGTTTAGAACTTGTAAAACATGATTTTATTTTAACAACGAGTACGCTGCATTAGTGGCCTATGAGAAAATCTAAACATGCTATTGCTTCTTTGACCATGCCCTGCTTCCCTTCCCCACCCCCTTGCTGCTTTGCTGCAGCCTCTTACCATGCTGCTGCTTCTCTGCTCTCCCCAACCATGGTGCACTTCTGCCCCCCACTCCACCCTGGCGCTGACCATGCCCCCACTTCCCTGCCAAGATTTCTGCCAGTAACTTGTTCACTCGTGGACAGTGAAGACAAAAGGTCTGAGGATTCAATCAGACACAATTAATTTAAAATGAAAGTAATAGTAAGGGAAAACACTGCTCTCATCTTAATCCTATGAGATACACACAGGGACACCTTTTCAACTGTTCAGAATCACAACAGATCAATGAGAATTTAGGGGGACATCAAGTGCAAGATCAGAGCCTGTTTCAGTAAGTGCTTTGGAGTCTCTGCACAGAAGATACTATGGAAAATATCCCATTGAGTTTATTCAGTTTGGGGTCAGGCCCTGTATAAATTCTAAATATCATTATTTGGTTTTTATAATACTAAGTAAAATCTCTATTGGTGAGAGATTTTTTTCAGAAAGTTTACAACACAATTTTTCCATCCTCAGCCTTTCACAACAATTACTCTTGTCTAATGGGCTCAGATACCCATAGAGTCATTCATGAAGACTGCACTGAAATATAAGTGAATTTTGACTACTGGTATACAACAAAGAAGAATTAATACATGTTAAATGTTGAATCAGTGGAAGTACAGTGCTGCTATTGAACTTTGCAGTGAATGTAAATTATCTTGGTAATTGACTTAGTTATATTTAAAATTTTCTTATAAAATAAATGTACTAGCAGTTCCTTCTGCAAACAGATGACATATTGATGTCTCAGGCACAATTGTTGAATGGACTTCAGGACTTTTTTTTTTTTCCTAAAGATAGTTTTCAGTAGTGGTGGTCTATCCTAAGTCTAAATCATTTTGCATGCTGAAAACGAACCATGATCCATAATAAGTACTTGTAACATTCTTTAAATGAATAGAGGTTTTCTTTATAACCTTTTGAGAGCAGTCAGTGGTTTTGGATGTAACACTTGTGTCAATTTTCAGTCATTTTTGATGATTCTTATTTAATTCTCAAAATAGAAATACAAGAGAAATAATTTTGCATTATATTACAGTATCTGGAAATGCCAGGTGATTTTTTTTAAGTTTATTTACAATTGCTTTTCAAGTTTAAATTGCTAGAGTATCATCACTTATCTGTAGTTCATTGTAGACTTGCTCTTGATCAATTTATGTTGCCAATTTTAAAAATATTTACCCAGAAAACAATATCAAAAAAGAAAAGTATTTAAAAAATCATGCAGTTAGTTAATTCTGTCTCTGTAGGCATCCAGTTTGTCCAATGAATGAAGCCTGTGATGTTGTAATTAAAGACTGTATCATAATGCATACAGACAAGGAGGGTAGAATTAATATGGTTTGGGTAAACTGTAGAATCTGATATTTACTCTTTGAGTGCTTTGCACCTAACTGACCACATTGCTTTTCCCTACTGGCTCTCACAATGCTGACCCTCCCCTCCTCTTCCCGATCTTACCACACTGTTGTTTCCCTGCGGGCTTTCACAATGCTGTTCCTGCCCTTCCAGTTCTTACTACGTTGATTTTTCCCTGTGGGCTCTCACAAGGCTGCCCCTCCCCTGGCTCTGACCACGCTGCTTTTTTTCTGCCCGCTCTGACAATGCTACTCCTCCGCTGCTGGCTCTGACCATGACGCCACCTCTCTGCTGTCCCCGACCACTGCAAATTTCTTACCCCTGTCTCCCGCCACGCCGCCCTTCCCTGGTGCACTCTCCCTGAGCCACAGTTTTTCTTTAAAGAGCCGCATGTGGCTCGCAAGCCACAGTTTGGCCACATCTGATATATATGAACAACTATTCTTCTCAGACATGAAGTCAAGTAGAAAGTAAGCCAACCATTTCCTCCAGTTTTGGCTTTTAAGTAAGTAAATCCTGGGATACTAGCCGTAAATAGATTAATCACATTTGTAAAAGATATTCCATCTCTTCTGGTCTTCCTTCCATTGTCCAACTAACCAGTACCCAGAGAATTCAGTGCATGCTAGTAGACTTAGCGTTACTTGCCAATGCTAAAATTTGTCTGAACTGATAGTTTATATCTTCTTTACCATGGACTTAATTAGCTATTGTAGAATAGATCAGATACATGCTGCTATCTAGTCCAACAGTTTCTGCTGCATTTAGAGGAAATTTGTTCAGTTTCTGTGCATGTTATTCATGTGACATTACAATATCAGGTGCATTTCTTAGGGTTCCATTAATTCTCTTCCTTAATTTTTATATATATTCTTCATCAGTTCTAGTCTAATGTCTGTGTTACAGAAAAAGAGCTGTGAAGAACAATTTTAAATCCTTTTAGTTTAGTGGATATTTTTCTCATGTAGCAGAGTTTTCTAAAACTGAACACTTGTTTTGGACCCAGTGTTAAATCAATATCCAGTACCAATGAAGACAATGGAGCATTATCATTGTTTTAACTGGGGACAGAACTGGGGACACAGTAAGTGACTACCAATTTAAACTTAGAAAAAAGTATACATGGCAATTATTTAGTGTGAACCAACATGTCACAACAACCTATTTTTTGTCATGCCAATGTAGAAAACCATTTTAATTGATTGATTAATTAATTAATTAACAGGCATTTTAAAGACTTTTTTTTGTACTTTCAGAGCAGTGTCCAGTGGCCTTAAGGTAAATTCCTGGTTTCTACTGAAGTAACTTGGAATTTTGCCACAGTGTGAGCAATGTAGAAGAGCTGTCCTTTCCCTGTTCCCTTAAATACAGGCAAAGGCATAAGGTTAATTTGAAATACTTTTGATTAAACAATGATGAATAATTCCTGTAAGAGTATCAACTATACATAGCAGAAGTAAAGTAGTGAACTTTGTTTTGAGAAGTTAAACACTGAACATGTTTACAGACCTGTCTTGTCTGCAGACCAACACAGAATCAAACAGGAAAATTTTGCACCCTGTGACCTGAGCTAGTGAATCCAGTGGGCCTATGTGCAATGCAAAAAAGTTAAGCACATGCATACAACTTCATAGAATGAGAACCTAAATTAGTGACACAGGTTGGAATTTAATTTTGTTTATTGACTTTCATCACAAACTGTAGTAACAAACCTTGTTATCTACCGAATGAAAACATTTTCAAAATGTTGTGGGGGAGTGGGTGCAGGGGACACGATCCCCACACTGCAAGAAGGAGTTCCAATTGAGAGGCAAGAGACCAAATCACAATTTTTTAGATTAACTACTTTCTATGTGACTTTTATTGAGATAAATAAAATTACAAAAAGAAAGAAGAGAAAAAAAAAGGTTAAATAAGAGGTTAATATTATCTAATTACTAATATTCCTATTTCAAAAATTAAAACTTGCAATTCCTATTAAATTACAATTATTAAAACTCATGCAAACCGCGGTTTTAGAACTCTATTTCTTAAAGATCTTTTAAGTACGAATTAATTGCCCAATAAACAGAAAATAGAGCACAAATATCACTATAACATTTATCCCCATTCTTGTGCCCAACCCTGAATTAAACCCCCCAGTTCCAATCCTGATTGATATAATTTAACAGAGTGGGGTTTATGAGAGACAGAGATAGAGCACACAATTTGTAGGCAAACGAGCTTTGCTATTTACCACCTACACACACTTGAAACATTACACTAAAACATCATACACAGCCCAGGATAGCACAAACACCTTGCTTCTCCCCCTGGCTCTCCAGACACCATGGATCACTGCCCAGTGAGGCTAGCCATGGGCTGTTTGCAGCTAGGAGTTACAAGGGTCAGCCGGGGTGCCTGGCGGGGAACACGAATGGATTTGTTCTTTCATCACACTTTTTTCACACTACTGTTTCTTAATTTGATTGTGGAACACTAGCTTAATTCTGATTTATGTTCAGAGCAGTAATAATACACATACACACCTTCCTAAAAAGCATTTCCCAATTTAAATCCCAAATTTGACCAGATTATATTTACCACATTTGGATGTTATCTCTAGAGTGACAGACGGCAGACCTGTTTCTTTGAGAGAAAGATAGTAAGATGTGATAGAACAGCCCGGTGTTAAAACGGCTCGACCAACAGGCAGCCTCGTGGCTCTTGTCTGCAGCCTTAAAATCCAGAGCCCACCGTGACCAGCTGCAGCAGTTGAACACCCCCTACCACCCCCTTGGATGCCTGAGGGCTACAGCCCACCTCCCATTCCAGGGTGAACAGGTGAAAATTAAAGAATTCAAAAAGAAAAAGAAAAAGATCTGCCAAAAAGAAAGAAAAAAACCCCCCAAAACTGCAGACTCCCTTGGTGATCAGTCAAGGGGTTTAACACTCTTCCTTGCGAAGAGTGGGGAGATGCCTAGGGGGTGGCCAGATCCCCTGGCAACACGACAGGCTGCTGACCTATCGCTTCTCCAACGTGTCTAAGCCAGAACCCCGGCTTTATGCCTTGGACCCCCAAAAAGTAGCATATCGCTTGTTGTCATAGAAACTTACTGACACTGGTCTGGTCAGTAGAGGAACTCATAAGTCTTTCAGCTGTAACTCATAAGTTTTGCAGCTGTAACTTATAGTTTATTTTATCACTTTCTTCAGGTCTGGTCCCACTCAGCTTGGATACTGACAATAACTCTTTTTGAAGGCCATTACTCCCTGCTGTCAAGAGATAACACTGTCTAATTATAGAGGCCTAACAGGCCACATTCCATAAGACAAGCTGAAGTTTGGCCACAGCAAAAGAAAACACAAAGAGGAGTGGAAAAATCCACCTCTCACACAAAAGAGCCTCAGGGACTTAAGCATTTTGATCTTTTAGGTCCCATCACATTGGTATTTTTTGCCCTTCGGCTAACATGCAGAAATATCTTAAGGTATTTTGCAATTAGTTTAATTGTATTTTTATCAATAAAATGTAGCAAAAGATTTTTTTATATGTTGTATTTCAGTTTTTAAACATTTTTCTGCTACATTAAAACTGATCTATTCCCATATCTTCTGTCTACTTAGCACCTAGAACCCATTTGTTAGAGTCCCAGGTCTTCATCTGCTGACAGTCAAGCCATACAATGGGTTTATTAGGATAATCAAACAAGCATTAATTCCAGTCTTTCATCCAAAAGGTTATTTTTCCCTCACTTCCTCTTTGACCTCAGTGTATTTTCTCTGATGTTAGAAAATTATATTCCTTGTTCTGAGAACATCTGTAAGCAGAAAGTGATAAGTGGATAACTTCCTGCATCCAGACTCTTTAACTGTTATATATTGTCAAGCTGCTGTGAAGTGGCTCAAGAACATATGTACCAACCTCAGCGCAGACTTTTAAAAAGCAGGGTATAAATACCAAATTGGCTGTGAATTCTGTGCTTAAATTTCTCCAACCAGTTATCAAGGAAAAACTCCTCAAGCACTAACCTTACCATGAAGTCACAGACAGCCCCATTGCATATAAAAATTTGGCTTGCTACCCTGCTATCTTTGCCCCTGTCATAGATGTTCCTTTACACCAAAAAGCACATGAATATTCAGGTTATTACAAATTTTAAAAGACCTGTCATTTTCCCAAGATCAGTTACATTTTAGATCGTATAGCAAAGACAACACCTTTGTAGTCAATGCTGTAATAAACTACCTGAAGATTTATTAACTAAGGAGAAGAAATGGTAGTTATTTAGAAAGTTATAGTATGGAAACATATCCCCCAAATGAGTTACAGGTTTTGGTTCCAAAAGGTGGCAAACTGCTGATAGACAGCCTACTGTGACAGATGGTCCCTTACACCAAAAATCATATGAAAATTCAGCTAATTTTGAAACCCAAAGGACTGGTCCCTTTTTCTCGGTGAATTGCACTTTAGATGTTTCACCAAAGCCAAACCTGTCCTTCAAAGCTAACCTAGACTAAGCAGCTAGGGATCTGTTGTTTATGCTTACAAATGTGATGAGTTCACATGCACATCTCCTGTTCACGGGGACAGGGGAATAAAGCAGTTAACAAAGTTTTCTTTGCTGTTTCATAATGGTTGATTTAATTTTAATGTGCCTTCTTGGTGGGCAGGACCTAACACCATTTCTAGGAAGCCATCATTTAACATAAATTAATTCTCTTTCCTATTTGATGACTTACACAACTGCAGAGAATTATAATACAAATATTTAATATCACCTTATAACATGTTTACAAATTATGCATGAGATGAATTCATGCAGCATCCTATAAGCATTTCATAAAGTCTAAATAAAAAACACATTTGTATAACACTAATATGTACTTTAACAATACTAACACACAAGTGAGACAGGTTGATTTTAGCTTTCTATTTGTCAGTGTTTAGCTGAAGTCTAGAGATGTTGGCATGACCTTGCAGTTGCTCTGCCAGTACCACATATATTTCTTGAGATCACTTTTCAAATAATAGAAAAACTGCCCATTTCTTTAGAGTACATATTTAATTACTTTCAGCTACACATTATTAAAGATAGATAAATATGCTGAAAGAACAACTTGTGTTGTTCCATGTTCCCTTTCATTGTGGGAAAGTCATTTCAACTGCTGTTGGGCAGCATTAGTGACTGCCATTTTCATACAAATTGTGTTATTTTTTTTAATTAGAGTATCCCTGTATGCTTCACTGTCAACTGTATTCTGCATACAGATTCCTCACTGTGTTTGTTTTGGTGGTTGTAACTTCTGCAATATATTTTAGTGGTCTGTGTTTTATCTTGAATGCCTGCTTCATAGCTGCTGTTAATTTTTTTGACCTATGGTGGCTGAATTTTCTTTTGCTAATTCATATTCTATTACCATGATCATGGGTTTTTGTTGTAACTCAAATATTTTATTACTAATACATAATTGCCATCAGCTAATAAACAAAATTTACCATTAACTTAATTATATGTTATATAAAATACACAAAACATGAATCTTAATAGTTTTCTGGTTTTCATTTTAAAACTTTCTGCCACATGGAGAGAGATTTCTTGCACCTCTGGTGAATACCAGTAGACTCAGTAAAAGCTTTCAAATTATTCAAAATCTTTTAAATATACTATATAGTCTATATATGTTTCTTCATCACTTTTGCACAGGATTGTGCCTAAATATAATATTTGCACACAGAATTCTTTATTCTTTATGTTCTAATACAAATTGTGTGTTGTGAGGGAGTGGGGCGCAGGGGGTACAGATCCCACACTGTGAGAGTGTGTCCCAATCAAGAGGTAAGAGACCAGACCACTATTTTTTGTTTAACCACTATTTATGTAACTTTAATTAAGGTTGATAGAATTTAAAAAAAATATGTTAAATGAGAGGTTAATATTGTTTTTTCTAATAAAGTTTAACAATACTATACAAAAAATTATCAAATTCAGTAATAACAGCAATTTCTAATACTCCTATTACTAAAATTAAAAAGCTTGCAACTTCTATTAAATCACACTTATCCTAACCCCCCATACAAACTGATCTCAATCTCTGTGCCTAACCCTGAAGTAAAACCCCAGTACCAATCCTGGTCAGTGTAATTTAGCAGAATGGGGTTCATGGGAGACAGAGAGAGAGAGACCACAATCTATGGGCAAAAAAGCTTTTCTATTTAACACACACTGAATCATGCATAGCCCAGGACAGCACAAACACCTTGCTTCTCCCCCTTGCTCTCCAGAAGCCATAGGCTGTTTGCGGCTAGGAGTTACAAGGGTCAGCTGGGGTGCCTGGCATGCAATACAAGTGGATTTGTTCTTTCATTACACACTTCCACTCTGCTGTTGCCCAGATTGGATTGCGGGAGAAGAGTTAGAAGTAACAAAGACCAGCTTGATTTTGATCTGTGCAGGTAGTAAGTTTACAGCAGTAATAATACATATACACACAACCCCAAAAAAGCATTTCCCAATTTAAATCCTGAATTTAACCAAGTTATATTTACCACTTCTGGATGTTATCTCTGAAGGAACAGACAGCAGACCTGTTTCTTTAAGATAGAAGATAGTGTGAGAGAACAGCCCAGTGTTAAAACCGCTGCAACCGAATTTGCAACTTACGGAGCCTGCCTTCGGCCTTGAAAATCAGCAGCCCACCGGTCTGGTGTCAACCGACTGTGTGCTTCTCAAAAAACCTGCACTTGACCAGGTCGGTGTTCAAACAGCTTGACTGAACTTACAGCCCACCATTGCTGTAAGCAGCCATAAAAATCAGAGCCCACTGCAACCAGTTGCAATGGTTGAACACCTCCTGCCACCCCCTCTGGATATGCCAAGGTCTGTGGCCCTGCAATCCGGGGTGACCAGGTGAAAAAGAAATTAAAAAAAATATATATGCAAACAGAGAAAAAGAAAATTACAGGCTCTCTTGATGATCAGTCAAGGGGTTCAACACCTCTCTTATGGATGACAGGGAGAGCCTAGGGGTGGCCAGATCACTTGGTGACATGACAGGCTGCTGAACTATCATTTCTCCAGTGTGTCCTGAAACAGAGCCCCCTATTTATGGCTAAGAAAAAAAAATCAGCATTTTGCTTGCCTGGCAACTTGCTGACCTTGGTCAGTAGCTTTCGCCCCGCCTTTTTTTTTTTTTTTCTCTTGAGCTCTGCAGATGTTTTTATCATTTTCTTGGGTCCAGTTTGAACCAGTCTGGGGTTACTTGCAGCAGTTTTCTTAGAAAACTGTTATTGGCCGCTGTTTTCTGACCCTGAAAGACAACACCACATAATTGTTCTCTAATCAGGGGCCTAGCAGGTTACATTCTATCACCCGGGCTGGAGTTTAGCCAATGCAAAATTCAAGTGGGAAAATTCGCCTTTCACATTGTGAACAATCATTTTTGTATTTTTCATAATTATATTGATCTGTATCATAAAACTGTTCAGTTGGTAGTTATGAATCTCATTTAAGGGAATAATCTATGTACACATCAACAGCTTTTGGGGGGACAGGAAGAGGAAATGAAGTGGGAATATTCATAATATATTGTTTTGCTGACAGCTACAGTAGAGGCATATTTTTTACAGGTGTGATTCTGCTCCATGATAGTTACATTTTTCAACAAAAATAGAGCACAAAGTGTTTCATTTTCTTTTTCTGTGACTTATTATTGTACATTTAATTTAAATAAGAGACGAAAAACACATTTAAACTTGCATATTAAATCACATATAGCATTCAAACTTACTTTCTGAAAGTTTTCATAATTAGTTTTAATCTTTGGCTGTGAGAGTATGGATGCTTAAATATTGCTCAGTTAAAATAACTGCTTCATATTAAAAATGAACACAAAATAAGTTATATTTAACATATTTTAATATAGTGAATATGTTGGGTATAGAATTACATCTATTATGTTTTGCTTCGCCGAAGCATAAAATAATGTACATTGAGCTATCAGAGCATTTCATTTTATTGGAGGCAGTCTACATCCATTCTCATTTGCATTTTATTCCATTATGAACAAAACTGTTTGTGGAGGGGGCTATAAAATATCCTTTAGTAAAAAAAAGTACATATATATAGTGAATGCCAAGGATTTTTCCCCCTCATTCTGCATAATTATATTAGTGGATGGCACGTTGACTTTGATAACTATGTTGTTTTTTGCACGGGGAGAATAAAAAGAGTATGACTTATTTTTTTTAATATAATTTATTAGTGTGCTACCATATGATCAGTGGTAAAGGCACAGAAATATTAATATGTGAAACCTAACTTTGTACAGATAGAAGGAGGTTTAGACACAGAAATCTTTTTCATTCTGGGTCATGATCTAGACAATTTTTGAGATAGGGCATTCACCTTTATGCACAATCTAAATCCAACCTATTTGAAATACCAAAATGTAATGGCAGTAAGGATACATCTGCAACTGCAATTAAACACCCGATTCTGAGCGTCACCATCTCAGTCAAAATCCTTGTAGCCTGAGCCCTGCAAATCTAAGATGACAGGGCCCAGCCAAGGGTGTTTAATAGCAGGGAACACATAATGTTAAGGGTAGACGGTACTCGTCTTCACAGTCTGATTGTCTGTTTTCCTAATGGCATGTTTTGTTAAGCAGCAAATTAACTTTTGGAACTTAAATAATTGTCAAACTTCAAAGTTTAATAGTGAGAGTAATCAATCATTGGAACAATTTGCAAAGGGTCATGGTGCATTCCCCATCACTGACAAATTTTAAATCAATATATTATGTTTTTCTAAAAGACCTGCTCTAGGAGTTATGTTGGGAGAGTTTTATATGGTCTGTGTTAAACTGGAGGTCAAGGTGGTGATCACAATGGCCTCTTCTGGGCTTCCATTTTATAGGAATTATTGCTACCCCCTTTGAAAAAATTCTTACAGTATATTCCAGACTGCCTCCTTTCTGTCTCCTTAGTGCACTCTCAAAATCCTACAGCCATTAGTTAATTATTGCAGTGAAATTTCTATATACATTCCTTTTCCCTTCCCTCCTTAAGAATCATGCTACCAGCTCCTATACTGGAGTTAGTTCAAAATCTTGGTGCAATGAGAAAATATGCAATGTACCCCAGGATACACACACAAAGGAATCAAAGCATCCTCTATATTGCCTGGCCCCATGATGACCTCTCAGTTGGCCCTGGGCATCATTTGGAAAAAGAGAACATGCCACAAACAATCTGGGAAAACAGTTTTGTGAGCTGGGAGGAGTGAGGAACATGCACATTGTGTCCTCTTCATCAGGAGTGACACAGGTCCAGAAAAAGACCCGGGGCCTGAGCCTGCACCTCCACCTCCAACCCCTCAGTCCTGATTTGGGGCCCAGGCCCAATCCTGCCTGGGACCCTGGTCAGATCTTGCCTGGTGCCCTGGTCCTAGACCCCCCTGCCAGGGATGGGGCTGTGGAAGTCAATTGCCCCTGTTCTGCAGCCAGGAACAGGGTTGAGGAAAACAGCTGCCACTGCTGGGCCTCAGGGCACTGGCAAAGGGACTCGGGGCACGAGCCCCCTCTGTCCAGTGTCAGCAATGCCACTGCTCTTTGTTCCTGTGATAGTTCCTAAGAAAAAAGATAATTACAGTCTCACATTTTGTCTGCCTAAAGTGAAGCCTCCTCTGTAGCAGAGATCTCTGTGATGAGTGGCCCTAGGCAAGAAAGGGCTAGCAGGAGTCTATAGTAGCTGGTTTTCAGTAAAGCCTGAAAGATGTGGCTTGCCAGACGTACAGAACTGGTGGAAAGGTACAAGACCTCCTATTTATCTCCCAGAGTGCATTCCGTGGTGTAGTCTGTGGGGTACCACCTGTAACGCTGGTAGGTATTGCTTTTTTTCCTAAAGGATGCTAACCACTCAGAACAGTGATTTTCAGCCCTGTAGGACACACTAGCCACTCCCATCCCCAGACCAAATCAAGCCATCTCCCCAGTTCTTTGCAACACACTGCTGCATGGAGACACAGTAACGTGTCCCGAAACAGTAGTTGAGAACTGCTGACATAGAAATTAAGTAAAGTAAACAATATATCTCACCCTTCTCAGGAGTTGAGTACATATTTACAATACATTGTTTAAAGATTTATGATCAAAGTTTAATCTTTTATGGAGTCCTCCTTTTCCACTTTCTAAGTTGGAGAAGAGTAAGGCTTGAGGGGAAGAGAAAATAAAAGTGTAAGTATTTTCGGTTGTGAATGAGTTTGTTTCCAACCTAAGTACCCTTGTGTATTCATTTAAACATGGCCAAAGTGAGTGTAAAAAGACATTATCTTAATTCAGTAGTATTTTACATTCACTTTGCTGTGGCTTAACTGATTAAACAAATTGCAGAGCAGTAGAGAACCATGATTAAAAAAAAAAAATAGTCTCTCAACCTGCATTTGGATATTCCGGATACTACAGAATTGTAGGATCAAACTCTCTTCACTTTTAGAAATGTGTAACTCCAGTTGACTGTGCCATTTCAGTGAATTCAACATTCATTCATTTCCATTGTTTTAAAAGTTGTGGTAAAATATATCTATAGAAAATGGGGGCTCCATCAAATTATTGTACCCATACCTGTAATAGGCAAGGTTGCTGAGGAATTTCTTTTTCAAGACAGACTCAAAGGACAATTTTGAAATAAGGAATACATCTGTCATTTATTTCTGTGATTTTATTTAAGAAACAAAGGTTTACAATTTCACACGAAATACTAGAGAGACAAGGTGAATGAAATAACTTTTGTTGGTAAGAGAGACATTTACACAGAGCTCTTCAGTTGTGGAAAACAAACTCAGAAGTCACTGGTAAATGCAAGATTTGAACAATATGTTTAGCATAATTTGCCAAGCACATTTAGCAGTGATACTTTGCATTCCAGACCTGAAGAAGAGTTCTGTGGGAGCCTGAAGCTTGTTTCTCTCACCAAAAGAAGTTAATCCAATGAAAGTTATTGCCTCATCCATCCTGTATCTTTAATGTCCCAGAACCAACACAGTTGCAATACTGAATAGATTAAGTATTAGGTTGTCACATATCACACATTCTACCCTTTCATGGAAGTTTTTGTATCTTGTTGAAATTCAGATTTTTTTTTTGACATAACAGTATAGTAGAATAGGTAGGTAGGCTCCATTTCTGATGTTAAACTCAGGTTCATTATTGCAGAAACAAGGAATGTCCTGTGGCACCTTAAAGACTAATATTTCTTTAGGCATAAGCTTTTGTGGGGTGCAACTCACTTCGAGATGCATGAAATACATTTAATCAAAATGGTTACAGCCCATGAAAGTTTATATCCAAAGGAATGTGTTAGTCTTCAAGGTGCCACAGGAGTTTTGTTGGTTTTGCTACATACAGACTAACATGCCTACCACCCTGGAACTTAAGTTCATTATTGTTAGTTCCAGGTTCTTTGGTCCCCAGTTTGAAACCCAAATTTTTTAGCTGACATAATTTCTTGTGAGAACACTAAGGCTTGATTCCCCATCACTTTCACCTTCTATACACATTTAAACTAGGGCAAAATGAGTGTAAAGTGGGTATAAAATATAAGGTTCCTGCTAGGGTGCATCTTATATGCTTATTTCACTGAACAAGGCAGGGGAGACTCAGGTCTTCAGTTTGTTAGATTAGTTTATGAGCAGAGTGTATAGCAATTAATATAGTAGGGACATTTTCTGTTGCTTATAATAAAATGTCATTTTAAGTGAGATTTAAAACTCATTCATATTTCTGTTGAAAGACTATGATAAAAGATCCAAAGGGATAGCCATGTTAGTCTAGTTTAGACAAAACAAACAAGGAGTCTGGTGGCATTTTTAAAGACTAACAGATTTATTTATCTCATGATCTTTCATGGGAGAAAATCCCACTTCATCAGATGCTTGATGATAGATAAGTCATTTGCTGTAACAGTCTCAGCTGATCCTATGGATTACACTCCCCTAAATTTATTTTGCTTCCATTCTGTAAGATCTCATGTCTTACACTCCCCTGCATTTATTCTCATTCAATTCTGTAAGTTCCCCGTCTTCAAAGCGTCTGACAAAGTGGGATTTTCTCCCACAAAAGCTCATGTGATAAATAAATCTGTTAGTCTTTAAGTGCCACAAGACTCCTTGTTTTTTTTTTGCTTTACTAGACTAACATGGCTGCCCCTTTGGAACATGAAAGGTTTGTTGACATTCCAACAGTTGGCTGAAGACCACTGAAGAGGGGGTTGATGCTTCCTCGCTGAAAGGGTGTTTCTGGGATCTCAGTGAAGGTGCCGGGACGGGGTTCTCAAGACTACAGAAACTTGTATATAGGAGTTTGAGCTGCTGCGGGTAGGTGGCCTTGAGACTGAATACAGCAAATGTGGGAACCAACAGCTTCATGCCATCATGTGCCAGAAATGCCACTCTGCCTTATATACTGGAGAAACAGGACAGTCTCTGCACAAAATAATAAATGTACACAAATCTGAGATCAGAAATCACAGCACTCTAAAACTAGTGGCTGAGCATTTCAATCATTCTGATCACTCCACTGATGATTTACTAATTGCAGCGCTCACACAGATGAATACCAGATCAAGGCTTCAAAGAGAAGCTGCAGAGCTCAAATTTATTTTCAAATTGGACTGCATTGCTTCAGGGCTTGAAAGGGACTTTTTTTTTATTATTATTACAATAGGTGATTTGACCACATTTTCCTCTATATGCTGTTCCCCAGTGTTTGAATCTTAACAACTGCTTTGATGTGCTGTTACAGTGTGACCTGATCCCATGCCTTACACTTCCCTGCATTTATTTCCTCCAGTTCTGTAAGTTTCCCCATCTTCAAAGTGTCTGATGAAGTGGGATTTTTCTCCCATAAAAGCTCACATAGTAAATAAATTTTAGTCTATAAGTGCCACAGGACTCCTGTTTTTTTTTTTTTTTTAAATAACTTGTGTATCTCCCTTTGATCACCTTACACTTACTTATCATGGTGTCTTCAGTGCTCTGAGTCAACAGGAGATGCCCTCCCTCTAACTTAGCACTACAGTACTTGCCAGGGTGGTGTTCAGTCGACATCCTGATCAACTGAGCAGGTCTTCATATACCTGCTCAGTCAATGGGGAAGATCAATCTGATGGTGGCAAATGTGCCACCATCAGTGAAGATAAGCCCCTATTAACTAGTATGAAACAGAGCTGATGCACATATTCCTAAAAGAGGAGTAGGTACAGAGCACATTCCAGAAAGGTACCAGAACATCCCAATACTCCAAAGATAATGAGGAGAATGATAATATGGTAGATAAAGATGAATGGGTATAGGCCTCCAGAAAGATAATATGAGTGGTAGAGATGTTAAAGCCAAGCCATCCGGTACAAGGTTAAAGGTTGTATCTTATTAGGACAGAGTGTGGCAGCTACATGTGTCAGGGGAGCAATAGGCAACTTGTTTGTTTCAGTGTGTAAAGGAAGGTCTCAAAGAGATAGTCTTTAACTGACCAAGAGAGGAATGGAAAGTCCTACCATTTACTGAGCTGGTTCACTGTCATGTGCATATATTATTAAGTGTATCTGTAGCACACATAGGGTTCTTTTTATGATGCATGACTGAGAATACACTGGCTTTGTGCCTCTGTTACTAAAATGGATCCTCTGGTCTTACTGGATAATCTGATTGTGGTTCGGTGTCTCAGTTATTTCTAGAGCTGGGACAGCATATATACTGGGAGAACAGACAACACAATTTAATAGAAAATAATACACTTTCTATAGCTTTTTAAACTGTTTTGCAGATTTTAATAGAGAATTTTATGCCTGCCAAAAATGTAATGTTTAAAAACTTATTGAAAGTTTTTTCTCTTTTAAATTCTATATGTATTAATCAATGTTCCCCCTAATTTTTCATAGGCTATGTGTGCCAAAAATGTATTTGTCTGCTCTAATGTTATCACTATTGAATTTTTTTGTGCACACTTTATTTTGTGGTGTGCATGGGTTTTACAATCTGTATGCACATGCATGTGCACAGAGCTTAGAGGGAACAGTGGTATTAATGTATTAGAACCCTATCAGATTTCTGTAAAACCTTGGCAGTTTTACTTCAATAAGATAGAGCCTTATTATGAACCCAGGGGGAGGCAATAGTATTGCAGAGCCTACTTCTGCAATTAGGTTGCAATAATGTACGGCAGGTCCTCAAACAGGCAAATGGACTCCTCTCTTTCTTCCCTTCCCAGCCAAATCACTCAATTCAGGGAGTAGGGAACGCTGGGTATGCAAGACAACTCTCTCTCTCTGTTAGGAAGAGAGCGTGGTCCCATGGAGCACAGTCAGAGGCCAGATGGTAGAGGTTCACAGGCCACATTCAGCCCTTAGGCCACATGTTTGACCTCCCTCTGTTAATACCAACCCAATACAATGTCCTTGAGGATACATTCTTACCCCCCTCTTCTTTGCCATGAGCAATCTCAATTGCCTTTTAGAAAATCTCTGGGAACATTGGAAAATGTTGTTTGGGCACTGACCCTAAGAGCACATGCTACTGAAGGCATTGGGCATGGCTATGTCCTGGATGTTCAGTTCCTGTGTGACTACCTAGGTCATAGATGGATGCCCAAATAGCAGTTCGTCCAGGTATCAAAGGTTTTGGCCGTAATCTCTGTGACTGAATTCCCTTCTACTCATCACTGGAGCATTGTGAGGATAAATATATTTGTTTGTCAAGATCTGAAATTTAAAAAAAACAAACAGAAAAACATAGTGTCATTAAAAAGGCTACCAATTCTTTTTAAATGTATTATGTTCCCAATACCCAGTTCCTTCCAATATAACAAGATAATGGCTAAATGCTAAGAACAGATGGAGGGCAATGTGCATAAGTGAGTTTTGGTGACAACTTTTCTTCATCATTCCTTCATGCCCCTTTGGAGTAGAGGGGAGTCAAGATCTATTTCAGAGGCATACATGGACTAAAAGTTTACATGAAGGATATAAACTACCAAGGAAAAGCTATAGCTGACAATAGAACTTTTGCAAAAAATGTCATAGTTAAAGAGCTATTAATTGATTAAAATAAATATTTCATAAATTCCCTTTTGATTTTCCCCCATCATTTTTGATGGGTTACAGGTAGTTTCAGTACATAATCGTGTGTGTGTGTGTGCTCATGAGTGAGTGTGCACACATGCATGAACCAGTTTAGAATATATATTTGATAATTTCTGGGTCACAGTTCATTTGCCCCGTTGGGGTGGATACATAGGAAAATCCTGTCAAAGAAATCCCTTTCAAATTCAAAGTGAAATTACTGTCTTGTTCACAATACAAATATTTGTAGGAGTCCTGTGTAGCTTATCTTTTCAGTAGCATGTGAAGGCCTTAGCATGCTGATGTCTGCTTGTGAAAATCCTCGATGGGGTTGAAACAGATCTGCAGGCAAGAAACTTTTAAGAATCATTTAGAATTTTGCATTAAACTTCTCAACTTCTACACCATTTCCCTCACCAAAATACCCCTTTTGTTCCAAAGTAATCTCAGAGAAAAGCCATGTAGTTGCTGCATAAAGAATAAATATTGTGTTCTGGTGCCAAAGAGAGGAAGAGGACAAAAACAAACAAATGAAACTAAACCAACACACATTTGCAACATCATTTTCTCACTCTTATCTGATATTTTGGAAGAAAATAAAGAAGGGAGTGTTTTGGGTTTTTTTTCCCTCCAAGGGCATGTCTGCACTTGCAAGTTAGTTTGAATTACAGAGGCTTAATTCAAGCTAACTTAGTACCTGTCTACACTAGGCTTTCATTAGTTTTGAACTAAGGAATTCCTTAATTCAAACTAATGAAAGCTGAGTTTGAACTAATAAGACTGCTGGTTTATTCAAACTAAGCCCTTAGTTTGATTGATTGTTCAAACTAAGGGTGATGTAGACAAGGATTAACCCTTAGTTCACATTTAATAACTTTGAACTAAGGGCAGTTAATTTGAATTTACAAAGTGGACTAATTCGAAGTAACATTAGTTCAAATTAGTCCACATTTTTATTCAAACTAATAGTTTGAGCTCAGTTCAAACTAAACTTGAACTTATTAGTTCAAATTAATAAATTGGAACTAACTTTTCCTGGTGTAGACAAAGCCCAAAAGTTCAGCAGTTGAAATTAATTCTTGTACATGAGGTCTGAGATTGAATACAATATTGAATTGTATGTGGCTATATGGTAAGAGTAGCCACAATGGAAGGTGCCCATATCGTGCTATTTATTTGTGAGACTATACCATTTCTGAACAGGGCAGTTCTGGGAAATGCCAGGAAAAGCTGATGGATTGACCATTATGATCCATGTTCTGCAGATGCAGGGTCTTGGTTCTCCCATGAAGTAGTTGTAGAGTGGCCACACTGCTATTTCAGTCAGAAGTCCTGTAATGCTTTGGAATGGATCTTCATCCCACTTCCCTGGAATTTCTTGCAAAGAGCCCACTGAGTAGAGATTTCTTTTGGAGGCTGCAATAAATTTTTCATGAAATGAATAAGTTTGTCCACATGATTTTTTTTTTAAACAACAGTATTGTGCAGAAGCAGTACAATTTCAGCACCCATTTTAACCCATGTGCCTTATTTTAGTGGTATTTCCAGGAAACACAGTCAATGTCTGTATGCTACCAATATATCAAATTTAATTTTTTAGCTTAGCTCCTTGTCTTATAGGCCAATATATTCTAAACATTTTGCAGTGTAGATATATAAACGTCAGTAGCCATTTAAGCATACATTTGGTCATTTCCCATTGTCACCTCAAACTTTTTAAGTACCTTGGGTACTTTTCCTTCAGAAATTCTTGCACTTTGCTTGTATGATTATTTAAGTAATTCAGCTACTTGGTTTGTTTTTCATGTAAAATGTAAAAATCCCATTGGATACTATTTCTTCTTGTAAAATAAGTTTACTGGTTGCTTAAAAGTTCCTCGGTGATGAATCTCCAATTGTTCATATGCTTTGCTCAGCTTTCCCTGATATATATTTTTAATCTTTGCCTTGTTCAGGCTTCATCTTCAAAAGCCCCCTGCAGACAAGATGCAACTTCTACTGCCTTTTGGACTGTAATTATGATGCATCTGCTCTTGAAAATACCCAGGATACAATGTGTCAAACCCCTAGATAAGCCTTCTTTTTTGTTTGGCGTTGTTTAATTTAGCTGGCACAGATTTTTGCAGCAGTTTGCACTGTTCACTGGGAGAATATATCACAGATAGAGACCTGACTATTTCAAAGAAAACCATTCTTTCCTGTGCTTTGGTGCTTTCATTCTCTTCTCTCTTCTTTTTCTGCCCCTTGATTCTTCTTTTTTTTCTTTTGCTTTTCTTTCCTCTCTTCATTTGACTGTCTTTGTTTTCAAAGGTGAATGAAGACAAACTACTTAGAACTGACTGCGGAAAGCAAAAAGCCAGAACAAAGCCAAGAACTAGGGCTTTCCCACACCTAATTTGGAAAGAAAGGAAGGTTAATCTTCTATCACAATACATCTTGGAAATCAATATTTCTGAAAAAGATAGGGGTCAATTAACTCAAAATTAGAACACCTGAATGCATTTGAAGTTTTAAATGCAAATCACTCAAACACAGTGCACTAGGGTGGGGTGCTTCCATTTTTAAAGCCAATGTCATTGTTATTGCTGCTCTTATAGCCCTTAATAGATTAGAATGTATGCCTTAAGGGTATTAATTACATAATTTAGTTTTTTATCATAGAAAATGATTTTCTATTCATAGATAAAGATTGGACCTTCTATGTTAGACAGGGTAGAAAATGAGCCAAATTTCAAACTACTCCGAGCTTCAATGACGCTTTTTAAATTTCAAATATGCATACACATTTTAGGAGTTGCAGATTTCCCTGCTAAAATATTCAAATTTTAGGACCTTAGAATGTTTTTGAGTGGTAAGACTGTGGTTTTTCAGTTGTTACTTCACCTTTTTTTTTTTTAATTTTAATTAGATGTGTGAATCAGGCAACCAACACAGTGAAGGTTATTGTTTTGGTTGTGCCCTGTTGCAGAGTATTTGTTGGTAGCATAGTAATATGAGCACCAACCTGCCATCAGAGCTGCATGAATGTACCCTTCTGTCTATGGGGCTTCTACTGGCTTCAGAACTGGGGCTGTGATTTGACCATGAATATGCCTTTCAATATATTGTGAATAACACATGTTTTTACAAAATTAAGATCCTCTGTCAGTGAAATAATATCAAATTATGGGTGCTACATAAATAAATTTATTGAACAAAGTTCAGATAATCTGTATATTCCAAGGCCAGAATGGGATTCTGTAATCATCTCTATTCCTGTGTAAAACAGGCCATAACCTCCTGAAAATAATTCTTAGACAACAACTTTTTAAAAAACTTCTAATTGTGATTTAAAAATTAGCAGTGATGGAGCATCTACCATGAACCTTGGTAAATTATTGCAGTGGTGAATTAGCTTCACTGTGAAACTGTTATTTGCAGGAATTGTCCTTAATAGCATAGTCAATTTTATAATATTTACTAGTAGATACCATGGCAGAGTTCTTGAAAATTTGATAGAAAAAATGTTAGTGTCAACTATAGTGAAAATACTATGGGAATACTATAGTATCAACTGTAGGAAATGAACTATTTTTCGAAGTTCTCCTTCTGCCATTCATCTTCCAGGTTCCATGATTATGTGGCACAGATTCACACAATCACTTATGGTGCATGGAAACTATTATCTTTAGTCTTCATTTTTGTTTGCATCAGAGGCACAATGAATACACTGGAGGGAAGGAAATTACATATAAACCATGTTCATTTCCTGCACCTTATACACAATCTTAACTGAGTACTTTTGTGTAAAAGATTTTTGTTTGATTTTCTACTCTGGGTAAATAAGGGTGGCTTACTAGAAAGCAGTTATTCTAACTTGAATACTTCTATGATAACAAAGTCTGTCAATTGAAATGAAACCTTTTAGACTGTATTTCCTGATACATGTTTTTGTTTGTTTTCTTAACTAGTGAAAAAGGCCATAGATTTTAAATCTAGAGGATTTAAATTGTTTCCAGGCAAAGACAACAGCAACAAGTTTTCTATCTGTGAGTGTACTCCTTTTGTTATATTTTTCTAGTGCAAGAGTGAAGTTTGTGCTGTCTATGTTGTTTGTGTGTGTTTTCAAAGTTGTTTATATATTTCCAATAGTATAACTGCCTTAAATACTTTCTACAATCTGCATGGTCAATTTTAAAGTGTGGTTCTCGTCTGAAGGGGGATCATTATAAAACTGACATCACGGGGCACCTGTTCATTGTGTCTCAGTGATTTCAGCTCAAATTTACTGAGTTTGCAAAGAAAAATATCTCTTCTCTATCCCAGAACTACCATTCTTGCAAAACTCAACCTCGAGTACATGTTTAGTTACAGCTGTGCAATAACATATTTTCTTCAAAGGAAGAGTTCAGTGTCACTCCAACAGTGCCTTTGCCTTCAGCTGACTTGCACTGGTATAACCAATTAGAACTAGGTAAACTCCAGTTGAAGAAAATAGGTGATTGAGGGTGCTCAACAGCTTGCAGTATCAAGCATCTGATGATGCACAAGAAGAGTAAATGCAACTCACTTTATCTAAGCTGTGTTGAATGCACAAAGCTAAGGAGATTGAAAGCAATAAGAATTTATTTCACATAAGCAGATATATCTCTGAATCAGTCAAGTAGAAGAGCTGTTGAATAAAAAGGTGACATTTTTACAGAGTTACTTTACAGAACAGAACCACATTTTAAATATTTAAATAATTGGCTAAATAAATATGGGCTAAATGCTTACAACAGCTCCACAGTTCATTATTATTCACATGAGAGGTGGGAAGATGTATTTAATTTATGTGCTTCTTGGACGCACCCTATGGAGGATATATTAACGCTGATAATCTTTGCCTGAGATAAAAGTCTCAAGATCAGTTTTCAGGATTTAACATGGCAATAACTTTCCTGAAGAAAATACTTTTCAATGGACTTTCTGCTTATAGGTTTTAAACTGTCAGTATGAGAGTGAAGCATTTTTAGATATAGGTGTTTTAAAGTGGCAAGTCCAATAGCATTTACTAAGTATAAATAATAAAGTAAGCCACACTTCTATTCAGTTTCGCATAGCACCTTACAGTATAGCCAGATTTAATTTATCTGTAAAGAGTGCCACTTGAACACATCTGGAAGATGTTTCTATGTGAAAAAATGTGTGAAGATGCTTTTTTTTTTTTTTTTTTTAATAATCCATTTTTATTTTCACACTCATGGCTCAATGGAGAGGAAGGTGGATGTAAAACATGAGATACCAAGAACAGATGCAAATCTATTTAATGCAAAACTATATGTAAAGCATAAAATGTAAAGATATATAAACAATAGTCATTAATATTAGAAGTTGATGCAACTGGATGCTATATTATAAATCAATAGTTTTCTTATTAAATCAAACATATATAGGTAGAGGTGGAGGTAGGAGGTACCCTTAAAGTGGTTGTTCTCTATATCTTATGTCTGCTGAAGACACCAGATACACAACAAAATAGAAAGCTTTTATATATTGTTTTTCACCTATAAAGAATTTTACAAACTTAGCCACTGATCTTACAGACACTGATTTGATCCTTACCTTGAGACACCTGAAATCATTAGGATTTCTCATGTGAAAAGAAATTAAGCATGTGCATAAGTATTTGCAGAAGCAAAATGATAATTAATCTCAAAACATCCTAGTGGTATATGTAAGCACCATACTTAATTTACAAACAATACAACTAAAGCACAAAGCCATAAAGGAATTGATGTGAGAATTTGGACTAGAACTCAAGAACTTCTGGTTCCCAGTCCCAAGCTCACACCATGAAGGAATATCTCACTTATGATACTACACTATTTATAATAAAAATATCCAATGACAGTTGTCAGAGTATTATATGTGAAAATATAAGTACAATAGTGCTTCCCACTTTCCTGAACATACCAAACAGAAAACTCAGTTTTGTGTGTGTAAGCATTCTACACTAGCAGTACAAAGGCTCCGAACTCTGCAGATCTTGACCAATCCCTTAAGCATGTTTTTTTTTGGCATGAACATGAGTAGGTATGGACTTAAGCATGTGCTTAAAATTCTTTACTGAACTGGGGCCAAAATTAGTGTTGTCAGTTTAATACATTTGAGCTAGAACATTTTTTGTTCTGAATTTCTAAATGTAGTGTGTTTGGGGGAGGGCATTTTAATTGTTATTTTAATTGTTTTTATTGATAAATTTTCATTCAGTACAAACTTTCAGAATTTTCTGAAGGAATATAAACTATACCAATATATCATGTTAAGTTCCATTTCATTGTATTTTATTAAGAACACAACAGTTTAGGGAAGATTATATGAAATTATTAACATTCGCATGGGCTTGCTATTTTAGGCGAAATGTATGTGTTCTAATTGTTTTCGTGCTGTGAAATAAGTACAGAATCTGCTCTTTGCATATAAACTTCCACAGTATACCATTTTGAAGAATAATATAGAATACAAGAACAAAATATTATCTTTCAAATACTGAAAGATGAAATACAATAAAATAGGAAGTCCTGTTTAAAGTTGAATTTTGGTTCATTTAATCATAGTAAAATAAAATTTGCCTTTACCTATGTATACAGTACAATAATGTTAAAATTACACTAAATATTGTATAATCCAATCAAAGTCAAGGATGTCAGTTATTTCCTAAGAAGTATCAGCTGCAGGCAGCCCTAATAAAAGCTTCTAGTAACAATTTTAATGATCTTTTAACTAACAAAATCTTAACTGAAGGCCATTCCTGCTTGACCCACAAATCTCCTTTTAGCCTTCCTCCTAGACCCATAGTCTCTAATACCAGAAGGGGAAAAAACTATGATCATTTAGTCTGACATTCTGCACAGTGCATGCCACAAAACCTCACCTACTCACTCTTGTAATAAAACTTTAAATGATGACTGATTTATTAAAGGTTCTTAAATCATGATATAAAGACTTTAAAATGCAAAGAATTCACTATCAACCGAGCCATGACCCATACTACAAGGGAAGGGGAACTTCCCCCTCAGCATATCCTTTGCTAATCTGTCCTGAGAGAAAAAAAAAAATCCTGTCCCCAAATATGATTAAACCCTGAGCATGTGGGCAAGACTCACCAGTCCAACACCCAAGAAAGCATTCTCTGTAATAACTTGGAACCCACCCATCTAACATCCAATCTCAGGTCACTGATATATCCACCATCAGTAGTCAAAAACTGGTAAGTGCCAGACGAGGCTGTCCCACCATACCATCCCTTCCATAAATTTGTCAAACTCATTTTGAATCTAGCTGTGTGTTTTGCCCTCACAGTTCCCTTTGGCAGACTATTCCATAAGTTCACTCCTCTGATGGTTAGAAATCTGCATCTAATTTCAAGTCTAAATTTCCTGATGAACAGTTTATATCAGAGATGGGCAAACTACAGCCTGTGGGCCATGTCCAGCCCACAAGTGCCTGTCCCCTGGTCTCTCAGCTCAGGTCCACCAGTGGTTTGCGCTGCAGCCAGCGTGCTGGCACTTTTCTCCCTCCCACGTTCAGCAGTGGCTTGTGCTGCAGCCACAGTGTTACCCCCCCTTCCTGGCTGGGAGGGGGAGTGGTGGCATTACCCAGGCTGCCACAGGAGCTGAGAGGGTCATGGAGTGGCAGCAGAGCTTTGGTCGCAGCACGAGCTGCCACTGGAGCAGGGAGGGGAAAAAAAGGAAACATAAAGCTCCAAGCAACCATACCTTCAATGTGGCCCTCAGGCCAAAATCTTTGTCCACCCTTGATTTATATCCATTTATTCTTGTGTCCACATTGGCATTGTATTCAAATAATTACTCTCCCTCTCAGGTGTTTATCCCTCTGGTGTGTTTAGAGAAAGCAGCCATATCTCTCCTCAACCTTATTTGAGTTAGGCTCTCTCCCAGTTAGGGAATCTGTGAGAGTTCCTCTGCCTGTGCACACTGGTAACTGCAGATTGGCCACTAATTGCTTCCTTAATATCCAAGCCCTGTCTTGGACTTTGGGACCATACGAGACGCACAAAGGACTCCCACATGCATTCCAGTCTAAAATTCTGAACAATGAGGTCTTTCTAGACTGTCAACATGGACTCTAGTCAGTGGCAGTGCCATCACTGCCAACCCCATGGATCTTCCAACAGCAGCAAGAAATTAGTTCTCTGTATTTGAAACACTCTCATGCTACCTAGTCAGCCTGTTAAGTTTCTTGGAGGAAACTGAGAAAAACCTCCGTTTCTTCAGATGATATGCTCCTGTTGGAAAACTTCTTTCCAATTGCAAAAGTAGCAGTCCAGCTAGCAATCCAGCTAGCCCTGAGCATGCCAGTTTGGATGAAAAGCTACTTAGCTTTACTTGCTGACAATATCAGACCATAGGTGTTGTAGCTCTTTCAGGATGGAGCAGTGGTGCTGGAATAATTTTAATAGTAGTTGTACTGAAGTTGGAAATCATATAATTTGGGTTGTTATTACTACCTGAAGTCAGTGTGTGGGGCAGCATCCCTAGTTCCAGCACCTATGGGACAGAGAGGACTAAATTTGAATGGCCACAGCCCACAAAGGCTAAGATGAGGGCCTGTTGGTTGGGAAAGTGCCCCAGCCACTGAAGAAAAGGTAAGTGGTGCTCACTTGCTCTCCATCCTTCTTGATTTCCTTATATGACCCACACCCATCACTACTAAGCTAATTTTTTCACCTTTGTGAATACATGTCAGGCATGGGAGAGTCCCTGGAACACCCCTCTGGCCATTCCTCACATAAGGACATAGGAAAAGCAGGGTGTCCTCTCCTAGGGTACCTTACTGTCAGACTGTAATTCCTTCAGAGGTGAAGTCTGACAGGGTAGACATAGTTAATTAGAAACAAGTTGTCTCTCTCTCTGCTGCCCCCATATACAATCAATTTTAAAACTTGTGTGAATAATCCCTTTTTGATTAGCTTAATTATAAGCAAGTTCTTTCTCCCAAAAGAGTTTTATTATACTATGCTGAAAATTGTCATGTTGCCATGCTAAAACTCATTGCCTTACCTAATCAGAAAATAAAGTATACATATATTTTCCTCTTAATGTAGATGCCTTAATACAGAATCTTCATATCACTTAATTTTGAAAAAAATATATTTATATTTTCATCATAAGCCTGAATGATTCTCAGCTAGCAGCTGACCAGCCTTTCATGATTTGGATTTATTTCTCTGATCACCAACTCATAATTTCATGCATAAATAGGACAAACAGAACAAACTGGGCCAGAAGATTTTTTTCTTATTTTTTATTGAAATGTTGCATATCGTAAATGCTGAAAGAAATGATAGAATACTTTTCACTTTTTTACAGTCGAACAGAGTGTGTAAAATATACCCCCCCCCCAAAAAAAAAACCAAAAAACAGATTGGCAACTTCAAACTATTGAAAAAACACAACAATTTGGTTATCAATTCTAGACCTTTTATATGTGCATAACTCTAATGACCTAAAAATTTTGACTGTATAAAAGACTGTATCAGTTCATAATCTTCTTTTGGAAGAAAAGATTAATCCAAGTTGAAAAGTTCAGACCCAGATACAGATTTCACTCACCTATGCGTTGGGAATATTTAGCTTTCAGAATTTTGTTTGGTTTATTTTAAGAAATTTGTGAAGGTCCATAACTGGTTCATATCTCGAAGCTGTCCCCATGCCTCCAGGTTCTGAGATATTTGAATTGATAGCTAGTAATTAAGAACTATCTAACCAAACTCCATGGAAGTTTTGTCACTGGTACAAGGATTGCATATCAGACACTAGATAAGAAGGCAAGAGTAACATTACTGAATTCAGGTCAGAGGAATATTTCCAACAAATTTCAATAAATTTAAGGAAGAATTCATCAACTATATATAGATATAGATAGATATAGTTCTATTGCTTTCCATAGATAGATAGATATTTGGAAAGCAATAGAAATGACAATGAATTCAACAGGATGACAAAAACAGTGTCATTTGATACCTTTTCTAGAATTTGTGATATACAAATATGAAAACATACTGTAAAAGCTGCACTTTTCATTGAAAAAAAAAAGTGTTGAAACTGGCCATTTGTGTTCTACCCCGAAATGTATTAACTGTTTGTTGTTTCTGAAGCAGCAATAATGTAGACCATGTATATTTTTACTATATTAACTACCCAAATCATTGTATCTTGGGTTTATCAAAACTGTGTTGTTGTCTCTTCTTTTACAGTAAATGAAGGGGGTGTTAAACAGGCATCCAACTTGTGTCCAGATCCTGGAGAACCAGAAAATGGAAAACGGATAGGCTCAGATTTCAGGTAAAATATCAGCTCTATTTTAGTGTCATTTCTCTAACATTTAAATTATTGTAAAACCATTTATATATATTTTAAAACATGCTAAGGTTATTGGCCAATCCTTTGGGGAGTTCTATTTAAAATTAGATAGTACAATATAGTTATTTGTATTCATATTTTTGTACTACGGACAAAGCTGTCTATTTATATTATGCTTGGAAGTCATATATGCAACTGAGGATTTGCAAGAAATTTATTTGAAGTTAATTTAATTTAGTTCTCTCACTTAAATACTCATATGCCTTGATTCTACAAATATTGGGATTTATGTAGAAATGGAGACTTTTGTGGGACCCATCTGAGGAGACGGTAAGATGAAGAAGTGTGTAGGAGAAGGGAGGGTGAGGGAAGGGGATGGAAAAGAAGTCTCTTCAGACTAGTCAGCATTACTTACACTGGATGATGACCTTCAGGACCATTCAAATATTTCATTTTAATGGTCCTCAGACAGGGCCAGGGTTAGGAAAGTATACACTGGTGAGCAGAGAGGCCGGTACAGTGATGATATCCCCTCCAACTCAGTGTAAAAGCAAAAGATCCCCATCTCTTGCATTCTAGGGCAGTTGTCAGTGTTGGGGTTATGCAGACTACTTGGTACATGTCTCCATGTGCACTTACAAGAAGGAAAGCCCTGTTAACAGCTGTGGCAGTCCTGGCAATAATGGAGACTGATGGTAATTGTAGCAACTGAAATGGATGCAATAGTTTTGAAGTTGTTGTGGAATTATTTTTTTTTCTCCCTGCCTTCCTCTCTCCCTAATATAAAAAATAACTTTATTTTCATAATTATCACACCACTATGCATTGGGCAATGCTGCAGTCTTTAAGGGGAGGAAAGAAAGGGGGGAAGCTATTTCCCAAGTTGCATAGGACCAAACAATGTTTTTGGTGCTTTAACACATAATTAATAATGACAATACTTCATAATAATTACTGTAGCTATACTGAACTAGCAGATAAAATAAAGCTAGGTGACAGAAGCAGGTGAGCAGATACTTTTGAGCCCCTTGGACACATTGGATCAGCTATGGGGAAACTCATCTTGGCCTTTGGTTTTGAAAATGTTTTAGCCAAGGAAGGCAATGGTAAATTGCAAACAATGCAGACTGGTAGAGTAACAGTGGTGATGGAATACCATGGGATACAAATATTTAGCTGATCTGAGTCTGGTGCACTGCCAAGCCAGCCTCCGTTCCTCACAGAGCTGGTAGGCTTTTTATATGTATGTTGGGGACACAGTGAAGCAGTCAAATCTAGTTAAAAATCATCCTTAACCAGGTGCAGCAGATTCCCTTCAGCTATTCCAAGCCATCACATCAGTATCATGCCAGGCACCTTCAACTGATTCTCCCGTATCTCTCTGTATATATGGCCCCTTGAAGACTGAATGTTGGTTTACTAGTGATGATTGTCTGGATTAGCTGGGTGCTCTAGTAGGATGGTGGTAGGACAGGCAACCATCATGCCTCTCCTCACGTCTCCCTGCTCTATGCCCTAAACAGGGCTGTATCACTCTCCTTGGAGAGAGAAGCACAGGTTGCAGGAAGGAAAAGTTCTGAGTTTTTCCAGGAAATCAGTCTGTTTGGACATGGCTGGAATGCTAGCTGCAAGCATAGAACTTCTGTAAATAATTCTCTTAATAAGTAACCAGCTTAGTTTTAGAAAAATGAAGTCCTCTCCTATCATTACTGAAGAGAAAATAAATTAAACTGGTGACTGTAGTCAGTATACACAGATCTACAGCAAAGAAAGGAGTGTGAAGAAAGGAGAAACAAAATAGCAGCTAGAAATAGAGCAAGCAAGCAGCATGGAGAGAGTCAAGCCAGTGGAAATTTAAAGATAGATAGTCTATCTAGGGATAAATATAAGAAAAGGTAAAAAATAAATGTAAACTTGTTTTTTAAATATGTTATTGGGACAGGAAATGAGTGAGACACTGTCACCCAAAATAATTCCCCCAAAATAGGAAGTGCTGATAAAAGTGCTGGATGAGTAATGCGACTCCAGATGGACTGAAACCATCTACTGCTTATTTATTACTTAAAATCAAGAAGCAAAAGAAGAAATAGATACCTACATTACAGAGCTGAGAACTGTGGCATCCCAATGTAAGTCTGGAAACAACAGAAGTTCCGTAATCAAAGACAGAATCATTTGTAGTGCAGGGGTTTCCAGCCTATAAGGGAGATTAAGAGAAATGACTCTAATCTTAGAAATGCCTCTAAAAAGAGCAGCTGAAGGGAAAGTATCAAACTTAACAATATTCACTAGTTCCGAACATGAACACAAACTCAAGCTAAAGAAACTTAGGAAGCAGAAAAGAGACTGACTAAGAATGTAAGCATCACATCTACACAAAGTATATAAAAAGCAATATGAAAGGAAGGAAGAAAAACACCTAGTCTATGGGCAATGGTGCAAGGGGTATGGAAGACTGAGTGGCTTTGGGGACCCCTGCCACAGTTATCCTAGGTAAACAAAAACAGCCATACATGCAGAAATTGAGGTTGTTGAGGCTTCTGTTGAAGACGACAATAATTACAGATCTAAAGGATGTTCAATGTTCATGCATGGCAGAAGAAGGCTGCCATCCGTACAACTGCCATATTGGAAACTATGCTTTTATAACAACAACCAATTTGATTCAAAATGGCTTGTGAAGCCAGCTGCAGTGTCATCTCAGCAATTCTGACAAGTAAGGCTACACTGGAGAAATGTGATCAGTTAGTCATGATGTACAATGAAAGCATTTGAGGCCAGCAGGGAACTACAGGCTGTCAATTTAGAGGAAAAAAAAATAAAAAAGATTTTATCACCTGGAGTTTGTATTAGTTGACACGTCAGAGTACTTCCAACTGCTAGACCACTGGGCAGTGTATGCCCTGGATCTGTCCACAGTGCAACACCAGAATTATCCTCTGTGTGAGAAAGGAGAAAGAACAGGCACCATGGACCCCATCCAGAATTCTAACAGAATATCAGGACATATTACAAGAAAATGGGCACTTAGAGGGCAGGCTGAAATTAGATATAGACACTGTTGTGCACTCCATGAGACTACCAAAACACTGTGTTCCAGGGGCATAGCCATGGGTGGGCCCTGGCCCACTCAAATGCTCAGCAGTAATGTACATTTCTCTGCCATGGCCACTGGGCTGAGGCACCAACACCACCTCTGCTCTGCTTGTGGCTGCTGACCCTGGTGACTGCGGATGCAAGCAGGACAGAAGCACCGGCGCTGATGTCTCTGCTCAGCTTGCAGCCATGCTCCCTGAGCCCTGCAGCCGCGAGCATAATTGAGGTACCAGCACTAGTGCTTCTGTTCCACTCACAGCTGTGGCTGCTGGCTGGCCTAATGGCTCTGGCAGCAGTTTGTGCAAGGCCTCCCCACCTCCCTCATGGCACAGCTTCCAGTCATCTACCTGGAAGCTGCCATTGGCTGGGCCCACCCTCCACCTTCAGTCAGGAAGCTGGCTATGTCCCTGCAACACTCCACTAACTCTGCTGAAGCTAAAGAAAAGAAAAAAAAAGAAAAGAAAAGAAAAAAAAAAGGAGCTTGCAAAGAGGCACCATCATGAAAGCTGCTAATACTAGTAGAGTGTGTCACTGAGCTAGCTGAGCCATTCAGTCATCTGATAAACTTTGACATTCTCTTTGGGAAGTCCCACTGACTGTAGAAGTGTTCTGCAAACTGATGCAGGCACTACGGGGATTCGTAGGCATCAAGGTTGTAGCAGATGACATTCTTACTGTAGGAAAAAGTGACATCAAGTAAAAGGCAATCCAGGAGCATGACACTAACTCGCACCAATGACTAAACAAGTTCTGAGAGCAGACTATAAGGCTGAATGTGACAAGTTGAAGCTGAGAAAAACTCAGGTCCCCTAAGTTGGACGTGTGTTGATTTCTGATGCACTCCAGCCAGACCTTGGGAAACCGACAGCTATTAAGGAAAAGTCCAGAATAATGTAGAGCAAGAGAGTACAGCAACTTTAGAGGGTGGCCACCTATCTTTGTGGATTGTATACACTCCTAGCAGAAGCAGACAGAAACCTGTGATCACCTAAGATAGTTAACATACCAGGAGGCAAAGACCTAAGAACAGGTCTGAAAGGTTTAAAAAAAAAAAAAAAGTCAGGCACCAATCCAAAAGAACTGCAAAGAACTAGTACTACATTTACAATATCCAAAGGGGTAGCCATGTTAGTCTAGTTCAGCAACACAAATAAGGAATCCTGTGGTACTTCTAAAGACTAACAAATTTATTTATCGCATGAGCTGTCATGGGAGAAAATCCCACTTGTCAGATGCCGCCCCCCTTCCACCATAGAGTTCCCCATGTCTACTTGAGGGGCTTTATTAGGTCAAGCTAGGGTGCATCTCACCAGCTCTGGCTATGAGTAATGGCCAGGGCACTCTGGGGCTCACCTGGTCACTTCTTCATGCCTCTCCTTATCAGCACTTTGGCTGGCAACCAGTCATGCACCCCTGCCTCTTTGTCCTCCTTGTCTCCCCACTTTGGGTGCACCCTCACCATGGTTACTTGGATGGCATACCTGAACACCTTCTCAGTGTCAGGTAGGTATTGGGTACTATCTGGTTTAAGCCCAAAGCATCTGACAAAGTCAGATTTTCTCCCAGGGAAGCTCATGTGATAATACATTTGTTAGTCTTTAATAGTGCCACAGGACTTCTTGTTTGTAATACTACAATGTGATGCCTCCCAGACTGGCCTAGAAGCAGCCCTGCTGCAAAGCCAGCAGACCAGAGAATATACAAGGCAAGATTCTGCAAACCCAGGAGGGGAGTGTGCTCATCTAGAGAAGGATGACTGTGGAACAGGTGAAGGAGTCTATCAACAGAAAACATACGGAAAGAAAAATAGTAAGAAAATCAGTGTGCTTAAAGGACTATGAAGTTCAGTGACCCACAATGAAATGGCAGTATCAGCTGTGTTCTAGAAGGGACTATGTATTAGCAAACTCTGGTGTGAGCAAGTCAATAAATACTTGCACTGAAGAAACAAGAGCAACAGTCGCTAAAAGAGAAGATGTAGCAATCAGCATGGAACTCAGGGGGAAGGGCACAGTTTTCAGGAATTTGGAGGAGGCACTGGCAAATAAGTTTGCATGGACATGGTTGTTATGTTAGATATAGCTGCAGCATCCCTGTACATAGTTTACTTCTTGAAAAGCCAGTTCAGCTTTAGAAACATGGAGTCACCTCCTGATATCCAGCATAAGATAAATATGTTACTGGTTGGTAGGAATTAAAGAGCTAGTGAGGGAAGAAGAGCAGTTGGTAGCTAAAAGTCCTGTGCTGCAGGCAGACTTTGAAAGAGAAATGGAGTTGGAGCACCAGGAGAGAAGGAGGCAGAATTAGGATGAGTCACCTTTTTCCTGCCCTCCTAACAAACCTTGACCCTGAAAGAAATATCATGGATGGATCTCTTCAAAATTTGGCAGGATGGTTTATTTAAGGCTAGCTAAAACAAAAATCAAGGTTTCCTTCTACCGTTCTTCTCTACTGATCAGACATATACTTTAAGGTCAGAAGGGATGAATATGATCATCTATTTTGACTTCCTACACAATGCGGGCCACAAAAGCTCACCCACCCACTCCTCTAATAAACTTCTAAACTATGACTCAGTTATTAAAGTCCTCAAATCATGATTTAATGTTGTTAAAGTACAGCAAATTCACTAGGAAGTGAGCTATATCGCCATTCTACAGAGGAAGGTGAAAAACCACCAGAGCCCTTGTCAATTTGCCCTTTAGGAAAATTCTTTTGTTTAGGCTAAACAAGTTTAGCTCTTTTAAGTCAGCTTTCATAAGGCAGGTTTTCCATTCCACGGATCATACTTGTAGCCCTTCTCTGCACCTGTTTCAGTTTCAATTTATCTTTCTTAAACATGGGGAGGAGGTCAGAACTGCACACAATATTCAAAAGGTGCTCTCACTGGCACCTTGTATAATAGGATCAGTACCTCCCTATCTCTGCTGGAAATACTTGTTCTGATGCATCCCAGGACCACAATTAGTGCCCCCCACAAGGCCAGATTACACTGGCAATTCATCATCCTGTGATCAACCAATATGCTTGGGTCCTCTTCCTCCTCCATCACTTTCAACTGATGCGTCCCCAACTTATATGAAAAAATCTTGTTAGTCCCAAAATATATGACCGTGTTCTTTCCATTATTACATTTCATTCTATTCCTAATACTCCAGTTTATAAGATCATCCAGCTATTCCTTTATGATATCTCGATTCTTCACCATATTGAAAATACCTCCCAATTTGGTGTCATCTGCAAACACAATTAGCAAATTCCCACTCTTTGTGCCAAAGTCAGCTGGACTTTATCTCCAGTGATGCAATATAGTCTATGATGCATCATACCTCCTCTCATTAAGAGGAGCCATTATGATGCATAAGGAGAATGATAGCATAAGGCACACAGACTGGAACATCTATGAGGCACTGCTTCAGCTTTTCAGACTAAATATTTTGGTTTTCAGGGACAGGAAAAGGGGAAACTTTGTTTCTTTTACAAGTTAGACAAAGTTATACAAACATTAGAGTAATGTAAAAGCTTCCTTGCCTGGAAAACTTAGATTTTAATCCTAGCTTTACCTATTTTTTCCATATGTTAATGACTTTCAAGTTTTAAAACTGTTAATATACAATGATTTTCAAAGAAAAAAATCACTCAGTGTAGTGAATATGAATAGATGTATTTTGTGTCTGTTTGACAAACAGCTTTACAGTTTTCTTTTTTGTTGTTCATCATCTCCTGCATACTAGCATACTTCAACAAATGGGTCATCCACCCTTTACCATTTTGAAAATACAACCAGAAGGAGATTTGCAGCAAAGATGGAGCTAGGCTGAACTCAGTGGTGGCCAATGACAGAACAAGGAGGAATCATCTCTAGTTACAGTGGGGAAGACTAGGTTAGATATTAAGGAGGGAAAATCACTAGGAGAGTGGTGAAGCACTAGAATTTGTTACCTTAGGAGGTGGTGAGATCTCTGTCTTTCAAGATTTTTAAAGTTCAGATTGAGGAAGTTCTGGCTGAGGTGATTTAGTTGGGAATGGTGCTGTTTGAGCAGGGGGTTAGACTGGATAACCTCCTGAGACCCCTTCCATCCCCAGTCTTCCATGGTTCTCTGAAATGCTAAAATAGAAACTTGTTTGTTTTGTGCAGTTTACTTTGGACTTATTCTGGGAAACCCTTATAATCTCATTGTCATCTGTGAAAGCTGAGACTGCTTTATCCGTTTGGAGGGCTGGAACCATGTTAGATTGTAAACTCTAAAAGAAAGGGCTGTGCCTCTTTCTGAGCATTGTAGAATGGCTGGTGTAAGAGAATTCTATGCTATTATCTTACCCACAGCTTTAATAGAAGAAGAATTCTTACAGTCAGTATAGGAACTCTGTTGAATAACAACAGATGAAATACTGTTATTCAATAGATATCCCTAGAGACAATATAATCAAAAATAACTTGCACTGTATAAAATGTTTCCATCATTATATACTAACCCTGTTGGAAGCAGTTACTTGGTTGGTATCACATTAATATAAGAGCTCTAGTAATGTCCCAAAATAGAGACTTCCCACTTGCATTTGTTACCTCAAATACATTCTGCCAAGCTACCTTAGGATAGATACCTCTCTCTCATTTTATCCAAACATTCAAAAAATGCTGGTGGGATTTCTTTAAAGCTTGGAATAATTTGGTTTGGCAGCTTTTCTCTAGGCACTGTCTTCTCAGAACAGCTTTTGCCTAGTACAGCATCTTGTTGGGCAGGCCTGCCTTTTTTTTCTTTTTTTTTTTTTGGTTCTGCTTATCTTACCAAAGCCCCAGACTGGGCTACCTTCAACTATAATGGATTCCCTTAAAGTTACTTGGGATCAGGTTCCATGACTTCACCCCTACACTTATGGTGAAATTAGCCATTGCCTAATTAAATGGCTTCATCTTCTTTCAGTTGTTTATAAATTATGGTGAGTAGTTTATGTAACAAAGAATGGAGGTCAAGTAAAGAATTTTTATTTAAAGAAAACCTTTTGATTAGAAATATCTATACTGTTATTAAAAAAAAAAACAAGGAGTTGTGCGGCACTTTAAGACTAACAGATTTAGTTTTTGCATGAGCTTTCGTGGGAGAAGATCCCACTTCCTTAGATGCTTTGAAGATGGGTGAACTTACAGAAAGGAATGAAACTAAGTGCAAGGGGTGTAAAACATAGGATCAGGTCATACAGTAACAGCAAATCAGAGCAGTTTTCAGGTTCAAACCATGGGAAGCCTGAAGTCAAATTACCTTTTGAAATGGGAAAAGAACCCATAGTCTCGATTAAGTCCTGCTTTCACAGAATTTAGGTTGCATATTAATTCGAGTTCAGCTGTTTCTCTTTGAAGTCTTGATGTCCCAGCTACATCTCTAACAACAGTCGTTAACAAATCACCTGATCCTATGTTTTATACCCCCTTGCACTTAGTTTCATTCCTTTCTGTAAGTTCACCCATCTTCGAAGCATCTGAGGAAGTGGGATCTTCTCCCACGAAAGCTCATGCAAAAAATAAATCTGTTAGTCTTAAAGTGCCACACAACTCCTTGTTGTTTTTTTTTTTACTGGACTAGACTAACACAGCTATCCCTTTTGTTATTTAAAAAACAATACTTGATTCAATCCTATGTGTTAGCAGACATTCCTTTTTTCCTATAGGTGGCACCATTAGTTTGTTCCTTGAAGACTCTCATAAACTTCACTTAAGGAACCATTAGAGGTGTGACCTGCAGAGAAGGAAAACCCCTCTTTTTGTAGCCACTTCTATATGCCAAAAAGGCTTGAAAAGGCTGGGAGAGGTTTCCTTGCTTATTTTTATCTCATAAATATTAGGCGAGCGAGAACTGATTTTCCTTCAAATGTTTGTTACAAGGTCTCAGATGTGGATTGTGAGATTTCTCACAGGTTAATTGATGAAGGAATATATATTATTAAATATCTGATGTCTTTTTAAGACTAATGGAAACAAATTATCAACTTGATAGAAAAAGTCAACCCCCCAAAAATTCCCATAAAAGAGTCTTAAATGGCTGAATAAAAGTCTCTCCTTTTCCCAGTTCATCAGATGTCATTACCTTCTTACATGTAGTATGATCACTCCTAGGGATCTCTAATTGCCAGTTTTCCAAGATAACCAGATTTTCAGAGTAGAAATGTCTTTATTTAGTAAACAAACAATCATTGAAACAGAACCTAACCCATCATGTTATTTTATTAATCACAGAGAAGAAAAATAGCACAACCCAGTTTTTTATTCTTTAGAGGTCACTTTAAACTTGGTGTATAAAGCACCTTACTGTCCTCTGGGGTACCCTTTCTTCTTACTGCTAAAGTGAGGCATATGGGACACTTCAGTTCTTACTAATTATAGCCTTAATGTGAGCAAGTTCCAGTCTACAACAAGAATTAGCTATGCACATATTTTAAATAAAAAAATGCAGTATTATAGGTGGAGAGGAAAAACATTTGTAATGAAATTCCTCAGAATCTCCTATCAATAGAGGTTGAACACAGCATCAAAAAACCCTTTTGGCTCTCACCCCAGCCAGTATTCTGTTACCTCTCTCAAGCTTCTTTAAGGAGAGGGAGAGGGAGAGAGAGAGTGTGTGTGCGCGCGTGCGAATGAGTAAGTGAGAGACAGCATTTTATTCTAGCCATAATAAGTAATACGGCTACTGGCTGCTTTCCCAGCAAACATGTTTTCACATATCCTCAGAAAAGTTGTAAGACAAGGTCTTAGACAAACTGCGGAATTTTACAGCATCCCATGGGACCTGACAAAATGTGCTTACTGTTTTAGATATTCTTTTCTGATGTTAGAATCCCCATGGCTGTATGTGGAAGTTTTAAAAGCTTTGTTTCTGACACTAAATGCCTATTTGAGCATAACTTGGTTTAAAGATGAAAATAGAGCCAGGAAAATTCACTGATAGCTGCCAGAATTTCCTATATTGAAATAGATGTTCTAAATCAGAAATAAAGGTTTGTTTTGTTCTCCAGTGAGTGCTCCTCTGAAATCTTACTTTTATAGCATCTGACAAAGGGGTATTTTTCCCCAAAAGCTCATGCAACAAATAAATGTGTTAGTTGTTAAGTGCCAGGGACTCCTTGTTTGTTTAATTAGCTTTTGTTTATTATCCTCAAACATTATGTGCTTAAACTGTCATCCCTCAAAGAAATGTCACAAATTGCATAAGTCTCAAAAGTTATATAATGCAGTGGTATCTTAAGACTTGTCAATATGGAGAGTTAGTGCACAGCAAACTAAATAATAAACCTACTTTAGCCTGTTGCACACCTGCATGTGACATTGCAAGAACCTTGATGTAAGGTAGGTGATAGGAGTAAAGTCATTACGAGTTTGCCTTAATTAAGGAGTTTAGATGCAAAGTCTTCCTTGCACATGGCTGTTTGAAGCAGCAGTTAAGTCGGTGCAACTTTTAGTAAACGGCAACAGGTCCAAAGGCTCACTCCGTGCACAGCAGGCTAGAGCATGTTTACCACCCAGCTTGCTGGGCACTCTCCATGTTGTCAAGTCTTAAGATATCATTGTGTGGAAAAACTGGTATTTGTTATTTTTTTTCGAATGATAATTATGCAGCTTGTCAGAGAAATTTGTGACCATTGCTCCTTCTTCTGTCATCTGCCACCACTGAGATCAGCCCCGCTAATTTGCACACATTTAAATATTTTTAGATCAACAAGAAATGCATCCAGTCACATCTGCTTGCACCTTTCTTTATGGATAAAGAGCAAATCACTCTCTTCCCTAGCAATTCAGACTTGAAAATGATGACATTTGCTTTTCTTAGAGGCAAAGTTAACAAAGAAATGTAGCTCAGAGGTGCATTTTAGGACCTTTCAGGCCACAATTTTAAACTCTAAATCTTTTGTTAAATCCTGTGAATCCTGTCTAGAATCCTGACTGAAGAATATGTCATTACTCGCTGAATTCCCAATGTAGGTAATGGTTCATCAGATTAATTTAGTATTTTATGGCTATACTGCTCGATTCATCTCCCATTATAAAGAAGAGGAGCTTATTCACTAGACGTTCTAACCAGCTTTTATTTTGTTCTCCTTTTTTGGGCATTGTGAAATGGCTTATTTATTTTTAGATGTAGTCTGTCTGAATCTTTAAAAGTTGATCTTCCATGTGTACTATTTTCAGGCATATTCATTTCCTTTTTCAGCTCTGTATTTCATCATCCTCCCCCTATTAACTGCCTTCATCACCCCTCACGCTGTGTGTGATATAGTGCAAAATTGGGAATGAGGGATTTTATTCCTCCACCCCATTTACACTTACAAGACCAATATGTGTTAGCAGAAGAGCGTTTAATTTCCAATCTTGTATAGCCAGCTGAGGCTGACTGGTATATGACCTTGACTTCTGAAAAAGCATGACCCTGAATTAGATCTTGCGAGATGACCCAAAATCAGTAGAGGAATATAGCATCTTCAAAATCGTATGGGAATCATACCTATTCTGAATTATGATCCACATTGTCATTCATACTTTTCATTTTCCAAGATAAAGTCTCTCAGGAATTCATTTCTTTTGAACATGATCTATAGTCTTCACATAATTAAGTATATATGTTTGTGAAGGGGAAAAAAAAATCTTTGGCAAATCAGTAAACAAATTCTACCTCAGAAATGAAAAGAAATAAGAGTAGATGAAGTCTTAATGCTGTTGACCAAAAACAGATCTTGAGACTTTTCTCCAGAATGAGGATGGCTTATTTGAGAAAGCAACAGGTGGTAAAAAAGAGGACTGGAAAAAAACAACCCAGAGGAATTGTTAGTATTTTTTGCTGGTTAATGTTTGTATACTGGAGCCCGAGATACACAGACTGTTCAAGTCGATGATCATTCACCACTGCATAAGATAACTATGAACAGGCGTGTTAAAGTTTGCTGTATTTTTTTTTCTTTTTTGAACATTATTTTTTCCCCCTAAGTGACTTAACTAGTTGAGCATTGCAGAGGAGAGAAGAAATGCATCTTCTTGAGTTCTAGTTGACTTTTCTTTTTTTGTTGTGTTACTACTTTGAAATTTATCACATTATTGCTGAAATTATAGCACCTCAATACGAACAGACCAGACTTCTTCTTCTTTCCATAGTTTCAGTGTAAAATATGTCTGGGTTTTACCTAACTTTGTGTCTTTTTTGTAGATAGTTGCAAGAATATAAAAATCCAATGCTTAAAAGTAACTGAATCTCAGACCCTCAGGTACTGAGTTGTGGCCCCTCTCTGTGTTGTACCTGGAGACTGGTCTGGGGGCATGCTTTTGGGACTTGGTGTGCCCAGGAATGCCATGGGAAGAAACCACCCAAAACTGGTTGTCTCCACAGTATTCCTTGGGCCCCTCTACCCCAGCCTAAAGAAGCTGCCCAGAGAAGCTCTTTTTGATGACATTTGCAGCAGGAATCATAGAATCCTGAGGTAGGAAGGGACCTCATGAGGTCATCTAGTTCAACCTGCTGCAAAAAGCAGGACCACTCCCACTAAATCGTGTCAGTCAGGGTTTTGTTTAACTGGGCCTCAAATGTTTCCAAAGATGGAGATTTCAGCACCTCCCTAGGTAACCCATTCCAGTGTTTCACCACCCTCCTAGTGAGAAAGTTTTTCCTAATATCCAACTTCGACCACTCCAGCTGCAGCTTGAAACCATTGATCCTTGTTCTGTCCTTTGTTACTACTAAGAACGGCCTAGCTCCCTCCTTTTTGGTACACCCCTTCAAGTCATTGAAGGTTGCTATCAAATGCCCCCTCAGTCTTCTCTTCTGCAGACTCAATAAGCCTACTTCCTTCAGTCTCTCCTTGTAAGTCATGCACCCCAACTCCCTAATCATTGTTCTTGCCCTCCACTGGACTCTTTCTAATTTTTCAACATTCTTTCTGTAGTGGGGGAGCCCAAAACCAGACACAATATTCTAGATGTGGCCTCACCAGTGCCGAATAGAGGGGAATAATCACATCCCTCAATCTGCTGGCAGTCACCAGGAATGCTGCAGAAAGACGCCACGACAGGACCTCCTCAACTGTGTCTGCTGGCAAATTTTCAGGCAGCTTCTGCCTTTTTTTTTTTTTTTCAGCAAAGGGGGCTGCTGGGATGACTGAGGGGTTGGGACAAAGAAGCCAGCACAGGGGTCAACAAAGGTTGCCAATCCTTGCCTTAGTGTCAGGTCACAGGCATAATTTTTTTTTTTTTTTAAACTGGGACCTGGGGTGGGGAGAGAGTTTGAAAAACACTGGTCTATAGATATTTATATTTTTACTTCTCCCAGGTTCAGGCACTCAATTTTTCTCAATGGGTAGGGGATTAAGAACCTATCAATAACTATTTTCATCTACATCTTGAGGAAATGTTGTTCCTATATTGCCTGGCTGCAGTCTCCCTAGCTATAAGTGTAGGTTTTTAGATTTGAGTGCTTTGTCATTTCATGCCCATAGTTCTAAGATCTTCTTCCTGAGCCATCTATGTGACTATGTAACCCACTTTCTGATCCACCTTAACTAGCTCATTTTCCACTGTCTAATGTGTTTTTCATCCTTACCAACAAGGCAGTTACCAGCAAATATCTTCCCTTCATATTCATTCTTGCATGTTCCTGAATTGCCTGCTGCCCTCTCTGCTCACCAAGCAGCTTTGATCATGTGTTTATTTTCCCCTTCCAAAAATGCTTTCATGATTTCTGCTGTGCTACTAACTTGTGCATGAAAGCCCTTCCTGAGTTAGTCTATTAAGCTATTACCCTGCTTTCCTTCAGATCCCTCGTGCAGAGCATCTAAGCTATCTAGGTTTATCTCACCAATAAAATTGTTTGTTTAATTATGACCCACTGGCTATGTGAAACTATACCTCCAGCATTCCTCAACATGAGCAAGTGAGGTGTTGCAGGGATTCCCTGGCACTACCACCCTTCTTAGTCATTCTGATGCTACATTAGTCTGTCTTTGCATGTGGGCTAGCCCTCCAGTCAGGTCATGGCTCACTCTATTCTCCTTTCACAAGTACCAAAAAAGTCTGAAATAAAGTTTTATGGCTTTTGAGCCTGGTTCTTAATCTCCATCTGGAGTCTATGCTACTTCTCTTTTTCTCTTTCTTCTGCCTATATCCTTAATGTGGGGAGGGGGAACTGGAACATTCATCTGCATTCCAGCCCAGAAATATGTGCAGGTGGCACAGGACTGCTGCTTTAATCCCTCTGCCATTTTCCAGAGATTGCGTCTACTTTTGCCCAGCTTCTTGACATATTTCCAGAGGTCTCTGGAGTCTACCATGATTTATGGGTGCTCACTACTTCTTTTCCAACTATGATGGTACTCCTTCAAAACTATTCTCAGACATTTTTTGTAGCAGTTGGTCTGTGATGAGTTACTATCTCTTGCTTGGCACTAGTCATTTTTTTCTTCTTCTGAACAGTTTTCCACCCTCAGTCCTCTTCCTAGACCTAAGGATTTGCCATTTCTTTTCAGCTGAACACATTTTCTAATTAGCCTTTCAGTCTGCATGGTTCAACAAGTCAGCTGTCTCCCACTGGAATCTTCCTGCCAGAGAGGTGGCAGCTGTTGTGCTAATTTCCTTTTCCAAAATGCTTCCCATTTGGTTTGCTGAAAGGGGAGTTATGCTCTCTCCTTTCTGCAAGGCTTTGGTCCCTTAAATGTTCAGTGCCAGAACTACTTCCACATAAGCCATTCCTTACAAGTACACTTATATCTATTAGACTCTTTTGAAAGCTTAAAGGGAGCTCTCACATGATAAAGGGGGCTGACCATTTGATATTACTTCCCTTTCAGGGTAGACTGCTCCTGTACAGTACCCAAACCAGATTGTAGCCCAATCAGAAATTTTCTACAAGCTTCACTCTTTTTCAGTATACTTTTTCTTTAATGATTTGCTTCATTTTGTTTGTACTTAAAATTGCAATACTAGACAAAAAATGAAAGTCTAAGATGCGTATTCTACATTTGTAGTCACTCCACCCAATCTGTTTGTCAGTTGAACTCAAACAGCCATTCAAGAAATGTCACACTACAACAAACTTGTAGAAATAAGAAATGAAGAGTACAATACTTACTTTTTAAGGGTCAGAGCCAGCTAGGGTTAAATGCTCTGAACTACCATTGACTGCAAGAGTTGTTCAAAGCATTCAGCCCTCAGCAGGCACAAACTTAGATGTATGAAAGCTGAATCAAATGGGCAGATTGAGTGAATTCCCTTTTCCTGCCCCAGGTTCTCTGCATTGGGAAAAGGGCACAAATGAATGTAAAGGAGACATAAAAACCTAATAGCTGACCTGGGAGGTTTCACCCAGTTCAGGGACTGTAGAAAATAACTGCAAGGCTGTCTTTCAAGGGCTTCCTGGCAAGCTCTGGCATACCAAGGGCAGAGCTGTGAGGCCATTTTGGGGGCATTCAGCCATGAAGATTTTAGGCCACATTGTGGCCCAGAAGAGCTACCATAAATTAGATAGGGCTGTCTAATTATAGTGTAGACTACTCCACAATGGTATCTAGGTGAGTCAAAATTCTTGGATACAAGAAGGTTTTTCATGGAATTTTTTAAACCTGAGAAGGATGAAGGGTACTGGCTTAAATGGTGCCCAGTTTGTAAAATTAGCAACTATAAATTGCTGGGTTTTCTCAATACAAAAATCTGTAGTGTATCTTATACCATGCAATGGTTCACTAAAATAGCTAGTTCTCACTTATCTCCTTAAGTTTCTTCATATCAGTAACTGTGCATGCATGAGAAACTATTTGACATTTGTTGCTAAGGCAATATTTTCTAAAATGTATCAAAATAGGTTTTATAACTAAATACTACTCCTCTGCCTTGCTATTCAGGAATAAAAGGAGGGAGGAGTAAAGGGAGTTCATAACAATAAATGTACTGAGGTCCATTAAAAATGTTGGGAACTAAGATTTATGTTGGCTAGAATAGGGCAGGATTAGAAAGTACATAGTGGACTGTATGGTATTTTAAAATTTTGTTGACCCAAGGAGTTCAGTTGTTTTAGGACCTAGTTATAGAACATATTTAAACAGGTATGAATGTTTGAGGAGACAATTAGTTCTTTGAAGTCAGTGGGTCTCCTCACTTGCTTAAATAGTTTGCTGTATGGGGTTTGCAATGGAATGTGCCATTACGATTTTTGTGTCACTTTTAAATAGTTATGTTTTGCTAGCCTCAGTTAGGTTTAGGGTTCCATGGAGTTAGGCATTATGGAACGCACACAGAAAGAAATAGTCTCTTTCCTTCAGAGTTCATAATCTAAGCGCATAAGTAATTTTTTTTGTTAATCAAAGGTAAGGAAATTAATCAGAAATAATGATCTTGAGCAATACAAAATTAAACAAGTATTGCACAACTATCGCAGTATATTGTTCTTTATTTTAAAAGATCACTGTATATACTACCAAAGAGAAATGACAGCAAAAGTACAGTGAGTACCCTTTGGAAATTGATATCTAGTTCATTATGTTGTTGTTTACTTTCTCATAAATCTGTTTCAGGATTCTTTGGGCATGACCTACTCTTGTAGAGTGAATAGTTAAAAGGGTCCTGATCCATAATGAAGGTTCCTCGGTTCTGTGATAATATGATTGAGAATTTATAATAATGGTGATATTACCATTATGTAAAATAGAAGTTACCACATAAACACCATTTTATTTTCTGTCATATGTGTTTACCTGATGATTGAAATAAAGGGGGTAAAAAAAAAACCTGCCACTATTTTGAGAGAGTTAAAAAAAAAAACAACACACACATGAATTACCATCTTCCTGTTTTTCCACTTTGACAAAATTCTGCTCTGTCTTGGTCCCAGATCTTCTGGGAATGTTGGGTTCTCCTTGTATTTCTCATGTGCAGATTTAAAACCTCTTTGAAACCCCAATCATGAAAGCACTTGCATGTTTGAGTAGCCTTATGTATGTAAGTAGTCACATTGGTTTAGTGGGACTTCACAAATCTAAACATGTTTTATAATGTGTACTAAGTTTCAAAACGTGCTTTACTTTTGAAAACATAGATGTATCAGGTGTCACATGGCGGCCAAGGGAAATAAGCTGCACTCATGTGAATTGCTAAAATGTGATGGCACTCAATGCAGATTGTGCAGCTATTCAACATATGATGGAGCATGATACTTGGCTCTTCCTCAGTCAGAGGATTTTCTGTTTGCCCATGGGATTTGCCAGGCTTTTTGGTACTGTCTTCCTCAGCTGATGGGGGGAGAAGGGATACAAGTATTTCCCAAACATCACCCACCTGTGAACCCAAAATGAAATGTCAGTTACAATAAATTGTGCTGATTTGTGATTCTTCCACATCTTTGTTACATCAGGAATGCAGTTGTTAACAATGTGAACATTAAAAAAATGTCCTTACTGGATAATGAGTTAGCATCTCATTGAGGTGAAAGAGGCAGCTTACATCACTGAGTTATTACAGTAGGCTTACCTAGATGTCTCTACATAGGTTAAATTTGGTCTCATTTTTTAGTTTTTCTTAAAAGCAAAAGTTTTTAAATCTGATTACAGAAGACGACATAGTGGTTTCAGACAACCATATTAGGTCAGTGCTGGCTGTTTTCAACTCCTGTTTTCTTTCTTTAATGGAAATAATGATTCTCTTTATCTTTAAGAGCACAGATACTACTACAGTTTGTTTCAGGTTGTGGCTTTCTTGAGGGATGTCTTTTTTTGTTTTTGTTTTTGTTTTTGAGTCAACTTTCCATTGTTGTTTTCCTGTTGCCTTCTCTGCCAAGGCTGAAGCACCAAAGGTTACCTCCATATAGAAAAATGCAGTATGCTTTTAAAGCCATTATTAATATAATTTCATGAATAATAGAAATCAAAAGATGTCTCCAAAGTTTTGTTTGTTTAAATCTTTTGCTGTTCTCTTCTGTCTGATTAAGAAATGCCTGTCAGTCTTAACAATAAGTGAGATTTTTGTGTCCACTTTGGATCTCCTGTTGCCTAATTGTGATGTTGTTCCATGCATCTGTGACACCTGGTTCAGTTTTGGTTAGGAGAGAAGCATTATTTGTAAAATACAGCTTATTATATGTTTTTCTTTCTTCTGATTTTAGCTTAGGAGCAACAGTACAGTTCTCCTGTGATGAAGACTATGTGCTACAGGGGTCAAAAAGTATCACTTGTCAGAGGATAGCTGAAGTATTTGCTGCATGGAGTGATCATAGACCTGTGTGTAAAGGTAAAGAAAAACTCTTACACTAGTAACATGGTTTGTTGTTTTCCACAGTTACTCTCTTGCATTGTTCTACATTTGAAATGATATCACAGGGAAATATTGTCTCATTGATTTGTTTGTTGTTTTTTCAAAATATTAGTCTTTTTTTCCCTCTATTTGTAGTAAACAATCCCTATTTTGTTTAAAAATAAATATTTTATTACTTTATTTACCCATTTACTGGATAAAACCTGACAAATAGAATTGGTTACCTATGTTACCACAGTTTCTTCAAACTGGAGACTTCCTATCATAAATGACAATTTCTTCCATTATGCTACTTTAGTAAATAAGTTAAACACATGACTCTTCAATGGTCTGATACAAATTTAATGTTTCAGATTTGTGATTATTGTGTATGCAATCAGTAGTTCATAATGAATATCTGATATTTTAAGATTGTACTAACTGAATGATTGAAACCTACTGTGAAGATTACCATTTTGATTAATTCTAATGGAAAAGTTAAACATCAGGATTTGAAATTGTGTGTGTGTGTGTTCAGCAACACATTATTAAAGAGTATACCAAATTCAGTATTACAGGCCAATGAGAAGATGGATCTTAATATGTCGGTCACTTTGCCACACTCTTCAGGGTATATAATTTCATAACCTGACAAAGTTTAATTGAAAAAAATCAAAGTATGAGATACTTAATTTTGTCACTGTATCCAGTGGTTTGGAGTGCATGTATGTGCACAAGCAGGGCCATGAGGCTGAGCTCTGTCCAAAAAGGGTAGGGAACTAACACCTTCAAGTAGGACAGACTGATGGAGGAAGACCGGTGGATGTAGCTGCTGAGTTATGATTTTTGGATTTTATGTTGAGAACTTCTCAAGAATTGCTTACATTTTGTGATACAAGGACTCTGATCTCTGTGTGAATTTTAGCTGATATAAAATGAGGCACAAAAAATGAGTTTTGTGACTTATAACAAAGGTGGTTTGAAGTATATAAGGGACACACAAAAGGGGAGTTCATAGGTACCTGTAATGTCACTCCCAGTCTTGAGGGAGTGCCCAATAAGCAGCCACACGGTTTCCATCACTCTAGTGGAATGTCAATTGTACATTATCATTTCTTTAAATGAAAAAAAAATCGATTAGCACATAGTAAAACATCATGAACAGTAACGTATAGGTATGAAAGGAAGATGTATGCCTGTGATTCACAAAGTTAGGAAAGGAGTTACCAACTAGCTATTTATTTTCTGTCAGATAGTCTTCAACAACTTGCTAACTCATGGTAAACACACTTCCTTGCAGTTCTCTGTGTAGTGTGCCTTCAGAAATATAGCGGTGGATTTCTGGATAAATTTGTATAAAAGACAATCAATATCTGCAATTCATCTGAGACTTACAAATGTAACTACAGTACAGAAAGCACTGTATAATAAGATTTAAATAATAATTAATTAATAATAACATCAAATAGATTAACTACCAAGATTAAAAAAAAAGGGGAAAAAGTTAATATTCATGGAGAAAGGTAGAGGTGCTGGATGATTATTTTGTGCCTACATATAGGTACCACATTAATTAAATATCTCATAAGATTTTATTTAATTCAAGAGTAAAATATGTAACGAATACCTGAATAGACAGTCATTCTCATCCTTATGCTTGCCTACTTAGTAAAAATAGTGCTTGCTTTTTTGCAGAGCAGATGATGCATATTAAGAAAGTTATTATCAGTTAATATAGTGACATATGGTGAAAAGACAAATAGGCAGATGGTATAGAGATAGCAGTTTGTCATACAGCACATGCTTTATGGTGTTCATTAGTTTCATTAAAAGTATCTTTGACACAATTTATTTTATTCTGTGGATTGATGAGCAATTTTTGTTAAGCTCCTGTATTTAATGAAATCTTCAATTTATAAACTAATTTTGTATGCTTTAATAAATTGGCTTTTTTGAAATGCTATACATAAAGTGTAAAACAAATATTTTAGAGGGGATCACAGTTAGCACAAATACCATTTTGATAACAGAGATGCATGGAAGCTAATGCATAAAAACTCACATTCCTCTTTTGGACAATTTATGTTTATATTCACAAGCAAGGACTTGGGCAGAGAAAATTGTGCATAATGCCAAATGTACAAGAAATACATATTTTCATGTCAGTGAAGGGTTCTGTAGGTGCAGAGGATATATTATTTTTTTTTAAAGTGTGTTTGTTCCTCTTCCTTTAAAACTTTATCTTAATGGTTTCCCAATATGATTTGATGTCTCCCTGGATATGATCTCCTATAACGCTTTTCATTCATTTATGGAAATCATTATATATTTGCAAAACCAATTGAAAGTACACTTGGAAAAAATGGCAGTTTGACTATTAAGAATTTAGTTACATTAATGTTCTGGGATTACTCTGCAAAAGTTTAAGCTGAAAATTTCCAATTCCATTAGATGCATTTGATTCAACAACATAAACCCTTCTGACTCGCTATCCCAGTGGATATGAGTGACTGAATATAACTTTACCTGATAACGTCTAAAGTGAGCTAAAGCTTTTATTTTTATCAAAAATACTGGCTGGAAATGGGATATGATCACATTCCTTAAAATTGGAATGATTTTGAATCATTTCTGCATGAGAAGTTGAACCGGGTGCTCTGAAGAGGAAAGAAAAAAAGACACATCACTTGTAAAATGTAGACAAAAACACATACTGCTGTAGATTATGAACGTACCGTACCTTAACTATTATGAAAAGGCCTAATTTCAAGACTATTTCCTGGTGAGGATGACTCATTTTTGAGTTGGCTGGTAACTTTAAAGAAAAAAACAGACTCAGTGCTGGAAGTCTTGTATCAGCTGGACCTCCCTTTTCCCAGCTGGAAATTATCTTTACTTTCTTGGCCTGCCTTTAAAATGTGTCCCACTATCTCTCTCTAAAATATCTGGGAGACTACTGGGAAGGAGGAAGTAGTGCAGTGGAGCAGGAGTCACTCCCCTTGCTGCATTTCTGAGGGTAATTAAATGTTCACCAACCACGAGGCCAGCCAAATACTTTTGGAGAAGAGGAGGATGGAGATGGAAGAGAAGCATGGCTTTTTGGATGTGGAAGATGGTAGCATTCAGTGAGATGGACACATAATTAAGGCAGGGGTTCTCAATCCATTCGCTATCATGACATAGTTGGGAGGGCTTCTGGCTGTGCAAAATGATGTGCCCTTGCTGCTCTCCCCCACCAACCCCTCCAAAGAAATTTCCCTGTAAAGAGGTTTTTTCCCCAGTGGGAGGCCTGATTGGCAGACCCAATGCTTCAGAACAGAGAGCTGTCTGGCTTCAGCTCTTAAAGGGCCAGCAGCATAAAAATCAGCCTACTGCTTCGATTCTCTTCTGGCTGTCAGGAGCAGGCTGGTTTCACACAGTGCAGTCAGCCACTGTACTGTAACACACTTTTGTGTCATGAAACAGTGGTTTAGAACCACTGAATAAATGTATGGTGCTCATCTTTCGTAGCTCATTACAGTATTGTGAGGTCTGAGATACTCATACTCTCAATGCTACGGATTAAGTTTTATACAAATTGGAAGTATTTAGAGTTCAGAGCAAACTAGGACATCGGGTGTGAATTTAATGTTCTCCAAATTTTGAGGAACAGATCTAATTTTTTGACAGATGAAGTACAGGAAATTGCAGGCGGTATTTTTTTAATTTATGAAATTGTAAAAATTTGTTTCAGTCCAGTAAAATTCTTCCTACGTGTTTCAGTTGACATTCATATCATTTTAGCAATTGTTCAGTGTTATGCTTTGAGTCTCTAAAAGAGCCATTATAATGTGTGTAAACAACCATCTAACTAATGTCTGATTTTTTTATTTACTGGAGCTTTGTAGATTTTGTTTCTTCATAGATACATTGATTTCTAAATGTTTGAACATTCACACACCAAAAATAGGGATTGAGTTATGCTTCCTGGAAAACAAAACAAAAATAGCACTTTTTCAAGCAGCAGAAGTGGTGACCATGTTTGTTAACTGGCTTCCTATTGGCAGAAAAAAAATGGAAGGGATTAATATTTAGCTACACTATGATAATGTAATATTTCTTGATCAAACTAATTGGGAGAGGGATGTCTAAGTCTGAGCTTTCATTCAATCCTGTACTTGACTTTTCTGTACTGTAGTTTGTGTAATACGTAAAAGTGTACATTTTTTCACTATATACCACAAGGAATCTGGCAATTTTAACCCTCCTTTTTTGATCAGAATGGAGCCATCACTTCTGGTACTGGACACTTAATCATTGAAGAAAAATCTGTGTACTTTGAAATTATTTGGTGAGGAATCTGTAGCAGATGGTAATTTATCTTATGACACTATTATATTAGGGCCATTCTTCTTCGAGTGCTGCTCCTGGCCATTCCCTTGTAGGTGTCTGCACGCCACGTGCACGGCACACCGGAACATTTTCCCATAGCCCCACGGGGCCGGCAATAGCGCCCCCTGGAGTGGCGCCAACGCCGCTCCCTATATATGGCGCCGCCGGCCCCCTCCCTCCTCAGTTCCTTCTTACCGCCTGTCAGTCCCATGGAACGTCTCCACTTTGCAGTCTTCCCATACTTGTACAGTCCCAGTTAGTTGTTGTTGTTATAGTTAGTTGTAGTATAGTTAGTTAGTAGCGTGGTCATCGTGCCCTCTGGGGCCTGGGGCGGGCTATGCCCGGTTTTAAGACTTGCGGGAGTTGCAAGAAGCCGATGCCCATCGACGACCCCCACGCTTTGTGTTTGCTGTGTCTCGGGGAAGCCCACCTTGCAGATCGCTGTAAGCTCTGCCGGGCTTTCAAGCCGCGGACTCAAAAAGACCGGGTCCAGCGGCTAAAACTCAGCGGCTAAAACATGATGGAGGAGGTGCTCCATCTGGCACCGGGGGACTCGGCGTCGAGCTCGGCGCCGTCGGTGCAGAGCGCTCCGGCGTCCTCGGCACCGTCATCTGCCCTGAAGCCCGTTCCCAAGCCGCGCCGGGAACCCCGGCACCGATCCGCTTCCCCAGCACCGGCTAAGAAGAAGAAGCTGCGGGACCGCTCCCCACCCCGTGGGGAAAAGGGCCGTGTGGACTTAACGAAGGCCCGCTCTCCTCCTCCGGCACAGGAGTCGAGAGAACCCTGGTATAGCCCGGTATCGGAGGCGTCGCCCACCAGGGACATTTTAGATGAGGACCTTGTCCTGCCGATGACTCCGGAGGCCTTCTCAGCGGTGCAGGAGCTTTGCGGCCCAGCTCAGCCTGAGACCCCGAGGCCTGAGTCCCTGGTACCAAGAACAGTACTGTCACGGGGGAAGCCGGTTCCTTTTGGGTCGGCACCGAAGATGGCGCGTGCGGTGCCGAGTCCATCCCGGCGGCACCGTTCCCCGATCCCGCCAGCAGTGCTGGCGGCGGCTGGGGCACTGCGTTACGGTTCTCCGGCACCTTCTCCGTGAAGTTCATCTCGTCAGCACCGGGAACGGCAGCTATCCAGCGGCTGCAGATCGCCGGTACCGTCTTCGTCGGCACCGCCCTGGTCTCCGCAGAGCAGACGGTCGTCTAGCTCAGTAGAGGAGTTGGGGCTGAGGCAACAGCCTAAGGCAAGTCAGCCTTCCCAACCTCTCCAAGGTGCGCCCCCGTTCCATCTTCAGTGGCCGGGTTGGCAGCCAGGCTTACAGTGGCCTCTTTGGACCCCCTGGGCTTTTCAGCAAGGTCAGAGCCTTGGCCCGGGTGCCCAGGTTTTGGGCTTGGAGTCTCACCAGCTTCCTTCGGCAGCGGCTAGCGTTCCTCATGACACGGGAGTGGGGTCCGGAGCGGAGTCACCTGGGGACAATCAGACGAGCGTTATTAGTGGCACTCGCAGTGCCCATTCAACTGCCCTGTCAGGGGCGCCGGACCTGGGGGAGTCATCTTCGTCACCCCCGGATGAGGCCGTGGCTGGGGCAAAGCCCTCCTCTACCCCGGATAATGCTGCGGCGCACCAGGAGCTTCTCTGTAGGGTAGCCCAGGGTCTGAACTTGCAGGCAGAGGAGATAGCGGAGGATGAGGACCCGATGGTGGACGTTCTCATGCCCGAAGGTCCCCGCCGCATTGCCCTACCTTTTATTAAAACTATTCAAAACACGTCCAAAGCGTTGTGGCATACCCCAGCTTCCATCCCTCCAACCGCAAAGTGGGTGGAGAAAAAGTACTTTGTTCCCTCCAAGGGCTATGGACATTTTTACTCCCACCCCACCCCCAGCTCCTTGGTGGTAGCAGCGGCGAATGAAAGAGAGCGGCAAGGTCATCTGGCGTCGACACCAAAATCCAAGGAGGCGAAGCGTTTGGACCTGTTTGGGCGCAAAGCTTACTCAACAGGAGGTCTCCAGCTCAGAACAGCAAATCAGCAGGCTATTCTGAGCAGATATATGTTCAACGCCTGGTCCGCCCTGGAGAGATTTACGGACTCGCTAGGGCAAGGCTCTAGGGAGGCGTTTGCGGCCTCTGTAAAGGAGGGCAAGGTTGTTTCCAGGGCCCTCCTGCAGTCCTTCTTGGATGCAGCAGACGCGGCGGCCCATGTGATGGCCTCGGGGGTGACTATGAGGAGATGCTCCTGGCTCCAAGCTTCGGGCCTTCCCCTGGAGGTGCAGGCCACCATCCAGGACCTGCCCTTTGAAGGGTCGGAGCTGTTCTCATAGCAAACAGACTCCCGCTTGCAGACCCTGAAGGACTCCAGGGCTCTGATAAAATCTCTGGGCCTCCATACGCCGGCAGCTCAGAGAAAGGCCTTTAAACCGCCACCGCCCGCGTGCCCGTTCCGCCGGCGCCAGGAAGAGGACAGAAGGCGGAATAGGGGTGGCCGCCGGCCAGCCGGGAGCCAGACAGGAGACCAAGGGGGTACACGCCACCCGGTGGCCCAGAAGAAGAACTTTTGAGGGTCAGCCCGAGGACGGCATACCAATTTGGCAGGATCTAGAGTCTCTACCCTTTTACAACAAACTATCCCTTTTTTTCCCGGAGTGGCTCAGAGTTACGTCGGATCGTTGGGTCCTCAGAACTGTACAGGAGGGCTACTCCCTCCAATTTGCTTCATTACCCCCGTCGGCAGCTCCGCCCCGCCCTTCAGCCACCCAGGGGGGCCCCGCTACTAAGGGAAGAAGTCCGATCCCTGCTCCTAAAAGGGGCAGTGGAGGAGGTTCCACCCAACAGGAGGGGAAAAGGGTTCTATTCCCGCTACTTTCTGATCCCAAAGGCGAAAGGGGGATACCGCCCGATCCTGGACTTACGGCGGCTCAACCGGTTCCTCAGGAAGATCCGCTTCAGGATGGTTTTCCTTTCGTCCATCATTCCCTCTTTAGATTCAGGAGACTGGTATGCCGCCCTCGACTTGCAGGACGCGTACTTCCACATTGCTATTCATCAGCGACACAGGAAGTACTTACGCTTTGTGGTGGGTCAGGCCCACCTGCAGTTTACGGTCCTTCCGTTTGGCCTTTCAGCGGCCCTGAGGGTCTTCACCAAGTGCCTAGCGGTGGTAGTGGCCTACCTCAGGAGGAGAGGGGTCACCCTTTTTCCCTACCTGGACGATTGGCTAGTAGTGGGCCGATCGCCTCAGGAGACGCGAGACCACGTAGCAGTCACCTGTGCGCTGTTGAGCTGGCTGGGCCTCATAGTCAACAGACAGAAATCCATGTTGACACCCTCGCAGAGGATAGAATTCATAGGGGCAGTTCTGGACTCGGAGTCAGCGAGGGCGTCCCTCCCAGCCTCCCGCTTTGGCGCAATTCGCGATGCGGTGGTCTCCCTGCTGAAATTCCCGCTGGTGTCGGTGCGAGAGTATCTCCGCCTATTGGGGCTCATGGCGGCCTGCACCGCGGTCGTTCTGCACGCCCGGTTTTGCATGCGTTCTCTTCAGCTATGGCTGGCGAGTGTGTTCCTCCCGGTGAGAGACTCGCTCGACCTGATGGTCACGGTGCCCTCACCAATCCTGTGCTCCCTTCGCTCGTGGACGCAGGACAGTTTGTGCTTGGGGATCCCCTTCTGCATGGACAGTCCATCAGTACATTTGATGTCAGACGCCTCGGACAAAGGGTGGGGTGCTCACTTAGGCGAGCTCAAGACTCAAGGGCTGTGGGCGGGCAAAGACTCCGCCTTGCACATCAACGTCAAGGAGCTGAGGGCAGTGCGGGTAGCTTGCAAGGTTTTTGTAGACCAGCTTCGTGGCTGGACGGCCTCGGTACAGACGGACAATACATCAGCGATGTTTTACATCAACAAGCAAGGGGGTGCCCGCTCCAGGCCCCTTTGTCAGGAGGCAGTAGCACTGTGGGATTTCTGTATTTGCCACGGCATTCACCTGATCGCCTCTTACGTGCCGGGGTCTTTGAACTCGGTAGCAGATGGCCTGAGCCGGAGGTTTTTGACCCACGAATGGTCTCTCCACCCGGAGGTGGCGGAGTCGCTTTTCCATCAGTGGGGGTATCCCCTACTGGATCTGTTTGCTTCCCACCAAAACACCAAGTGCCGTCGGTTTTGCTCGTTCCGGGGCCTCGGCCCGGGTTCCTTGGGGGATGCATTCGAAGTCCCATGGACGGGGGGGCTAGGGTATGCGTTCCCTCCGACACCGCTGGTTCCCAGGACGCTTCAGCAGATAAAGAGGCAGGGAGCAAAGATCATCCTGATAGCTCCGGCGTGGCCATGCCAGTACTGGTACTCGTCCCTCCTGAAGCTCTCCAGGTGCGACCCCATTCGGCTGCCCATGAGACCTGACCTCCTGTCCCAGGACAACGGGCTACTTCTCCACCCCAGCCTGGAGGCGCTACACCTCCATGCCTGGCTCCTTCATGGTTGACAGCCAATGAGCGGCTGTGCTTGTCCCCAGTGCAGCAGGTGCTGTGTAGCAGTAGAAAGGTCTCTATGAGGTCCTCTTATGCAGCAAAGTGGCGGAGACTTACACACTGGGCAGGGGACAATGGGCTGGACCCACTCACACTGCCGGTTCACTCTATCCTAGACTATCTGTGGCACCTAAAGTCAGCCGGGCTATCGCTGTCATCCCTCAAGGTCCACCTGGCGGCAATTGCAGCATTTCGCCGCGGGGATGAACGTCTCACCTTGTTTTCGCTACCTCTTGTGAAGAGGTTTCTCAAAGGACTGTCGAAGTTGTAGCCCCCGGTGCGTGCCCCGACACCTCAATGGGACTTGAACCTGGTCCTCGCGCACCTTGCCAGGGCGCCCTTTGAGCCATTGGCATCGTGCTCCCTTCTCTATCTTTCATGGAAGGTAGCGTTCCTGGTGGCTATCACCTCGGCTAGGAGGGTGTCCGAGTTGCGCGCCCTTTCGGCGGAGCAGCCGTACACCACCTTTTTTAAAGACAAGGTGCAGCTATGCCCTAACCCGGCGTTCAGGCCCAAGGTGGTGTCACAGTTCCACATGAACCAAGACATCTTCCTGCCAGTCCTCTGCCCTAAACCTCATGCATCTGGTAGAGAGCATCGCCTACACGTGTTAGATGTCAGGAGGGCCCTGGCTTTTTACATAGAGCGGACAAGACCCTTCCGCAAATCGTTTCAGCTTTTTGTGGCAGTAGCCGACAGAATGCGGGGGAAGCCCGTCTCTACACAGCGGATTGCGGCATGGATAGTGGTCTGCATTAGGGAGTGTTATAAGCTGGCTGGAGTGCCTCCCCCGAGGGTCGCAGCCCACTCGACCAGAGCCCAGGTGGCGTCAGCAGCCTTCCTCGCAGGGGTCCCGATCGCAGAGATTTGTAGAGCAGTGACGTGGTCCTCTCCCCATACCTTTGCTCAGCACTACGCTGTTACCCAGCAGGCTCGGCAAGATGCGGCGGTTGGCACAGCAGTGCTGCAGTCGACGTCCCTGTGACGCATCCCACCTCCAAGGTAAGGCTAGTGAATCACCTACAAGGGAATGGCCAGGAGCAGCACACAAAGAAGAAGAAGAGGTTACTTACCTGTAACCGGTGTTCTTCGAGAGGTGTGCTCCTGGCCATTCCGCTCCCTCCCGCCTCCCCTCATATAGTGGGGGTAGAAGGAACCGAGGAGGGAGGGGGCCGGCAGCGCCATATATAGGGAGCGGCGTTGGCGCCACTCCAGGGGGCGCTATTGCTGGCCCCATGGGGCTATGGGAAAATGTTCTGGTGTGCCGTGCACGTGGCGTGCAGACACCTACAAGGGACTGGCCAGGAGCACACCTCTCGAAGAACACCGGTTACAGGTAAGCAACCTGTTCTTTTCCCCCTCTTTGGTGCCTTGTTCTGCTAATGCAAAGTGACCTTCTGACATGTTTAGTGACCAAAGGCCTTTTCCTGCAAACTGTTATCCATGAAGATAGTTTTTACTCATACAAATAGTTCTAGTAAAATTACAGAATCTATTCATGAAAATAAGGAGTATGCACCTAAAGAAAGACTTGAATGTCTTTCTTCTTGGAAAGCACTCATAGATGTATACAGACACAGGAACATAGGGGTGTCCATATCATTTTAGACTAGTGGTCTATCTAATCATCTTGACAACAGCTTGTCCCAGATGCTTCTCTTAACCTCAGGCAGTTAGTAGTTGTCCTATACCATGAAGAATGAGATTTTTATATTCCTTATTAATCTAGAAATGAAACTGTGAATGTTTTCTTTATCTATGTAAGAGATTAATCACTTTATGAATCCTTCTGAGCTCTTAGCTTCTCTTGTATCTTGTGGCACTGACTTCCAAAGGTAGTTATATTTATAAGTGCCTTCCTTTTATCACCTTTAAATATGCTACCTTTTTTATTTCATTGCTGTCCCTTTTTCCCCTCAATTATAAAACTAGATAAACATGACCTCTAAATGACTTTTTCTGTACTGCTCATTTAATTTTAAATATATCTGTGTCATGGCCCTTTTATGAGTCCACTCTATAAGCAGTTCTAATGTGGCACTTAAAGACAGACATTTGTTTATTGCATGAGCTTTTTTGAACTTTGTCATGACTTACACTTCCCTGCATTTAGTTCCTCACAATCTGTAAGCTCCCCCATCTTCAAAGCATCTGATGAAGTGGGATTTTCTCCCATTTAAAGCTCATTCGATAAATACATTTGCTAGTCTTTAAGTGCCACAAGACTCCTTGTTTTGTTTTACTAATCTCTTCAGTGAGCTTTCCACAGTGATGTTCAGGTCTTATTCCTTCATGGCTACAGTTTATTTAGTCAGTGATGTGTATCAGTACTTCAAATTACTTCACACAATGTTTGTTTTTAATGATGGTACAAGGCCACCTACCTTTTGTAAAGTCCCTACAGCCTTTTTTGTCTCAGCTCACTTAAATGATGTGGTCTCATTTGAATATTTTGTCATCTCCTTATCCACTCTTTTTTAAAATTTATTTTAATTTATATATGAGTTCAGAAATATCATTGTCCGAGCCAAACTGCTTGCTGCAAATGGCTGTGGGCTGGATTGGGTCCACAGAGCCAGATTGGGACCTGGATCTGGATGTGGGGCAGAACCCAGGCCGACCTTTCCTGCCCTGTAAGGTTGACTTCACACTTAAGTTCTTCCCCTCTTAAGTTGACTTTCAGGGCAGGTTTCATTAAGTCAACCTAAGCAAATGCTTAGGTCGACTTTATAAATTTGGCCATGGAGTTCCTTAGGTTGACTTGCGGTGGGTTAAGTCAACCTAAGGCTCCAGTGTAGAAATACTGTATGTTGGTCTGTATTGGTGCGTTGATTAACTTGTTTCCTTTGAAAAGGCAATGGCTGCTGTGGGCATTTCCTTCGCGCAGTCTTTGGGAATGTCTACACTGCAGTGTTAACATGGGCTTAAGCCCAGGCTTAAGCCTACTTCCCCCCCCCACACACTTGTGTCTATACTGCGGTTGTGCTAACCCAGGACTTGGGTTCAGGTTCCCAGGAGCCTCAGGGCTGGAGGGTCCAAATGGGAGTTAACGTGCAACTCAGGGTCTGAGCCTTATTGCTTTGCAGTGTAGACGCAGGCCCATGTGACTTAGTCCCATTGATTATCTGGAAGTAGTCATCCATAATTCCATGTGACAAGTCCCTTAGTTCTCTCTTTCCTTCAAGCTCAATCAGCAATCCAGGCTATTAAAAACAGAAGTCAGCCCTCTCTGCTCCTAGTCCCATTTATCCAATGTATTTATCCAATGTCAGCCGGTCGTGTCAGGGTTAAACTATTTTCTTCTGATCATTGTTCTGCAAGCATACTGTCAGATAGACTCCTGGGTTTCCAGTGGAGAGTGAACCAACCAAGACTTTTCTAAAGTGTGATGCTTCCTGGTAACATGCAGGGCTAACACTAACATTTTTTCATAGCACACAAAGGTTCTAGGGCTAGAGCAGCCATGTTATGGAGAGGATAGGGCTCACTTGGGACCCTGGGATATGATTACTTTTGACTTGAATTTGTGCACTACAGCTTGGATACCAGAGCCCTAGATTCTAGCATGGATTAGAAAATTCTTAAGTTTAACACACAATGTAGACACTCAAGCCCAGGGTTCACTAATACAGGTAAACTGACTTGAGTCCCACTATCCTGGAATTACATTGCAGTGTAGACCTACCCTTTAGTCACAAGAGTAAAGCAGTTTCTTTGCTTACTCTTTATGCAGTGGTGTGGAGGTGGATACGATTGGGCTCTAAAGGCTTAAGCATTTTACAGGTAAAGAAAGCTTACTTTTGAAATGTATAAAAATGAAAACTTGCCATTCTACATGTGAGTGATGTAATTAGTAAAATTAAAAGATTAGTTAATAGGCTTAATCAGTGTCTGCAAATAAAAATATTCATTGTTTTAAGTAAGTACTACACTTTTAAGTTTTTCATTAACAAACATGGTTCAATACTTTCATTTAATAACTCAAAATGATCCTGCATTTTCAATCATGATGCTGAAAAACATTGTTGCTTTTGATATATTTGTGTGTAATATTTTATAATAGCAGGCAATTTAAGACTTAAGATTGTAACATTGATGTTTTTGTGAAATGTAAACTAATTAAACAGTAATTTTCCAAGATTTCCATATTTGACTGTCTTACCACATACTTAGATTCACACAGCTAGTTTGAAAATCAGATTTATATTGGGGTAGAGGGAGAAACAAACAAATAAAAAAAACCCACACCCTTGTTTGTGTAGTTTACAAGTAACAACCATGATTACTGTATCTCAAAAGGAACAGACAAAGTATGTATTTTATTTTGTACTTTGGGCATTTAATCATTATTTATTGCTGCTCTGTAGCACTTTCATTTTCATTCTGAATGATGACCATTGTTTTCATTCACTGGTCTTGAGGGAGTGCGTGTGCAAATATTTCCCCCAGCCCTGAAAGAAGATATTAATTGTTAGAGTAGCTACAAAGCTGAAAGCAAAGAAATGATCAGAAGGCAGACATGCACACATGGACCCTTTGACACAGAGCATGGCAGCAGGAAAAAAAACAAAACAAAAACTTTACACTACAAAAGGAAATTTAACAAAAATAATAATTCTGTATATGTGACTGAAAGGATAGACTATACGCAATTTAAACAAAGATTATTGCTTTAGTGTTGATAGAATGTCTCTAACTTGGGGAAGCTGGGACCAAAAACATAGCTAAAAGTTTCCATTTACTTATGCCATCCCCTAGTAGTTTCATTTTCTGCATGGCCACCTTTGATCACTTTTGGCAATATGACAGATTTTTTTTTCCTTGGAGTGGGATGACCATGAATAAATTAAAATGTGAGGGGTTTTTTTGGTCTGTTTTTTTGTTTTGTTTTGTTTTGTTTTTGGTGGTTTTTACGATTCCATCCATGATGTAGTGACAAAAATAAACACAATTACCAAAAAAAAAAAAAAAATAAAAAAATAAAAATCTTAAAAGCTGGGAAGTGTGACATTTCAATGACATATTTATGTCAGTGTTGTGATAGATTGTAGAAAACTGGCAACAATAGTTACTAGCCAAACAAACACTTATGCATGTGATTTTAATGTTTATTACATTAATAGTTACATTTACTAGAGTTAGACAGTTCACAGAGTGTATACTTAAGTACTTGAATGTTTTGAGAGCTTCACTCAGTCATCCATCATATACAGGGTGCACATCTTCACTGAAATTGATGTCATTGTTACTGACAAAATCAGCACATTTTAGCACAATTACCTAATCTTGAATAAATATTTTCCACTTGATAGTCTTTCCTCATATTTACATTTTAGAGGATGAAACAAATAAACATATTCACAGTTGGTTGATTAGACTTCCTCTCCTCAAACCTATCACTCATTTCTCTACCTGTTTGTTTCTTTAGCCTCTGACAAATGTTTTGTTTTTGATATATCTCTTCTATCAATCTGGCTGCTGGCAGGCAAGCAACTACAAATTTAACAGCTGTGCAACAGATACAATAGTATTTGCACAGAGCTGATCCATTATCTGCAGAATGACAAAGGATTGGTGAAAATGATAATTTATGCCTTGGAAACCTAAAGTACAGCTGTCCTTTTTTTATTTTTAACAATGTCACTTATTAATCTGAATGTGATAGACAACAAATTTGAATTTAAACTGGAATATCTTGAAAAAATGGTATCTATTTTCATTACTTTCTGAAGAATTCCCCCCCCCAATCTTTTGTTTTTCTGTGTTATCCATGCATTTCATTAAGCTTGAATACCATGTTCTAGACTTATTTTTTTTTCTTAATCACAATGCATTAACATATTTAGTATAACAAACTGGGCATTCTGTGGCACTTAAAGACCAAAGAAATTTAATATTTCGTGGGAGGAAATCCCACTTTGGTATGTTTTTTAGATACCCTTACTTACATTGAGACTCAAAGCTTAACTGGATTTTGATTGGTTTATGATTCTGGATCCTGTCCTTAAAGAGTTTTGTTTACTTCCAGTATACTGGATACCATAATTTCATTAGTTCTCCTGGCTGTTTTATATTCATATATCTCTGCATCCTTTGTTTATGGATGCTGAGGAAGATGTTTTTATTTATGCGTGTACATACCATTCTTTGAAATAAGACAGTCCTCACATTTGATTTGTTAATGATGTAAATATATTGCAGATTTTTTCTCAAAAAATATCAGATTATTGAATAGCAAAATGCAGTTCACATGTTTGTCCTAAGATGAGTATTGTTACAATAGATAGAAGCGATTAAGTATTTTTTAAACAAAAGTTTTTCTTCATTAAATATTGCTTATTACTACTTGCTCATTGTTCAGGACATTTTGATAGCTTTTCTTGAAACTGAATGCTATTTCTTCCTGTACTCCAAGAAACTTGCCTTTCTGATTCTTTGGGTATGAAGGTGCTATATCTCTAAACTCAGGCAGCAGAGAGTCTTTAGTTCTTTCCTTCTGTTATCAGTTCAGTGCTTTACCGTAATCAAACCTCCTACTTTGCAGTGTGCATTCATGATGTGAAATGTAACATGTCAAAATGTTACATATGCTGCCATGGTAACAAAGAAACAAACAACATTTATCTTCCTGAGCTTGTTTTTGCACATGGTCAATTGTATTTGGCACTAATTTGGGGAAGAAACCATGAAAATCTAAAAATGTATGTGAAGGATATGAGCTACCAAGGAAAAAATTTAACTGACCGTACAAGTTTTGCAAAAAACTGTTGTAGTTTAAGATCTATTAATTGATTTAAAATTAATATTTCATAAATTCCCTTTTGATTTTCCCCATAATCTTTGATGGGTTGCAGCTAATGTAATCACATTAGACTATAAAATATAACATGTCCTAGTCTATAGGGGTTGCTGAATTTATTATTATCATCATTTATATGTGATAATTCCCAAGATCCAATCAAGCCTGGAGCTCTAGTGTGCTGTAGTGCATTCAGATACATAAGAAAACATTATTAATGGCCCAAGAGTCTTGCAATCTGATTGTATATAAGATAAGGTGCCATCTAGTTCAGCATACTGTTTCCAGTAGTGACCAATGCCAGATGTTTCAAAGCATAGCCTTTTATTTTATTTAAAGAGAACTTACTGATGTTGTAATACAGCATCCTGGGTTCATCTCTGATTCCTACAGTTTCAAGCTCAGTTTCAGAGTGCCTTTGTTGCTTCTCCCAAATTTGGAGGCTCTAGAAACACATGAATTTCAACTCTGACCGTAAGCACAATCAAAAGTACAAAGTCTTATATGAAGTATAAGTTTTAAGAAAGCAGTAAGTGAAGTTTCAGTTACCTGTGCATATAGAAATCCTATAACCCTTCCACTGCATTAACTATAAGAGTAGTCATGCTTATGTCTTCAATGATATTCTAGTGTCTGATAGATCCTTCAGTAGACAGTCGTCACTAGAAGGATGACTTGTGCTGGGGTTTCCCTTGTGGTTGTCCCTTAGTTCTTCCCACTCTTACCTAACCCTAGAAAACTTTTATTTTTTAATTGTAATGCTGACCATACCCTATTTTTCTCACCTCTATGTTCACATCTCATGAATATTGGGGTCCCCTGGTTTTCGTAGCTTGTTCATAGCACCTCTTATTAGTATTTATGTATATTTCAGTCAAGCCAGTCAGAGATGTCACAACGAAGTGTATCTTGGTCTTGGACAGTGTATTGCAGTTTGTTGCAATCCATTTGTCCATGGCATCACTTATTGGTATATCTTATGTAATAACCTTGTGAACTTGCTGGCATTAGGTTATTCCTAGGTCAGCCACTCAGGTGTAACATTTTTAGTCCTATGGCTTAGTATGGCTAAGATAAAATCTTACAGGTCTCAACCTCTAAGTTTTGTGTTTTAGTGACCCTTTACTTATACACTTATTACCCACCCATCATTCTTGAATACTTATCAATCCTATACTGTATAACAGGCGTGGCCAAACTGTGGCTCATGAGCCAAAAGCAGCTCTTCAAAGAAAAAGTGTGGCTCACAGAAGAGCATGCTGGGGAGAAGCATGGCATGGTAAGGGACAGTGGAGAAGTGGCAGCATGGTCAGAGACAGTGGGAAAGCGGTGGCATAGTTGGGGACTCAGGGATGGTGAATGCCTGGCTGCGAAGATGGTGTGGTCAGGAGGGATTTGGCTTCCTTGGCCATGGAGTACTGTTTCAGGACAGAGGATTGATAGGCAGAGATGGCCTTCACTTGTCCAGGAAGGGGAAGAGCGTATTTGGGCACAGACTGGCTGACCTAGTGAGGAGGGCTTTAAACTAGGTTTGAGGAGGGAGGGGGACCAAAGCCCACAGGTAAGTGGCAATGTGGGAGATCTGGGGAAAGGGATGGAACTTGGGAGGTGCTGGGACTCTAGTACGAGAAATAAAGGAGAAGGTAGTTGGAACATGAGGGGGGAATCAAATAATTGTCTTAAATGTTCCACTGAAGCCCCAGCACATGAAGAGAGTGAGGGAGGAGGACTCCAAGAAGAAATGCAAGGAGGTGTATGTAATAGAATTGAAAACCAAACTGACAAAGTAGGGCAATTGAACAGGTACCTTAGGTGCCTATACACTAATGCGAGGAGCCTGGGAAATAAACAGGAAGAATTGGAAGTACTAGCGCAGACAAGGAACTATGATATCATAGGAATAACAGAGATGTGGTGGGATAGTCTGCATGACTGGAGCTCTGCCATGGATGGGTATAAACTGTTCAGGAAAGACAGGCAGGGAAGAAGAGGGGGAGGAGTAGCGTTATATGTAAAAGAGCTCTATGACTGCTCAGAGCTCCATTATGGAAGTGGAAGCGTGCCAGTAGAAAGTCTGTGGGTTACATTGAGAGGGGAGAGCAACAAGGGGGATGTTGTGGTGGGGGTCTGCTATAGACCACCAGACCAGAAGCAGGAGGTGGATGAGGTGTTCTATGGACAACTAGCGGAAGCTTCTAGATCACAGGCCCTGGTGCTGATGGGGGACTTCAATTACCCTGACATCTGCTGGGAGGCCAATACAGCAGTGCATGGGCAATCCAGGAGATTTTTAGAGAGTGTTGGGGACAACTTTCTAGTACAAATGCTTGAGGAACCAACCAGGGGCCTTGCACCTCTTGACCTGCTGCTCACAAACAGGGAAGAATTGATCAGGGAGGTAGAGGTAAATGGCAAGCTAGGAAGTAGTGACCATGACATAGTTGAGTTCGGGATGCTGATTAAAGGAAGGAAGGAAAGAAGCAAAACAAAAACCCTGGACTTCAAAAGAGCAGATTTTGGCTCCCTCAGGGAACTGATGGGCAGGATCCCTTGGGAAGCTAATCTGAAGGGAAAAGGAGTCCAAGAAAGTTGGTTATATTTTAAAGAAACCCTGCTAAGGGCCCAGGAAGTTGCCATTCCAGTTAGAAGAAAGAATTAAATATGTGAGGCAGCCAGAATGGCTTAGCAGAAAACTCTGCTCTGAGTTTAAACATAAAAAGGAACCTTACAGGAAGTGGAAGCTTGGTCAGATGACCAAGGAGGCATATAAAGATATTGCTAGGGACTGCAGGGATAAAATCAGAAAGGCCAAAGGACAAATGGAGCTGCAGCTAACAAGGGATGTAAAGGATAACAAGAAGGGGTTCTACAAGTATGTTAATAACAAGAAGAGGATCAGGGATGGTGTAGGTCCCTTGCTGAATGGGGCAGGCATCCTCGTGACAGAGGATGAAGAAAAAGCTGAAGTGCTCAATGCTTTTTTTGCTTCAGCTTTCACAGGTAGGGTCAGCTCCCAGCCCACTACCAAGGGTATGGCAGATGGGAGAGAAGACGACAGGCCCTTGGTGACAGAAGGTCAGGTTAGGGACTGCTTAAAGAAGCTGGATGTGCACAAGTCCATGGGGCCGGACGAACTGCATCCAAGGGTGCTGAAGGAATTGGCCGATGAGATAGCAGCACCTCTGGCTGTTATCTTTCAAAACTCTTGGAGAACGGGGAAGGTGCCGGAGGATTGGAAAGAAGCAAATGTAGTGCCTATTTTCAAGAAAGGGAAAAAGGAGGATACAGGGAACTACAGACCAGTCAGCCTCACCTCAATCCCTGGCAAAATTATGGAGCAGATTCTCAAAGGATCCATCCTCAAACACTTAGAGGAAAATAAAGTGATCAGGAACAGTCAGCATGGATTTACCAAGGGTAAATCATGCCTGACCAATCTCATTTCCTTCTATGATCAGATGACTGGTTTTCTAGATGCAGGAAGAACCGTTGATGTGATATACCTTGATTTTAGCAAGGCTTTTGATACAGTTTGCCACAGCATTCTCATTGGCAAATTAATGAAGTATGGGTTGGATAGGTGGACTGTAAGGTGGATAGAAACCTGGCTAGATCAACGGTTTCAGCGTGTAGGAATCAATGGTTCCATGTCTAGCTGGCAACCAGTCACGAGTGGTGTGCCCCAGGGGTTGGTCCTGGGTCCAGTTCTGTTCAACATTTTCATCAATGATCTGGATGATGGAATAAACTGTACTCTCAGTAAGTTTGCGGATGACACCAAGCTAGGGGGAACAGTAGACACGTTGGAGGGCAAGGACAGGATTCAGGGAGACCTAGATAAATTGGAACAGTGGGCCAATAAAAATCTTATGAAGTTCAATAAGGACAAGTGTAAAGTCCTGCATGTGGGACGGAAAAACCCCATGCACTGCTACAGGCTGGGAAACATTCAGCTGAGTAGCAGCAGTATAGAAAAGGACCTGGGGGTCATGGTGGATGGGAAGCTAGATATGAGTCAGCAGTGTGCTCTTACTGCCAAAAAGGCCAATGGCATACTGGGCTGCATCAAAAGAAGTATTACCAGCAGATCAAGGGATGTGATCATTCCCCTCTATTCTGCACTGGTGAGGCCACATCTGGAATACTGTGTTCAGTTTTGGGCTCCCCAGTACAAAAAGGACAGGAACATGCTAGAGAGAGTTCAGAGGAGGGCAGCCAAAATGATTAAAGGGCTGGAGCACAGGCCCTATGAGGAAAGACTGAAAGCATTAGGCTTATTTAGTCTGCAGAAGAGAAGATTGAGGGGGGATTTGATAGCAACCTTCAACTACTTGAAGGGGTGCTCCAAGGAAGATGGAGCTCGACTATTCTCGGTAGTAAAGGAGGACAGGACGAGGAGCAATGGTCTCAAGTTGCGGTTAGGGAGGTTGAGGCTGGATATTAGAAAAAACTTCTTTACTAGGCGAGTGGTGAAACATTGGAATGAGCTGCCAAGGGAGGTGGTGGAGTCACCATCTTTGGAGGTGTTTAAGGCCCGGCTGGATAAAACCATGACTGGGATGGTTTAGTGGGAGTGGTCCTGCCTCTGGCAGGGGGTTGGACTAGATGACCTATGAGGTCCCTTCCAACCCTAGGATTCTATGATTCTATAATTCTATGATTGTGCAGAGAGGCACGGCATGTTCAGAGAAAATGGGGAAGTGACAACATGGTAGGTGGCTCAGGGATGGCGCAGAGAAGCATGGCATGGTCGGAGAGGGTGGGGAGAAGTGGTGGCAAGGCTGGGACGGCAGGGAGAAGCTAATTTTTTATCTATAGCTAGGTCTAGTTTTCATGGTAACCTTAAGTAATTGTTAGAATCTGCCATTACTAGGATCAATATTTGCCCTCTTTTTATGATAAAATTAAAACATGCAGTGAATTTTAAACTTTGTAATTTTGGAGTAGGTAAAATATGGCTATGTGCCTCACTGCAGCTCTTGAAGGATTAATAATCAACTTGTGTGGCTCTTGAGTTCCATAAGTTTGGCCACCCCGCTGTATAATCCTACAGCCTTAGCCTATTTAGTGTATATTGATCTTGTATGTGAAGCAGCATATAAATTGAACCTAAAATCACACAGTACAGTGATGAATGGATGATTCAATGACAGATAATGGCAATTGGCTACAAAAGGAAAGTTAAGAAATCAGAGAACCCCTTCTCTCTCATCTCCTTTTATTTAAAATAATAAAAATAAAAATAGTTCAATGGGATTTTAGCAATCATACAGAATCAATGGAAAATGTTACAACTAAATTTTATATTTAAAAAATTTAAAATAACCTATATGAAGGCATATATTTATTTAATTCTGTGGCTGTCTAGATAGTTTCACTAGCACACTGATATTTGTATACAACCACATTTCAAAAATCAGTCAGTCTATATATTTTCCCTATTCAATGTTGTTCAGTAATAGAATTATTGGCTCTTAGGAGGAGTTTTTATTCTTGATTTATGAGGCTCTATATGTATTATTTTATTTCTATAGAGCCATTGATGTTCTTTTTACCTATATGTCTAAATGTTTTTTCAAATCCTACTGAGAAATTTGCCTTGCAAAATTTTTTTTCAGTGAATTTCCAAGTCTGTGATACATTTAAAAATTTCATTAGATTATAATTGGTGAATGATTTAATCTTTCTGGGTAAAATAGTGATTGGTCTATGTTTATAGAATCCTTTTATTAGTTTCAGCTCTCATTAAACGACACCGATTTTTTGTTCAGTCTTCTCATATAAAGACTCGTCCATGCCTGTCTCGTGCTAGTAACCAATCAGTGGTACTGTGTGATAATGTCTTAGTTTCATAAATAAATTGCCACTTTAATTGGTCAGATGTTACATTATTATAGACTTGATATCAGATCTTATTCAGGTGATTTTAGACTTAAAGATAGGAGAGCTTTGTTCACTGTTGTACATGTAATAGTAAAAAGCAGCTTTGTCACTCCTATGAACCCTACATTGAAAACTACTGTTCTTGACCGTATATTAAATTAAGTCCTTGTTATATTGGATGGAGATACTGTTTCTTGTTATGTTAGTCATACATAGCAAATAGAAGCCGAGCAGTTACAGAACATGTTTTTCTACCTATAAATCTATAGAGACAAAAGATTTCAAACTGTTCATAATGTTTCAGAAGATGAGGACAAGTTCTAAAGGCAATTGAATTTAAAAAGACATTTAGTTCTACAGTCATTGTCACTGGCAATAGATATGTTTTGTGTCTTCTTGAATCACGATATTCTTCTAATCAACTGAAAATAAAGTATAACAGCTACTAAAGAGATTGTGCTTGATCTTAGTGAAAATGTCCTTTAAAGAAACAGGTGACTGTTAAAAAAGAACAATAATACATGTTTATATGGCTGCTATTATCATATTCCATATGCATCCCAATACATTATGTATTTATTTTCACAAAAGTCATAGACCAAATGCACTTGACATGTGCTCACAGACACCAAAAAGTGCAAACCATGGATGTAGTGTTGGTACCTGAAATAAGTTTGGCATATAATTTTTGTGCCAGTATATTTCCCTTTGCTACACTGTACCTAATTTAGGAAATAAAGTAAAATGTAAAATTAAATCTTACTCACTATAAAGATGTGTAATATTTATTACAGGCAGGAGCATCGCTGCCCCCGAGGAAGGACCTGGGTCACCAGCCCAGGCCATGACCCCTGACTGCAGGTCACGCCCCCAGCCAGGGACAGGAGAGGGAGTGGCAGCCATGGCCATGGGGCCGCTTGGCCTAGGAAGGGGCTAGAAGCAGCCGCAGGCCCCAAATCTCTGGCTGGATCTGACAGGAGACTGGGAGAGGCAGGAGCCCCACCAGGACTATGGGCACTGGCACCCAGATTTGGGGGCATGGGCTCCATGTGCCAGGCACCAGCAACACCACTGATTAAAGGAACTGGCTAACATTTAAATGGATTTCATCCTACTATGTATAAAAACATTCATTTCAAAACAATCTGGTTGCTACAAAACTCTGCACACCAATGACAACTATGTATTATAAAATGACCACTAAATAGTGAAGACAGTTGAAGGATATAATGGCAATGATTTTTTCATTTTTTAAAAAAGAGAGAGATTCCAGTTACTAGTAGACATAATTAATCAAGAAAAGGATTTTGAGTTTTGATTTTTTTCCACTTCCTCTTCTACCCAGCTGCTTCTATATCATTATTGTCTAAACTTGCAGTAATTTTAGGGTAAACCTCACATACTGAATTAATATTGCAAGGGTTAAAAGTCATAAAAATGATCCACTTATTTTTAAAGATACTAAATTACTTTTCAGTACTCCTGCTAGATGGTCTGTGCACTGAGGTGGTATTAACTATTATGAAAAGGGCTGATTGTTCACCCTCCCGGGCAGTGATAAAATGTTCCAAAAGCAGTCACATTAGAAATGGTGTGGGTGTGGGTACTCTAATAAAATAGGTACAGAGGATAGAAGTTAACATTTATTTTTTATCTGTAATAAACAACGTTATCCTTAGGGATAGCATTACCCAGCATAGGTGTGATTAGATGTGCACCTTATCCTACAGCTGTTAAGTTAAGTTGTCCTTGCAGAGTTTTAACAGGTATCTGTGAGCATCAAATGTCCAATGGCTGTAGAATGTCTAACATATTCTCCTTAATATCATTCAGCAGCCTTTTACTATGATGGTTAGACTGAGATGAGAAGTGATTTAAAAAAATTAAAAAAAAAAAGTTAACTTTAATATTAAAGGGAGAAGACACTGAGTTCCCCAAACTACCAAGCATTCTTTGAAGGAGTTACTGGCTTTTATCTGTATCTCCACTTATCAAGCCTCCAGCATGCTGCAAGAAAGATTCAAAAAAAACCCAGACACTGCCTATAGGTGGGAGAAATTCCTTCTTGCTTCCCAAAAGTGCTTGGTGTAGATCAATGGAAGCCAGGACACCTAGCTCTGACCATTACATCACCACCAGGCAAGGTCAGGGAGCAAGAAGAGTATTTCTCCACAACAGTCTTCACTGTGTGGCCAGGAATGCTTAAACACCAAGAATGCATGAGTTCACTGTAGCCAGTTGACTCTTTGTTCATCTCTGAATTGGCCAGTGGATGGCATAGGGAAGTGGATCTCTAATCCACTCTCCTCTGCTGCTGGAATGATGCTTTTGTGTGCTCTGAGCAGAGGAAACTGTAACCTCTTGGAGCCTCCTCCTGTCAGGAATCCAGGGTGTGGTTATTTCCGTGTCAGGTTGATAAACAGAGACCACACTAACTTTAATTGGTTAATTGCCTGCCTCCTGCTGGTGATGGCTGAGAACCTCAAAAGGATTCTTGTTGATTCATGGGTATGTAAACTTCCTTTGATACCACTGATGACAAGGTGTTGCTTTCACAGTTCTTGCCCCAGAAAATATGGGATGTGGTCAGTCTTGAGCACTTAGTTTCTTTCTTGCTGGATGGGCATAGGTGGAGTGTTTTCTTTGATTCTCTCATATGAGTGCCACAGGTTCAGACTTGCAAGCTGTCCTGGTCTTCATAGTACAGATAGGATACTGAAGGTGGGGCCAAAAGTGGCAATTGCCTTAACCCCTGTGATTCCCTTGGCCCTGTGCTGTCCAGCTGTGAGCAGTGCAGCTCAGGGCTCACACCAGTGCTCAGCATGGCCATGCTGTTCCTTGGCCCCTCCACACTGCCTTTTGGTGCAGAGCCAAAGGCAAGGGGTGAGGACCAGGAGTGTGTAACTGGCCTTTACGTGAGCCTGGTTCACCCCACCACCAGGTCAGGGAACAGCCAGCTGAGGGGTGGAGCGGGCCAGCAATGAGACTGGGCTCTACACTCCCACCCTGCCCTTGGGCTGGCTATTCCTCCCTAACAGCAGAAAGGGCTTCCCAGGGGCAGGGTGGGAGAGCAGAGCCTGGTCCCTGGACTGGCCTGCTCCACCCCCAGGAGCTTAGTGACTGGCTCAGGGGAGGGGCAGGAGTGTAGGCCCAGCTTTAGGTCAGTCCACCCCCCGTTTGGGGGGGGGCACAGGGCCAATGCCCTGGGTCCCACACCCCTCTAGGGGATGGTCCTGATTGAAGGAGATGTGGTAATGTGGGCTCAGATGCCTCTGCTACGCAGATGATCCTTGGATCTTTCTGTGTTTATGTAGGAATCAAAATAAATAAATACTGTCAAAGAAAGGTAAACAATAACTTCAGAAACTTCCAGCAAAAAAGAGGAATTACATTTTTCCTGGCTAAGAAATGAACAGTGACGTGTTTACCCAAACTCTCTGTGTTACAGCCTCTACTTTCTGGTTATTTGTAATTTAAGATTATTTAGAGCTGTGATGACAAATTGAAGCTCCAGTGCATGATATGTGGTGAAAAATCTTATTAATGCAAAACCAATAAAATTGCTATCCCATCAACAAGCTAAACATAATGATGCTATTGGCAGTGAAATTGAACTCTTCAAGCATAAGAAGACAATTTTATTTAAAATCAACCTACCAAAATCATTATCTTTAAGAATTTAAACAGGGATGTGGCTAGTGCCCTTGAAGTTTCCTACTGTTATGCACTGCAAACTTCTAAAGTCAGAAAAACACAATAAATTGCAGAGAAACTTCTGAAAGTGGCCTGCAATAAAATAGTTTAATGTGTGATGTGCACACTAATGACTTAAACCCTGAAAATTATTTCTTTTTTGTAATGAGATTGCTAAATGGTAATTGATTAAATGGTTGAGAACTGTGAGGACAGTAGGAAATTCCTATTTCACACCTCAAATCCTCCATATTTTTTGTTCACTTTGAAGAACAACTGCCAAAGAGTCATTGCTGCTGTGTGCATTTTTTTGTTGCTTTAATATTGGCAGTGATAAAGTTAAAGAAGACTGGAAAAGCACAGCTATAAAATAACTGTACCTGCTATTTCTAGTGTAGGTATACAATAATTATACAGGACTATAGTGTCAAATTACATCTTTTTTCAGCAAACATATCAGGAAGATTAACGATGTTTTATGACAGCATCAAAAATGAATTCTGATGGATGTACTATTATTTGGAAGTATATTTTAGTGGAAGTTCTTAAAGAAAAGGTGATAAAGTCTTAATGCTTCCATAGAAATGTGTGTAAAAATAAAAATAGGATTGAATATTTAGATACTGAAATATAGGATTCTCACAATACCTTGAATTATGAAAATATTTTTGGCAGAAGTTTATCTGGGATTGCCAGATCCACTTGCTGATGTGGATAGTATTTTAAGATTAAAACACTGTAATACTAGTTCTGAAACTACAGAATTATTGCTGTTTCTTGGTATCATAAACTAGCAGAATACTGGATTAAAAATTTGGAGGGCTGAGTTTGTTGCTCTGCAACTGGTTTGCTGGGTTGGGCTAGTAACTTCACCTTCTTTTACAACAATTTTCCCATTTGTAAAATGGGAATGATGCTTCTCTCCTTTGCCGTGTGTGACGAGATCTATCGCTGCAGAGGCAGTGTAAACATTATGGTATTAATTATTGTTATACTACACAAAACTGGAAGGAAAAAAGCATCAGCATTTTCAGCAAACAAAAAGACAGCTCCTACATATTACATTATGATGATATAATCAGTAGCTAATGAGGTGGTTTTGCTTGTGTTCAGTGAGATGAGTAAAATAGCAGTACCCAAGATATAGTATTTTATTCTGCTAAATAATATCAGCATAAGGGGAAAATCTGTGCATATCTTAAAAGTGATTCGGTGTCTGCCATCATGGTAATATCTGAGTACCTCTCAAACATTAATGAAATTATCTTTAAAAGACAACTGGAAAATAAGGAAGTATAATTATCACCATTTAACATTATAGGCAAATGAGGCAGAGAGTTTTCAGTGGTCACATGAAGACTGTGTCAGAGTTAGAAACTGAAATATTTTTTTCTGTATTTTTAAAATTGATCTATTTGCAAGATAGTGATGAGGCAGGGGAAGGGGGGTATCTCAGCATTAAGCCCCTGTGCTTGTGCTCCAAACACAAAAATAATTTGCTAAGGATCTGATCCTGAAATTACTTATATACACAAGTTACTTTGCTCATATAAGTATCCCATTGGGTTCAATGGAACTGATCATTTTGCATAAAGATAAGCTCATGCAAGTGCAGGATCAGGACCTTAGTGAGCAATATCCTGCAATCTACTCTGTAGATACAGCAGAAAATATTCAAAACTCTAGATGAGGAATACTAGGTCCCCCCCCTCAAAAACTATATCTTTTTCACATGTGTTACCAAAAATCAGTTTTCCTGCAGTTATTTCTGTAAGTCATTCCCACTTCTGTGTTATGACTCTCCTTGTGTAGACACTGCAGAACTCTTCTTGGGCATTCTTTTCCCCAGTGATAAAATTTACATGAATTAACTTTAAGATTTAGAAATTGACAAGGCAAAGTGCTGGAAAGCATATTGTGAAGACCTTGCTTTGGATGATGGTTGATGTAGATTTCATAATCTCTGATTTATGATGATTGTCTTGACAAATGGCAATTTTAAGAGAGGTGATTAAGGAGACCCTCTTGTAAAAGTTATTCCCAAATACCAATAATTGGAGGTGATCTAATGCAATGATTCTTAACCTTTCTGGGCTCAAGACCTATTTGTAAATGTTCCCTGTCAGAAACTAGTAAATGGGCTGGGGGTGTAGATCCTAAGGTGCTTTTAATTTGGTATTACCCAGCACTTACCCCATAGTGGCAACACTTGCAGCTCCTGTGCTGTAGTACTGCCCAGGGTTGATCCTCTGCTCCTGGCACTTGAACATTTGAGGTTGTAGTGCCACTGATATTTGACTCTGCCACCTTGATTGAGCCACATTTGTGTGAGGGTTGCAATGCCAGTC
>ML681998.1:27364061-27383899 GCA_007922195.1 Podocnemis expansa | reverse complement strand
TCTAAAGCAGAATAAAATTTCAACAAATGATGAGGGGGCAGGTGGGATCAGGTATTGTGGGATGGGAGTGGAATTAAAAAAAAAAAGTCCTCTTGTGTTGCAAACAATAATAATAATGTAAGAAACCTGGATGATTAAAATAAAGGAAGTAGAGCTACTGGTAGAGGAAGTGAAACCAGATATTATAGGGATAACAGAACCAAGGTGGAATAGTAGTCATGGCTGGTGTACCATTTTGAAGGCTATGTGCTCTTTAGGAAAGACAGATATAAAAACAAATGTGGGAAAGTGGCATTATATATCAATGAGAAGGTAGACTGTAAGGAAATTCAAAGTGATGGAACTAAGAAGATAGACTATCTGGGTAAAAAATCACATTGGGAAAGAAATCTACTAGAGTTTCTCTGAGGATAGTGCATGACATTTGTTATTTTTGCCAGGATTGATTTAGCCCTAGTCTACACTTGGGTGGCCTTTTGGCAGCAGTTAACCGGCATTTATGCAAGGGACGTAAAATGCCTCACATAACTGCCAGTGACTTTCTAAGCCACTAGGACACACTCAGGGAAGCCGACCACAAATGGCTTGCAGTTGGCTTTCCGCTATGCCTTTTGGAGGCCAGGACTTCTGGCATTGATTTCTGGGGGCATAGCAGCAAGTACCTACTCATTGCTAACTGTGCCCAGAACATCAGTGAAGACATACCCTTAGACATGGATAGGGACCTCTTTCAGACCTTTAAGGGAGTAAATAGTACTGGGATCTGTGTGCTTATGGGAGACTTCAACTTCTCAGATAAAGACTGGAAGATGTGCTATTAGTATTAAAAGGGCCTCGATTTTCCTGGATGTGATAGCTGATGAATTCTTTCTCCAAACTGCTACCAAACCTAAAATGGCACTCCTTGTTGATTCGGTACTGGTGAGTAGTGAGGAGCCCATAGAGGAATTGCTTGTAGGGGAAAACTTAGGTTTGAGTGATCATGAGCTAATTCAGTTCAAACTAATTGGAAGGATAAACAAAAATAATTCTGTGAGTAAGGTCTTTGCCTTTAAAAGGGTTAACTTTAGAAAATCAAGTGGAATTAGTTGAACTGAAGAATTCATGAATGTAAAGGCAGAAGAGGCTTGGAATCACTTTAAGTCGAAGTTGCAAGAACTATTTGAAGCCTACATTCCGAGGAAGGGGAAAAAAATTATAGGCAAGACCTGTAGACCAAGCTTGATGAGTAAGCATCTCAAACAGATGATTAGGAGGAAGCATAGAGTCTACAGGGAGTGGAAGATGGGAGGGATCAGCAAGGAAAACTACCTCTTGGAGATCAGAACATGTAGGGATAAAGTGAGAAAGGCAAAAAGTCAAGCAGAGCTGGACCTTGCTACTATCAATAGTAAAAACTTCTTTAGCCATATCAGTAGGAAGAAAATAAAGAATGAAAATTTGGGACAGTTAATCACTGAGGATGGAATGGAGGTCAAGGATAATCAAAGCATGGACGAATGTCGAAATAAATTCTTTGCCTCTGTTGTTAATGAAAGTGATCAGAAGCTTGGGGATAGAGCTAGGATAGTTAATAGAAACGAAGACATGAAAGTGGAAAAACCATACCTGAGGTTGAAGCCAAACTTGAACTGCTGTATGGGACTAAATTGGGAGGCCCAGGTATTATCCATCTGATGATATTAAAGGAACCGGCTCATGAAATTGCCAGCCCATTAGCAAAGCTTTTATTAATTAATCTCCAAACTCAGGGTTTGTACTGTATGACTGCAGAAACACTAATATAGTTTCTATTTTCAACAAAGGGAAAAGAGGTGATTGTAGTAACTACAGGCTTATTAGTATGACCTCAGTAGTATGAAAGGTCTTGGAGAAGATTTTGAAGGTGAAAGTACTTAATGGATATAGAGGATAACAGTAGCTTGGATAAAATATAACATGGCTTTACAAAAGGTAAATCGTGCCAGACCAAACTGATCTCCTTTTCTGAGAGGAGAAAAGATTTTTTTACATAAAGGAAGTGTGGACCTAATTTACTTAGATTTCAGCAAGGCATTTGATACAGTTCTATATAGTGAATTATTTTAGTTACAAAAGATGGGGATTTATATGAACATAGTAAAGTGAATGAGCAACTGGTTAAACTGGAGGTTACAATGGATCATACTGAAGAGTGAACTGTCAAGCTGTAGGGTGGTTACTAGTGGAGTCCCTCAGGGATTGTTTGTGGGTCTAATCTCATTTAACCTTTTTGTTACTGATCTTGGCATAAAAAATGGGCAATAAAAAATTAAGTTTACAAGTGACACCAAGTTGGTGTTGTGGGGGAGTGGGTGTAGGGGGCACGATCCCCACACTACAGGAAGGAGTCCCAATTGAGAGGCAATAGACCAAACCACAACTTTTTGAGTTAACTACTTTCTATGTGACTTTTACTGAGATAAATAAAATTACAAAAAAGAAAGAAGAGAAAAAAGGTTAAATAAAAGCTTAATATTATTCAATTACTAATATTCCTAGTACAAAAATTAAAACCTGCAATTCCTATTAAATTACACTTATTAAAACTCATACAAACTGGGTTTTAGAACTCTTTAAGGCATTTAAAGATGTTCTAAGTACAAATTAATTGCCCAATAAACAGAAAATAGAGCACAAATATCACTATAACATTTATTCCCATTCTTGTGCCTAACCCTGAATCGACCCCCCCAGTTCCAATCCTGATTGATATAATTTAACAGTGTGGGGTTTATGAGAGACAGAGATAGAACACACAGTCTGTAGGCAAAAAGAGCTTTGCTATTTACCACATACACACACTGAGACATCACACCAAAACATCATACACAGCCCAGGACAGCATGAACACCTTGCCTCTCCCCCTGGCTCTACAGACGCCATGGATCACTGCCCAGTGAGGCTAGCCATGGGCTGTTTACGGCTAGGAGTTACAAGGGTCAGCTGGGGTACCTGGCAGGGAACACAAGTGGATTTATTCTTTCATCACACTCTTTTACACTGCTGTTTCCCAATTTGATTGTAGAACACCCGCTTGATACTGATCTGTGAGGTTAATAGGTTCAGAGCAGTAAAAATACACATACACATTCTCAAAAAGCATTTCCCAATTTAAATCCTGAATTTGACCAGAGTATATTTACCACATCTGTATGTTATCTCCGGAGTGACAGACAGCAGACCTGTTTTTTAAGAGAAAGATAGCAAGATGTGATAAAACAGCCCGGTGTTAAAACGGCTCGACCAACAGGCAGCCTCGTGGCTCTTGCCTGCGACCCTCAAATCCAGAGCCCACCGGTCTGGTGCCTACCGACTGCGTGCTCCTCTTGCACTTGACTGGCCCAGTGTTAAAACGGCTCGACCAACAGGCAGCCTCGTGGCTCTTGTCTGCAGCCTTAAAATCCAGAGCCCACCGTGACCAGCTGCAGTGGTCGGACACCCCCTGTCACCCCTTCAGAGCGCCTGAGGGCTACAGCCTACCTCCCACTCCAGGGTGAACAGGTGAAAATTAAAGACTTAATACAAGAATTCAAAAAGAAAAAGAAAAAGATCTGCCAAAAAGAAAGGGAAAAAAAACTGCAGACTCCCTTTGGTGATCAGTGAAGGGGTTTAACACTCTTCCTTGTGAAGAGTGGGGAGATGCCTAGGGGGTGGCCAGATCCCCTGGCAACACGACAGGCTGCTGACCTATCGCTTCTCCAACGTGCCTAGACCAGAACCCCGGCTTTATGTCTTGGAGCCCCAAAAATTAGCATATCGCTTGTTGGCATGACAACTTACTGACCTTGGTCCGGTCAGTAGGGAACTTATAAATCTTTCAGATGTAACCCATAAGTTTTTGCAGCTGTAACCTATAGTTTGTTTTAGCACTTCCTTCAGGTCGGGTCCCCCTTGGATTGACAATAACCCTTCTTGAAGGCCATTAGTCTCTGCTGTCAAGACATAACATCACCTAATTGTTTCTTTTCTCCAATTAGAGGCCTGACAAGCCACATTTCCTCCAAGGCGGAAGTTTGGCCATAGCAAAAAGGAAAACAAGGAAGCGTGGAAAATTCCACCTCTCACAGTTGGGAGGTATTGCTAATACAGAGAAAGATCAGGATACCATACAGAAAGATCTGGATGACCTGGTAAACTGAAGTATCAGGAATAGGATGAAATTTAATAATGTAAAGTGAAGGTCATGTGTTTAGGGAGAAATAACAAAAATCTTTCCTATAAATTTGGGATGCATCACTCGGAAGGAACTGAGGAAGAGAAGGATCTCGGCGTACTGGTTGATGACAGGATGACTATGAGCCGCCAGTGTGATGTGGCTGTGAAAAAGCTAATGCAGTTCTATTCTGCATCAGAAGAGGTATTTCAATTAGAGAGAGGGAGGTGTGAGTGCCACTATACAAGGCACTGGTGAAGCTCCATCTGAAATATTTTGTTCCGTTCTGGTCCCCAATATTTAAAAAGGATTAATTCAAATAGGAACAGGTGCAGAGAAAAGCTATAAGAATTGTCCATGGATGGAAAACCCACCTTATGAGAGGAGACTCAAGCTTGGCTTGTTTAGCCTAACCAGAAGAAGGTTGAGGGGTGATATGATTGCTCTCTATAGACAACCAGAGGGATAAATATAAGGGAGGGAGAGGTATTTATTTGAGTAGAACATGCATGTGTATGCAAGAACTAATGGATATAAACTGTCCATTAGGAAATTTAGGCTTGGAGTTAGATGTAGGTCTCTAACCATCAGAGGAGTAAAGTTCTGGAGTAGCCTTCCAAGGGAAGCTGTGAGGGCAAAAACATGACTGTCTTCAAAACTTAGCTTGATAAGTTTATGGAGGGGATGTTTTGATGGGATGGCCTGCTTTGGCAAGCAATTGATCTTTAGCTACTGGTAGTAGGTATGCAAGTGATCTAAGAAGGGAGGGTAGGTGTGGTGAGTTCTGAGTTATTACAGAGCATTCTTGTGTAACTGTCTGGTGAGACGTGCCCACATGCTCAGAGTTTAACTGATCACCATGTTTGAGGATGCGAAGGAATTTTCCTCCAGGGCTGATTGGCTAGGGTTTGGGGGGGAGGGTTGCCTTCCTCTGTAGCATAGGGCATGGCTCACCCACTGGTGAATTCTCTGTATTTTAAAGTCCTTGAATCATGATTTGAGAACTTTAAGAACTCAGTCATAGGTTAAAGGCTTTATGCTAGAGTTGGTTGGTGAGGTTTTGAGGCCTGCAGTGTGCAGAAAGTCAGACTAGACTGGTCCCTTCTCTGCTTTGTCTATAAGTCTGTAATTTTGGGTTACTTTTCTTGGCTTTGCTGTTGACTTTATAGTGTGGCTTGGGGAGGTATATCTCAGCCCGTGTTTTGGCTTCCTGTTCTGCAAAATGATGATTATATTTCAGAGTCTTTGGCCTGGAGATATTCAATATATTCCTTTTGGGCAGGTGGATTACTGCCTTTTGCCAGCTTCAGTTAGGTGCTTTATCACCTGCAATAAGTTCCCAGAGACTTCAGTTCCCTTTGTTGAAGGATTCACTCTTCACCAGTTTCAGGAGCTATGGCCTCTCTTGTCCCTCAGGGTATGTCCACACAGAGTCTTTAAACCAAAATATGCAGATTATTTCAATTTAAAAGATTGTGGGTCTACACTGCATTTCCTTATATCAAGACAAGGAGCTCCCTTATCTCACAATAAGGAAAGTCATTTTGATATAATAAAACCTAGTATTATATCAAAATGATGGTTAAATTAAAACTTATTTCAAAATAACTTAGTGTGGATGTGTTATTTTGATTTAACTATTATTTCAATTTAACACTTTAGCCCTTCTCCTTCCCAGGGTGCTGTTCTTTTTCTGTGGTCCTTCTAAGGGGCCTTGTTGCCACACCTCCCATGGTGCCCCTCTCCTAAATCGAACTAACATGTCCTGTCCAAGGACATCTAGTTTGATTTGAGTTTCTAGTGGGGACATGTTAAATCATTTTAACTTGTATTGATTTAATGATTTTTATAACGATTTTATTAAATCAATTTAACTGCCTATGTGTGGACAGAGCCTCAGATAGTAGATGCCAAAGTGGTTTTCTGCTTCAATTTATGTTTCTATTGTTTCTGCTTCAAAAGATAGGAAGGCTTCCTGGTTGGACAGCCTCCATTCTCTCTTGATTGATATGTAGTTATCTAACCTATTTGCTAGGTTAATGGTTTTGTTTACTTTATGTGTAAATATACTTCCATTGCTTCTAGTCTCCTCTTGCTCAATTTAAATCGGGGATACAATAAAACAGGTGAAATATTCCTTTGTCTGGGCCCGCTTGGGCTTATGCACTACTTACCAAACATGTTAAGAACAATATTTCCAGCACACATCTAAGATTCTGTGTACATAGCCCCTGCATGCATTATTTAATCATGATCAATGTGTACCCTGTTTGTATACATCTTACATTACACATTTTATATATTGACTATGACAAGAAGGAGTTGAGGAAATGAGTGTGTCTTGCCAGATATGGGTTGTGATATGGTGTGCACTCTACTAGTTGGCTGTGAAAGGCTCCCTGCATCACTGGCTACATCATGGGCTTTTCTTTGCAAGACTAAGGCAAGAATGTGCACAACTTCTATGTAATAAGAAAAAAAGCACTTCACAAAAATTATGCTTAATAGTCACCATTAATATCCTCTTAGTTGTAAGTGCAAATACTAAAAGCTTTCCTACTTTTTGTGCTAAAGATACTAAGTAATCCTGAACTCTAGTGTAAAGGGTACAGCATATTCTGAGATATTCCTTTCTAACTAAGGTACAATTAGAACATTTTAAAGGCACCATTTAATTTTCAGGATCTTATTTTTTATTAGTATGTTTCTTCCTAAAATGTGCAGTGATGTTTTTTATCTCCTTTCTTCTGTGTTTTAATCAACAGCAGCTGTTTGCATCCACTACAGGGAGAAGACTCTCCAGTACTCCTCTTTCTATAATGCTGAAAGATTTGTCTATGTTTATTCAGTATGAATTGGTAAGATGAGTGCATAACACTATTAGTGCGATCCATCTCTCAAATTACTTCCCACTTGGCGAAATGATTGTCCTTGATTGCCTTACTCAAAGATGCTTGTCTAAAAGGATGCTGCTAAATAGTCAACTGTGACTTTTGGCCAGAAATCAGAGGCAATCTATGCAAAAGGGAAGAAGAGTTTCGGGAATATAATCATTGTTTATGATTATTTATTTGTGTCATGGGAATGTGTAGGAATCCTAGTCTTGGATCAGCTCTTTTTTGTTACCAGTCTGTACAGTGCCTAGTATGATGAAGTCACTTCCCAAGAGTGCTTATAAGCTTATAATTTTATTCTTATTATTTTGTTTTTGTATGGATGTTCCTATTCTTGGGTGAATACAGGTTTTCTTCTTAATATGTACATGGGTAAGATCTAGAGTGAAATCTTTGTCCTAGTGAACTAAATGACAAAATATCCATTGACTTTTATAGGGCAGGATTTCACCTTCATTTTCATTTATATGATTTTTAGGATGGTTCAAGGGTACAACTGAAGTTGTACAGTCACAAACTGGATTTAAGACGTATGATCTAAATATAGAGCTGGTAGATCTAAATGTAATGTTAATATTTAGAGATTTTTTCTCCTGCTAAGTCATTGTTAAAAGTAATAAAGGTTATTTAAGAGAGTCTACCTTTTTATTTACATCTATGCAATCAGATTGCCTTCAGATTATGTTCTTGGTGACCCTGTGTAGCCTTATTACCTTGCAGAGGTATAACTTATTGAATCTGTATGTGCATTTTAATAAACCGTGTGATTGAAAAGAAGAGAATATACCTATTTTTTGACTCGCATTTCATCTGTAGTGCCAAGTGGAGTAAAAGGGAATAAGAATTACCCTCAACCTATTAAACCAAATACATAATGTTAAATAATGCAGCTCAATTTTTTTTTACAGTTTAAATAAAAACTGGAAAAGTCTGCAACTTTGTTTTTACACTTTCTTCCCTTACTTTTTGATAATTTCTACAGTTGAATAAAAACATCATTTTTCCATAGTCACCTTAAGGCATAAGGGTTAAATGCTGAAAAGTGTTTAGACTTTGTGGCAATCTGCAACACAACACCTATGTTTTAGGTGCTTGGAAAAATCACTGCTATTCACAAAGCCTAATTTAGGTTACTATACAATCAATAAGGTGAAGTAGACAGCTTAGACTACGATTCACAAAAGCTAGAAGACTAGTCAGGGAGCCACCTAAGTTCATCAAGAAGCTGACCAGAGACGGAGCATGTGAAGTTGAACCCTTTTCTCTCAGAGATATCTGCAGAGGATGTGACTATGTTCACTTGTGATTTTTTCAGTTACGGCCCTCCTTTGTAGTTAGGGGTCTATGTTGAGGCCTTGAGGTTGGGAGGATGACCTTCCTCAAATTTTTACCCCAGTTGTTGGGGTACTTAACTGTTGGGGTACTTAACTTGGCTCCAGTTTCTCCTTCCTTCTGCGGGAGAAAGAATTTGAATAGGTTTCTAGTAATTCTCAAGTGAGTGCTCTGTACATTGCTGGGGAACCATGGTTATTTGGGAGTAGAATTCAGGCTGTAATACAAGAGATGAAGGAAGTGCTTGTATCCTGTCCTCTCAACAAAAAAAGTGGCGAAAATTCTACTGAGGGAACTTAATAGTATTTTTAGTCTTCCACAGCTTTTAGCAAACCAGACCTCAGTTTTTTATATTTTTAATATCCAATTAACATCAGTTTGTTTGAGTAAAGTTCTCAGAACTTGGCTTATAATGTATGTATTTAATATTTAAAAAGTCATGTATATGAATGTGCTTACTAGCAAGCATTATTTAGTGGTCAAATTCAGGGGAAAATATATCATACAGGTACTGATTACATGGGATCTAAAAGAGATGCCAGTCACAGCAGACTGTTCATTTTTTCTAAATACTATCAAGTCCCCACCCCTTGCATGACATGATCATCAGTGAAAAAGTTAACATTTAATTTGCTATGATTGACTTTAGGCATAACTCTAAATTAAGATGGATGGTACAGTTTATCCCTCTCTGGAACTCTTATTTCAGACTATCTGAAGATTAGGGCAGACATAAGGACATTACATTTGGCTCACATTCTGAAGCTTTTCTTCACAGTCTTACAGCTGAAGTCTTTCTCCTAGATTTCAAGAAGGCAAAATCCTGGAAGAATGACCACTATATTAAAGCACAGAAAACTAGACCAATTCAGTCTACCAATTTGGTAGAATGGAAATAGAAATAAAATCTTTGTTCATTGCCTTATGTAAGATTTAAAAAAATAACCATTGTTACTCCTGGAATTGTTGATATTGAAATGGTATGGAATTTTGATGGAAAAATGTGCATTATATAGATTAACTGTCACATACTAAATGAATTAAAAATTTGCTCACCAAACAATCTCTAAGTGTAGCTGTTAATGAGAAGACAATCCCTCATTTTGTTTTTCCCCCTTTGTCAAACTCTATTTAATATTTTTATCAAAGATCTAGAAGATGGTATAAAATCCTGGTAAAGATTGCAGATGATGTAAATATTAATGAAGTATTAAATTGTGAGGACAGGTACGGTTACAAAGAGATCTGAACTGCTTTGTTAATGATCACAGTCCACCAAAAATGCTTTTTAATGCATCCAAAAACAAGGTAATGTATTTTGGAAGAAAACATGCAAGTTATAGCTATAGTATGGAAGATTCTATCTTGGAAAGCAATGCCCTGGGGAAGGTCATAATACAAAATTGGTGCAACATGAGCTCTCAGGCAGGGCTGTGGCTAAAGACTAATGAGATCCTTAGATATATTCCCCCCACTCTGCAACCCCCACCCTCACAATGTATGAAGAAGACGTAGGGAAATGATTATACTTTCATATATAGCACTGATAAGACCTCTGTTAGAATAGTGTCTAGTTTCGATGTCCTCACCATCCTGTAAGTTTCCCCATCTTCAGAGTGTCTGACAAAGTGGGATTTTCTCCCACAAAAGCTCATGCAATAAGTAAATCTGTTAGCCTTTAAGTGCCACAGGACTCCTTACTTCTTTCACCTCAAGAACAATATGAAAATACTGGGTAGTTTTCAATGGAGACTCATAAAATAATCAAAGTGCTAGAAAACAAGATTTGGGATAGAAAGCTTGATCTACACTACAAACATATTGATATAACTGTGTTGCTCAGAGGTATGGAAAATCCACACCCTGGAGTGACACAGTTATTCTGATCCGGTGTAGATGAGATAATGTTGATGGGGGGACTTCTTCCATCAGCACAGCAACTGCCTCTCACAGAGGTGGAGTTCTGTGCCAATGGGAGAGGTTCTCTGGTCAACATTGGTAGTGTCTTCACTAAGCACTACAGCACTGGATGTGTAGACAAACCCAAAGATTGAAGGGTCTCAAGTTATTTAGCTTATCAGAGAGACGGTTGAGAAGTGATTTGATTACCCTGTATTGGTACTTGCACGTGGAAAAGATATTTGAAGAAGCTGAGGGCAGGAAAGGGATAACAATGCATAACAAGAGACAATAGCTGGAAGCTGAATTTAGGTGTATTAAACTTTGACACAAGATGCAGTTTCCTAGAAGTGAGAGTATTTAAGCATTGGAACAGCTTACCAGGGTAAGTTGTGTGCACCAATACCTGGAGACTGTTAAAGATGAGATTAAGTTCAGGAAGAAATTCTGCAGCCTGTGAGGGACACAGTTGGACTGGGTGGTTATGTCTAGAACTTTTGTTGTTAGAAGGAACCCACAGATTTAAACTTCCTTCATGGGCCATAAGGAGCAAGGAATTGGTTGCATTATCCCTGTGTACGTTCATTAACATTTGCAGCTCTGCATTAAGATACTAAAAAATAAACAAATCTTGTTTTTCAGTCTGTTGCCTAGTGGGTTTAGGAAGAACTTTTTCCTGATGCATAATTACTAAATGCAATTTGATTTATTTATTTTGCCTTTCTCTGAAGTATCAGAGATTGCCCACAGATGAAGACAGAACACTGGATGGGGTAGACCCAATGCTCTGAGGTGATACAGAAAATCCCTTTTATATGCTTCTGAGGGGTGTTTTATTCATATACTTAAAGTCATAGTGGTTGCCAGATTTGGAGCTGAGGGGGGATCTTATCCATGTCAGATCACCTGAGATGGGATTTTTCACCTTTATCTATTGTATGGTGTATGGATATCTTGCTGGAATCCTATCAGGAGATCTGACTTCTCAGCCATTGCAGAGTGCTCAGGCATCAGTGGCGTCTTAGGACATGTACGTACTGCAGTTACATGCATGGCTGGACTGTGTCAGATGACTTGAGCTCACAAGAGCTTGGACTATGGTGTTGTTTACATGCTCTGTACACATTCAGGAGCAGGCTGTAGCCAAAATTCCGACGCCCTCCTACCTCACAGGATCCTAGAATCTGGTCTCCAACCTGTGGCCAAGTAGTTCCACCACATTTAAACTGTCTCTTTAGCCTGAGTCAGCAAGCCAGCACAGGTTTATAATTGAAGTGAAGACATCCTCTTAGTCTTTCCTGTTCCCTTCTTGTGCCATGTTGCTCAGTTTCCCATGGACTGACATATTTTGGTCCAGCTAAAATCATTGGGTATGTCTACACTATAAAAGCAAAGTTGACTTTATTAAGTTGACATAATAGTCTACTTAAAGTTGACTTTAAGTAGACCTTATTAAATCGACTTAGTGAGTATATACTACATTAAGTCAACTTTATAAAGTAGACTTTTAATGGGTGCCCTGGCTTAATTCGACTTACTAAAGATGAATTAATGGTCCCACTGAACTAAGTTGACTTTATTAAGTCAAATTAGTAAGTCCACATTGCCTTAAGTTGACTTGACTTAACTGTAAAGTCGACTTTATAAGTGGACCTTTATAAAGTCGACTTTACTGGACACTAAAGTCGAGTTTATTGCCCTGCAGTGTAGAGAGGGCTCTGTTTAAGTCGACTTAAGGGCCCTTAAGTTGACTTAAACACATAGAGTAGACATATCCATTGAGTGTAATCTAGGGGTATCAGGTGAAAGAAGATGATGATATATTCCCTTCTGACCTTCAGTTCTGTGTAACAGACTGATATGTAAATGCTTGTTGCTAAGGCTTCATATATTTAGGCTGATAATTAAGGAGAACTCCATGAATAGCCTCTCATTTAAAAATCACTTACAGGAGCAGGTAACAAGTTTGAATTAACATAGATTTCTTTGTCCTTACTCGTAAATTCAAGGTTTTCATCTACCATAGGTTATAGCTATTCTTGTTGCATGTCCTTGCTAAATCATAGCTGTTTTTCCTCTCTATTTCCATGCTATCTTATGAAAGGAAAAAATGCTGAAAAAGATCAGGAGTGAAATCCTGGCCCCAGGGAAGTCAGTGGAAATTTTTATCTTTGCTATCAATGAGGCTGATATTTTACCTCAAGAATCAGTACTAGAAAGATGATTGCACTTTCATTCTATACCTGCTTCCTCCACATTTTGTGTCTTCTTTTTATTACTAAATGATTGGCAATTCATATAAAGCTATCATTTGGTATGAACTTCACTGATAATTATTTGCATGGCATAGCCCCTGCTACATTATATGTTTTCCTAAGTACTCTTAAAATCATCGTATTTAGCTGGTTTTAGAAGTGGTGCATATATATGTAATATAATAATTTTTTCAGATAATTTCTTTGTGGATTTATTGGTGAATGTTTATATACTTACTTGGGCGATTATATCTTTTAGGATTTTATCTCTAGGTTTCTAAATAGTATATTTTCTTTTAAATACTTAAATAATAGCTGCTGCTTATGGAGTGAAACAGATGGCAATGGCAAGTTATTGTGGGACATTCCTTCAGAACAGATTATCTTAATTCATATGGTATCCCAGAAATCCTTTATAAATAGCAGCAAGCATTAGATGTAAACAGGCAAACAGATTTTTTTTTTAAAGAATACAATCTTTTATCTGCAATTCAGGATGCATAACTCTAGACTTCTAATTTATGTTCTGTTGCTAAAATATTAAATTAGTTGTAGTCAACTTTTCTATTTTTGTTTTTTTTTTGTTATGTTGCTAAATAATGTTCTTTGTATTTTTGTTTGGCCAACTTCGTGTGATTCTTTTTGGGTGAGGTTTTTACTGCATTGTGCTAATATTTCCAAGGTGTTTGTCATTTTCATTTTTAACATAGATTTGCAGATGGGTTGAGGGAATGAGACATGTCTATTCAGTCCATCAGAAATGACTTTTGCTAAAGACAAGTGGCCCAAAGAAATTGGTAAAATGTTTAAAAGACATTTTTCCCCTCTGTTTGAAATTTGAAGGAATGTGAGAAAAAGGTGCGGACAGACCAAGAGTTGTTTATTTTGTTATTCTGGGTTTGAACCATCTTTACTTAAAAAAAAAAAAAAAAAAAAAAAAAAATCCTCTCATTAAATACTTTGAAGAACACTGATAATAATAAACAGGGAGTCCGACTGAACTAGACTAACAAAGATGCCCCTTTGGAACGGATAATAGTGTAAACCTGGCCATACTCCAACAGTAACTTCGTTGTAAAGAATACTGTTACTAACTCCTTTAAGTTGGTCTTCTTTTCTTTCTTTCCCAATTGTGCAGCCGGATATTTGCAGTTTTCCTACATAGGCTCTTTTGATCTGTTCTTAATTGCCAGGCTCACCCATGATTGCTTTATTGTATTTTTTCTGAGTGAAGCCAGCATTGGGTCTCCACTGTTTTTTTTAACTTATCAATTGCAAATAATCACTATAGGTATTGCCTGCTATTACACATGAACCCATTCCAGTACCATTTCAAGTTAAGGTGAAATCTTTCTATTCATCTTAGTGAAAGTTGTATAGCATGGAATGATGAAGATTGATGCAAAATGTTAACTTCTCTGATATTTCGTTGTTAAAGTCTTTCTTCCACTTCTAGTCTGTAGGGCTTCATTACACATGCAGCATTCTTGTTTTTAATTTTATCTGGAATAGATATCTACCTTTGGTGGTGAAAACTTTTCAGGCTTGAAGATGTTTATTTTTGAAAATGATAGGTCTGATCTGCGGGTGATGTATTTCGGCGCACTTTCATTAACTATATTGATTAACTGAACTAAGAATCTGTCCATGTACATTATAATGCAAGTGGAGGTGTAAAATATTTTGAAAACCTAGATTTTGCAAATTCTGCCATGTTTCTGAACTATGACTGTATTATCAGGACAGTGTCAATATCTATCCTTATCCTCCCTTTCAGGGCTGCTTCTTAGTTCTGTTGGCGTATCGGTGGTATAGTTAAACTATCCACTGGAATTTTTTCCCTTTCTTTTACTGGAATCATACAGAGGGCCCACATGTGCCACTTAAATCAGTGATAAGATTCACATTTGATATCAAAGATGCAGAATTGTGACCTTTGAATGGAGAGAACTGATTTCCCTCCACCACCCAGAACTGTATTCATGCATTGAGTTAGAGGTATGGTGCTTTCTTAATTTTTGTGTGTGATAACAGTTCTGCTTATATTGGAGGATGATCTATTTTTCTGTGTTTATTATACATGCAGAATCAGAATTTGTGCTGTGGGAAACTTTCAGTTAATTTGCTAAAACTGACTATGCAGTTACACTAATGAAGTTTGAGCCAACACTTTTTAAATGACCTAGGAGTGCAAAGGCCAAGTAAACTGTGGTAGGTGAAAGTAAATTTAAACTCTCTTAACTACTTACATGCATCATCAACCAAATATTTGTACCTATCAGAAACACCAAATAAGAGCAAATAAGCCTATTTAAGTGCCTTCTAGTTGCACTAACATCAATGGAAATATTCCTGATGGACTTCAGTGGGATCAGGGAGTCAAGCCTTAATCTTGTGTCTAGAAACATCAGTTGTTAATTTACTTTTACCCACACTTGTTTTTAAATATTAGACATTAGACAATATAGCTCTGGCCTCTTGAGAAGCTAATATAATAATTGGAAATAGAAGAACAATCAGAACTAATCTTCAAACATGTGTTTCATCTGCATAGGAATGGAAATCTAATCCATGTATTTAAATCAATTCAATTAAAGAAGGTGAATACATAATTAATAATAATTAATCAAATTCAAGGCAAAACCCTAGTGGATGCCAAAGTAAACTAGGAAAGAAGTAATCATAGTATGAATCACTTACTGGTGTTTTCACTTGTAAGCTTAATATTCTACGGTTAATATAAAATAAAGCAATGCAGATTTTGATTGATGCTAGGAGACTGACTTATGTGACTAATGCTGGCTCAGGTGAAGTGGTAACCAGTCATGCTTTCCAAGGTATGTGCTGATTTATACAACTCTTCACTAGGAAAGCATAAAATGTTTTAGAGGTATCCATACGATGAATGATTTTGAAGTTCCTACAGAACTTTTGCTCTTTTCCTTTGTTCTTTAAACATGTAGCAGGGTATTGCTTCAAAATATACGTAATTAAACTGATAAGTAGTATGAGAGAAGTCCCGCCAACTCTCACAAAGACGGAAAGCAGTATGGGTGGGGAAAAAAATAATTGTCTGTGTTAAGACAGCTTGGTAAGCTTATGGAAGGGGTGGTATGGTAAGATTACCCTGTAACAGCATGTAGCTGATATGCAACAGGTAGCAGAAAATCTCCAGTGACTGGTGATGGGACACTAGAGTGGGAAGCCTCTGAGTTACTGCCAAGAACTATTTGTCAGGTATGTGACTGGTTGGTCTTTCCCATGTGCTCAGGGTCTTACTAATCACCAGATAGAGCTGTTTAGCAGACCCCTGGAGAGTTCTTGTCTTTCTCTGAAGCATGGGGCATGAGTCATTTGCTTGTATGGATTCTCTGTGACCTTGAAGTCATTAAATGATGATTTGAAGACTTCAGCAACTCAGCGAGATGTTGGGGTCTATTACAGGAGTGGGTAGGTGAGGTTCTGTGGCCCACGCATGCACTAAGTCAGATGTTCTCTTCTATCCTGAAAGCCTAAAGGCAGGTCTACATTTACGATAGCAAATTCACTGATGTCAATCAGTGTTTCCAGATCAATTAAGCAGGTCACTGGAGACTCAATCAATTAGGAAGTGAAATTGATAAGATCATTCTTGGGGGGGGGTGAAGCAGCAATAAATCAATGGGAGGCTGTTTCCCATCAATTCAGTGCACTGGAGACAACATGGTGAGTAGATGTTAGGCAGTCAAATGGAGTTATGCAAGTTATTTTAAGTAATTTGCACATCTTACTTCAAATGCTGACAAAACCCACAATATGTGTAGACCAGGCCTCAGTCTGTTAGTCTTGGTTACTCAAGCTGAGTTTGTTCAGACAAATGCCCATAATTGGTAGATGTTCTACTGTGTTCGGGTTAGGCTAATCTTTTGTTCCTGGAGAGCTGAGCTAGATTTGTCCTGTATAAGCCTTGAAAAGGTGTGAATTGCTCTTCTTCTCCTGAAGGGGGTACATTTTTCCTGGGTACATTTTAGGCCATGAATACACATCTTTGAGAATTTTATATAGGAAGCTTCATAACCATACATGTGACATTGCAACAAACTTAATACTATGACAATAATGCTCAGTATATCATGTGCATTAGAAAAAAAATCTTAAATGGCATACTTTGCATTAAACAAAACACAATTATACTTCTAAGGGTGAACATGGAGATGCTGGGTGTTGCATCAGATCATGGCAAAGGTCCATCTGGTTTGATGTTCTGTCTTCTGATTATGGTCAACTGCTTCAAAGGGAATGAACAGAGCAGGTCAATATTCAGAGGTCTGGCCTGCTGTTGTCCAGTCACAATTTATGGAAGTCAGAGATTTAGGGGAGAACCTATGGGAGCCTTCTCTTCCTATCTGTGACAGAAGTAGTTTTCTGGCATTTGTTAGAAGTAGTAGTAAACAGGTTATCCTGGAGGAGGATTGGGTGAAATGTCACCCTTTATTGCCCACCAGCCATTGTCTTGACCTCTTGAGTGAGCTAAGTGAGGTGATTGTTCAACTCTTTTATCCAAAACAATATGATAATGCATATATGATTGACATTGTCCCAGATACCCTTATTTGGTTACATTAATATTTACACAACAAATATTAACAGATATATAATGCATGTTATTATCCATGCCTCTGTTTACTATATACTTACCTATTATGCACAAGCGTTTTATCATTACTTCTCTTAGACTGCTGAATTAGTAGTCCTTGGCACATGTGACATCACAAGGGGGAGCAGGTAGGGATGAAGACAGGAGGTGATAAGCAGGAAACAAAGATAAGCCTTATACTGAACAGTGCTCTAATAAATTGCACAAGGTTAAGATTACATATTGCCAGAAACATAATACAACTCCTATCCTAGGCAAATGCCTTGCTAGAATCTAGGTAATTTAGGTCCACCCATTCCCTTTGTCCAAAAATCTGTTATCTCTCCTTTTTTTTTTTTTGAGAAGATAAGGTTGATCTGGCTTGATCTACCTTTTGTAAAGCCATGTTGTGTTTTATTCCAGTTACTATTAACCTCAACATGTTTAAGTACTTTCTCTTTCAAATTGTTTTCTAAGATCTTGCCAGGGTGAACTTTAGACGTGAGCTAGTGTGGCACTGGCTTGGGGACCCAAAGCTTCGGGGTCCCAAAAATTGAAAGCTTGGCCCTGTGCTCACCAGGACAGCATGGCAGGGCTGAGCTGGGCCATCTGCTTCGGGGCCATGTAACTTCACCCACCACCAGCCCAGCCCAGCCCAGCCCTGCCCATCTTCCTCCTGCAAGAGCACTCCATATGCAGAGTTGGTGATAGGGGTGCAAAACCAAAAGTTGGCTTGGGGTAACACAACTCCTTGAGCCAGCCCCTGGACCTTGCCTAATATCAAAGTCAAATTAACAGGCTTGTAGTTACCAGGATCACTTTTATTCCCTTTCTTGAAAATAGGATCTATGTTAACAATTCTCCAGTTATATGGTACAACCCCTGAGTTTATAGATTTATTAAAAATTCTTGCTAATGGGCTAGCAATTTCATGTTCCAGTTCTGTTAGTATTCTTGTATAGAAATTCTCTGGGTCCCTTGTTTTAGTCCCATTAAGTAGTTAGAGTATGGCTTCTACCTTGGATATGGTAATTTCCACTTCCATGTCCTTGTACTCATTAGGTACCCCACCACAATCTCCAAGCTCTTCATTAGCCTCATTAAAAAGAGGAAATTTTAGATTATCCTTGATCTTCACCCCATACTCAGTGTTCAGCTGTCCCACTTCTTCCTTCTTTGTCTTCCTATTTATATGGCTAAAGAACTTTTTACTATTGGTTTTGATTCCCTTTGCAAGGTCCAGCTTTGCTTGGCTTTTGCCTTTCTCTAGGGGTGTTGCTGGCACCTTGCACAATGGGGCACATGCCCCGAGTTTCAGTGCCAGTGCCCCAAGTGTCCAGGCCGCCCTGTCCAGGACTGGGGACCCTGGCCAGGGTGCCCTCCGCAGCACCCACCTCTCCTGGCCTGGCTGGGGATTGAGGTGGGAAAACCTCCAACGGTGCCTCCTTCCACTAGTGCGGGATCAAGGCTGGATGCCCCAGTGGCGCTTGCCTCTCCCGGCCCCAAAGCCAGGCGGTGGGGTGGGGGCCAGGCTGGAGACAGCAGGAGTCCAACGAACAATCGGGCTGGGGTGCCAGATCAGAGTCTAGGAGGCTTAGCCCAGGCCCTGGCCCATCCCCTGGGTCTTATTTAGGGGCAGTGACATTCCTGCCTTTCTCTACATGTTCTGACCTCCAAGAGGTAATTTTCCTTGCTGATCCCTCCCATCTTCCACTCCTTGTAGGCTCTATGCTTCCTCCTAATCATCTGTTTGAAACATTTACTCATCCAGCTTGGTCTACAGCTCTTCCCTATGATTTTTTCCACTTCCCCAGTGTGTAGGCTTCAGATACTTCAAGTCAAAGTGCAGAAACTGATTCGAAGCCTCCTCCACCTTTGCGTTCATGAGTTCTTCAGTCTAGTTCATTTCATTAACTAATGCTCTTAATTTTTTAAAGTTACCCCTTTTAAAGTCAAAGACCTATTCACAGATTTATTTTGGTTTCTCCTTCCATTTAGTTTTTACTGAATTAGCTTGTGGTCACTCAAATCAAGGCTGTCCCCTTCAACCAGTTCTTTGGTGGCCCCAGTACTCACCATTACCAAATCTGTGTTGTCATCACCTCTTGTTGGTTTAGTAACTGTTGGAAGGAATTCATCTACTATCATATCCAGGAAAATCTGGGCTTCTTTTATTACTACTAGCAGATATCCTCCAGTCTACATCTGGGAAGTTAGTCTCCCATAATCACACAGTTCCCTATAGCACTTACGTCCTTAAAGGCCTTAAGGATGTCCCTATCCATGTCTACATCAGAACCCTTTGGTCTGTAAGATACCCCAACCACTATTCCTGTAGAAACTCTTAGGCTGTGTTCACACGGCACTTTTGTTTCGAAACAACCTCGTTGTTTCGAAACAAAAAAAAAATGTTCACACGACGCACAGTTGTTTGGAAACAAGGGGAAGCCCTTGTTTCGAAACAACTGTGTTGTTTCGAAACAAGTTAAACCCCATTTGGGGACGAAACAACCTTGTTTCGAAACGCTTGTTTCGAAACAACGCATGTGAACATGTTGTTTCGGAACAATAGGTTCCGAAACAACATTTAAAGGGCTGCCGCCTCAGCACCCTAGCCAGGGAACACTCAGCACCTTGGCCAGGGTGCTGAGGGGTGTCCCCTGGCCAGC
>ML681998.1:27137439-27363661 GCA_007922195.1 Podocnemis expansa | reverse complement strand
GCCAGCAGTGGCTCACCCCCAGGGGTAATGAAATAGCATGTTCACACAGTGAACTTGCTATTTCGTTTCCCGCTTTTTTTCTTATTTCGAATTAACATTTTGTTAACTCGAAATAAGATATTTCGAAATAAGGTGTTGTTTCGAAACAAGTTGTTTCGACACAACTTGTTTCGAAATAACCCTGTGCGTGTGAACACAGCCTTAGATTTCTTCCCTATGTTCCTTTTAACTAGATAGACTCTGTCTTATTAATTCCATCACTTCAAATTTCTTTGCAGTCTATCTCATCATCAATATACAATGCCATTCCCCCACCTTTCCCTTTCCATTGGTCTTTCCTAAAGAGCACATCACCTTCAATACATGTAGTAATGACCAGTGTACTATTCTGTCATGTTTCTGTTATCCCTGTAATATCTGGTTTGACTTCTTGCACGAGTAGCTCTAGTTTCTCCATTTTATTATGCAGGCTTCTCTCATCATTATAGAAATATTTTAAGTTTTGCTTTTTGGCTTTACTCACTTCCTTACCTGATTTGGCATGTCATTCTGCTACCAATATCACCTGTTAGATCAGGATTTACACAACCTTCTTCTAAAGTCCATTCTACTCCCCACCTCTGCATCCTTTCTTATTTCATTTTCATTCTTCTCAATGTGAATATCAGGTGTGGAAATTATATAGGTATTTCTCAGCCATGTCCATCAACTTCCTAGTTTAAAGCTCTCTTAATTAGTTGTGCTAACCCCCATTCTAGAAGTCTGTTTCCCTCCCTCCTCAAGTGAAGTCCATCCCAAGAGAACAGTTGTCTGTCTGTGAATGCCTCCCAGTGACCATATATCCCAAAGCCCTTTTTATAGCCTGAGCCATCTGTTGATCATCAAAATCTTCTCCTGTCTCTGTTGCACTTCTCTAGGGATAGGCAGAATCCTACTGAAGATCACTTGAACCTGTCTTTCCTTATGAGTCCTCCCCAGCCTAGCATAATCTTCTTTGTTATGTTCCAGTGAGAACCTAGCTATATCATTTGTACCCACATGAAGGACAATCGGAGGATTCTTTCCTGCTCCATCTTCAGCGTCAGATCCACATCCTGTATTGTAGCCCCAGTCAGGCAGCATACAGTTTTGCTCTCTGGATCAGCTCTGGTTGCAAGCCTGCCTGTCCTTTTCAGAAGGGAGTCCTCAGTAGCACAGGCTTATTCTTTCCTGGAAACAGTGCCATTCTCCAGCTTAACACTAGTTCTTTGTGGTTGCAAGTCATCACTTCTACAGTTCTTCTTTGCAATCTTCCACGCCCTCTCCTGTGTCCTTCTAGGCTTCTTATTTGGTAGTATCTTCATTAGATCATTCCCTCTTTGTATAGGACTAGCTGCCCTTCTCTTCTTGATCGCAGTCCCACCTTCAGTAACCACCTGTGCTGCTGCTGCTGCTTCATTTTCTAACCCTGCAAACCTGTTTCTGAGCTGTATTTCTCATTCAGTACCTCCTCTTTTCCTCTGCCTCCTCCTCACAGTCACATGCTTCCACCAACCACTTTCTTCATTCAGCATTTTCCCCTTAGATTTGGTTGGTCCTGCTTCCATCTGCAGGTCTGGATTTTTTCCTACATCCTCCTCATTCTTCTCCATCAACTGCTCAGACCTGCTTCTAAACTCATCCAGTTTCCACCTGCATCTCTGACCCTTGATTTTTCTCTTCCATCCACTCTATTAGGTGGCGCTTCATACATGCAAATCTCTTCAGAGGTAACCCCTCTAAGATTGTGTGTTCCATAGTTTTCATATCCTGTCATCCTCATTGTCTGCTCTGTTGCTTGAGTCATTACCATTGTTGCCTCTGTATCTGCCATAACTTTTTTGCTACCTCCTGTCTGAGAGGCAAAAAAGGGAGAAGGAAAAACAACCCCTGCCCACAAAAAAAGCAGCAAGCACCCCAACAATACCAGAACACCACAATTCCTACTCCACCCCACGTTCCACCTCCAAACACTCACTCAAACTCCTCTGTTCTCATCCCTGTTGAGTGCCCCTGGTGCTGCTGCAGCTGTTTAGCTCTGATCTACAGAACATTGTTTGCTTCATGCCTATTTACATTTTATGAGACCTTTGTTTATAGTCATTGCTAGGCTAGAGTAGAAATATTCATATAGGTGTTAGTCATGCTTTTTATATTTTCAGACCTCTCAAGATGTGCTCAGTGGAACTGGGGAACCTGTAAATGTGTCCATTAACTGAGAGCAGCCACAGTCAGTCCCTAACTCCATGTGTTGTACTTTTATAGGAGAGAGAAAGGACGCTCCAGGACAACATAACCCTAGGACTACTTTGTCACTTTTCTTTCCAAAGGAAACTAGTAGTTTAAGCATTCGCTCAACGTCGTTCACCACAAATAACCAGGAGAGGTATTACTTCAGGCTTCTCACACTAAAGATAGATAAATCATGGGGACACCGTTTTATTTGAGTGCAAAATTGGTCTAATCTGTACAGCACAACATAAATTGTTCTGGTACTAATATTCTCTCAAACACAAAAGATCTTACTGTTTATGCAAACCATTTGTAACCTGTGGCTCTGATTGCCATTTTAAGTGTAGGAAAAATAACTTTCCATAAATATTGGGTATCGTAAGAACATAAGAGCCCACTGTTAGGTTATATCGTAGTCCATCTTGCCCAGGATTCTGTCTCTGAGAGTAGCATTTATTAGTGCTTCAGTGGGAGTGCATAGAACAGGGAGATTGTAGAGTGATCTATCCATCTTCCACTCCTAACCAGATCAATTTGTGACAAGGGAATTTGCTGTGGAATTTTGTATAATCATCACTAGGATGTGAATGGTCTGATCCAGTAGTCTAAGCAGGAATCAGGCCAGGTCAGATACCACAAGGCTGAAATCTGAGACAGGGTAAGGAGGGCAAACAGAGAGTCAAATGTCAGGACACATGCAGAGTTCAGTCCCCGGGAGATCAGAAGCAGGAGATAAATTTGAGAGAAGAACCACACATCAATAACCAGGGTCAGGCTAGAACAGGATATCAGATAGGCAAGCTTCAAGAGGCACATGATTCAGAGCAGAATGAGCATGTGTTCCATTTTTATAGGGACAGTCCTGATATTCAGAGCTGTTTCTTATATAGGTGCCTATTTACATTAATCCCACTCCCCCATCCTGATTTTTCACTTTTATTATCTGGTTACCCTAGTCCAGAGCAAGATGGATCCTGATTACATGACTTGCAATTTCCTGTTCCTGTATTGGGTTTAAACAGGACCTGTGGAGAAGTATGCGGGCCTCCCAGTGTTCTTTCATTCAGCTCCCAGGACTCCTATTCTGACAATACTTAGAACAAGGAAGAAATAAGCATTACCAAAAGGTACAATGTGTATTCATTTAATAAAAATAATTGCAGAATATTAATGGGAAAAATAATATTGAAATGTTTGCCTTTAACTAAGACTATAGATTAGGCGTGGCCAAACTGTGGCTCGAGAACCGCCTGTGGCTCTTGAACGAAGAAGTGTGGCTCGTGGAAGAACATCAGCAAATCAGTTTAGTAGGTAAAAGTATATGGCTATATGCCTCAGTGCGGCTCTTTAAGGTTTAATAATCAGCTTGTGTGGCTCTTGCATTCCATAAGTTTGGCCACCCCTGCTATAGATCCTGTCTCTCCAGCAAGCTCAACATCAGTAATCCTTCCTTACTATCCTCAGGCTCTTAACCAGCATACTGCTGAGAAGCTTGCTCTTTTTATTCCTTTTTATGCTATTTCAGAAAAGGAAGTCTCCCTTTTAGTGTCAGCAAGTCTTTCCTTTTCCATGATACTCTGTTGTTTGTCACATACTCTTAAATATATGATGTGTTACATTAACATTTTGCAGTAGGATGATGCCATGCAGATCATGTATCTAACTTCTCAAACTGATAATGGCAATGAATCACTGAAACATTTAACATTATGCCTAGTTTTCAGCACTTGAATAGTATGACTTCAGTGAAGATAGTCTCCAGCATAACCTTAGGCATATGTTTAAATTATTTGCTGAAATGAGGCAAATGTACTTTATTCATCATTTTTGTTACACACATATTCCCAGTTACAGTTTCTTCTGTTACTGGTTTTTTGATAAGTCATTTCACACATAAGTCTTTGTTAGCAAATAAATATTTCTGATCCTTTCTTAACTTCATGTTTTACTTGTGAAATGCATTACTCGCTTAAATAGTTGTGTGTCATTCACTTTTTTCAACACTTCTAGATAAATCTTCTCTTTCCTATGGATATTGAGAAGGGACATATTTATTTTTTTAATGTTTCCTAATATTTAGGAATACCCTCAGCCATTGATATCTCTTTTGCTCTCTCTGTACCTTTATAAAATGACTGAATATTGTTCATGAAATAAAGTCTAGGTTAGTCCATATACCAGAAATGGTCTAGCACTTTTACTGTGTCCTCAGTGATTATCTTTAGATACAGGTTGATTTCCCTACTTTGTAAAGCTGTTCTCTGGTTGCTTTCTCAACTGAAATACTAATGAAACTTGTACCTTTCATGGATAGTTTCCCTTGTCAGGGACATGCAACTTCTGTCCCCTTGAGAGCAAAGTGGTGAGTGGGTTTTTTGTTTTTGTTTTTTTGCTATTTTCAGTCCTATTGTTTGTTTATACAGTAAGGCTTAAGACACTTGTCAACTCCTGTTACCTCAATTTTTGTTCAGAGCTGGCCTCCTTTTTGATACTGGTAGATGTAACAGTGTGCTGAGCTAGCCTCTGATCCAGAGCCCTAACTAAGGTGACAGTGAAGCCAGCTGCGTGAGCTGGCTGGCCAGGGAGAAAAATGAAAGCAGCTGGTGGGCTCATTAGCAAGGTCCCATGAAGCTCCCAGGCAAGAAGCAGAAGGGGAGGAGTGGGCAAGACCAGGTAGCTGAGGCACAGCTTTCCTAGCATGAGGCTGGGCTGCTAAGCCTGTGCTGTCTGTATATGGTTGGTGGTGGGTCACTGAACACAAATAAACTGCACTGGTGATAACTAAAGTTGGAGTCTGCATGTGCCTGTGGGGAGAGCAGGTGGGATGAGGATTGGACTAGTGGGGGAGTCCAGCACAGGTCATTTACAGTAGGTCATACCTATATAATGACATTTGGCATTGTCACATCTTTTCTTAAGTGAGCCTGACACAGAACATTAGTTCTCATCTGACATGACTACAAACCATTTTAACAGTGAATGTTTCCTTTATTTTTTTACTCTCTGCAGTGCTGTTGAAATCAGCACAGAAACTTTACAGCAAGTTAACACCTAGGTGAAGATGGGTTGTGAGGTATGGCTTGACCTAAAAGTAGTCATAGCTGTCTGTGTTCTAGCTTTCAGATACTTATTCAGTGGTTTGTATGCTTTTATGTGTGTGTGTGTGGGGGGACATACAGCAGATTCATCTGATAGCTCTATATGAGGTCCAGCACATCATGGATAAAAATCTAACACTAATGCTTATTTTTCTTCTGCATCTGATAAAGTGGATTGGAGCCCAGGAAAGCTTCTGCCTGAAGAAATCTGTTGGCCTTTAAGGTGCCACAGGATTCTTGTTGTTTGTGCTATACACAGACTAACATGGCTACCCCCTCTGGATATTTTTTTCCTGTCTGACTTCAGTGGGATTTCAGAATCTGGCCTATAATGATGTAGCCTTTTATATGGTACTGTGTCTAAAACCTTTTTAAAATTAATTGAATAATATTTCTACTGTTCTATATTTGCATTAAAAAAAGCAACATAGAACTCCTACTTCGATGACCCAGTCTTGTGTCTTGTCAGCCTGCCCCGAGTCAACAGATCTTTGTTGCATCTAATCTGTGATGATTTTGTTTATTTTACTATTTGTGAATCATCGGTGTTTGTAAGGAGTCTTTTAGATTAATGCAGTCTTGGAAGTTGTAGACAAAAAAGGTATATTAGATCATCTACTCCAGGGTGTTCAGTTCTCCTGCAGTGCCACTGTAGTTTGAACTTGCTTAACAGAGAGAGATCTATGCAACCTATTAATTTGAGAGAGAATGTGTAAGTCTAATTGTGTGTGATATTGGTTAATTGCCAGATATAGGCAACGTGTTCATATAATCTTATTTATAAACCATTAAAAGCAAAATGCCCTTAACCTATTTCGTTAGTATCTTTAACACAAATTGACATAGTATAATATTTATCCAAATTCAACAGCTGCTTTAGACAGATGATGCTGAAGGCTTTAATGGAATTAATATTTGTCATGACTTCTGTGACTTATATCAAACCTATCACCTTGCAACAATCCCCTTGAAATACTTGAGGAAAAGAAGCTTTGGAGATGAACATTCTTGGTTGTTATAGAAAGTACAATAATGTCAAGCTTATAGTTGTTTCATGTTAACATACTTCTTGAGCTTGTTATAAATATGGTCTGTTCTTTTCTTTACCAGCAGTTCTTTCAAAATATTTTCCTTTGCATAAATATTTTCAAATATTCTGTACAAATATTGGTAAATGAATCATGCTACTTGTGTGAGTCAATGAATCAAATGGAAGAGAGAGAAGAAATTATGCTCATGGTCTTCAGACATTTCTAAGTTTTAAAAAAGGTTCTCAATATAATACATGCTCTCTCATGCAGAAGTACACAAACAAGCAATCACTGTCGGTGTTTTTTTGTGAATTGGACTTGGAGAGTGTACTAAATGAAACTACAAACTTGATTTCTTATTCTGTCAAATTTGCTGAGTCATATGTCTCTTGTAGTTGTTGTTGCCCTTGGAAATGCAGATGGAAGTTACCCCAGGAGATATACATCTGGCTTGGATTCTGTAAGGCTAGAATAAAGAGTTAATAACAAATAGTCTGTGGACTTCTTTAGTATTTTAGTAAACTCGTGTATCTGTTTATGAATGGCCTTTTGGTGGGGAAGAGCCCTAAGGAAGAGATCTGAATCTCTGAACAAGCTCGTTTTGATTAACAGAATCTACTATTGCCCAAATAAGCAAAATTTGTCAAAGTGTAAACAAATTGTGTGCCAGATTCACCTATCTCAGTCAAATTTCAATCAATTAAATAAAATGGTCTGCCAGACTCTAGCATGAGCAATTTGATTTTTCTTTCTGCACCTTACCCGCTATAATACTACAGAAATCGGCACAGAAACATGACAACAGGCTCATGGCTGAGGTGGCTTCTCAGATATGCTGCTTAACCCAGGAGAGGATTGACCAGGGAATGTTTTCAGCACAGGTATACAGAATCTCAAAGATACAATACAGGCACACAGCCTATGTACTCAGTCTTTGTGAGAGGCTTGGCTTGTATGTTGTTTCAGGGCAGGAGTATTCATGTCAGACAAATTCCAGGCTTCACAGCAGCCAATAACAAAACTCCAGTTGATTTCAACAGAACCAGGATTTCATCCATTAAATAGCATAGTATGTTTCTCCACAGATGGTTTCATTGACTACAAAGGATATTTGTGAAGTAAAGTATAAACTCATCATGAGTAAGGGTGGCAGAATATCATCTCACACAGAGAAGATAAATCTGTTGAGTGTTTTAGGAGTATATAAATTATTTTCACTTCTACAAATGTAAAATACCCTGCTCAGTCTATTTTTTTAAAAATATTTTTACTCACTACATGTTCTGTTCTTTAAAAGTATCTTACTTCATATAAGGGCAAAATCTACAGTTTCCCTTGAAAATTCTCACTGTTGCAACTATTGGTGTAACTCCAGCAAAGATAGCCATAGAAGTGCTAATATAGACAAATGAGAACTAATCCTCATAAACACTCAGAACTAATAGTGTTTTTTGTCTTTAAGTTTGGAATATGAACACTTTTCTTTAGTTATTTATTAAGAGTAATGAAATAATATAGTTATTGTTTTAAATTATGCTGATTTATTTTGAGTAAATGTTACTTTATACCAATCTGGTGCACATTTGGTTCCACAGCTTGTTTCTCATTTGCGTCTTTTCAAAAGTAATACCATGGATCTCAGAGTATGTGTATCTTACCCTGTGTCCTAGAATCATGCAACCAAATCTGATGATCTTGTACTGGGTATGTTATTAAATGGTATTTCACTTCACACATTAATTCCTGGGAGAATGTTTTATGCATCTGCAGTATATGTTTTATGCATGAATTGTAAGATAAACATTTTATTTTTGCAGTAAAGACGTGTGGATCTAATCTTCAGGGACCTAGTGGCATCTTCACCTCACCCAATTTTCCATTCCAGTATGACAGTAATGCTCAGTGTGTTTGGGTCATCACAGCTATAAATCCAAATAAGGTAGGTTTTACAAGTTGGTGCTATTTTTTTGTTTTGTTTTTTAAAGCAATTGTACAAAAGCATGTACGTACCCTAATATTTGTCTTAATATTTGTTTCTAAAGTGCAGTTGGTACTTCTTTGAACATGATTGGATTTGCATAGACAGATAATGAAAGAACAATGGTTATCTTCCTCTAGAGTATTTTGCTCTTTGTTTTTCTGTAGGATGTCATTACTTCTTAGAGGTAATTCATAGAAGTATTTTCCACAAAGCTGATATTTAGCAGAATAGAGTTATATTGAAACAACAAAGATCCATTTCTGTTGTGACTTACAGATAGTAGAGTTGTATGGAATGAAAGATGCTGCTCTATGGATGGTTGGGTGTAGATGCTCTGATGGCATTACTGGGGTCCTGTGTTTTCATGAGTTTTATTTAATGTGGGGTAGTTCAAAAGCTGAAAAACTATATGATTTAGTAAATGAATCTTACTTTCTAATTTGAAGCTTGAATTGTATGATTGATTCGTTGAATCTTACTTTCATAGCTGTGGTCTTTAAACCAGAGGTACCAAGAACTTGTGATAGTGTCCAGATAAATCAAAAATTGTTGAGAAGAATTTTTTCCCTAAAATATCAGGCAGTGGTAAGATGGAACAGATATCTCTTTCTCTCAGGAACAGACACAAAGGGGGGGGGGCTCATTCATGCATCTACAACCCCCTCTTTTTGTGCAAACCCAAAATCTTTCTCTACACCAGAGGCCCTAGTTCAAAAGATGAGTAGACTTTATTCCAGGTATGCTTTAGTGAATGAAGAAAACCCATCTCGCAAGGGAGTGAATACACTGACTAACTACTCTCTGCAGGGAATGGTTGGCTTACACTCTTCTCCCCTTCCCAGTATAGTCAAGGAGAAAGAGACAAGGAAAAAAAAATCTGCCTTTAGACTGTCAACTCCCCCACCTTCTCTGCCTATTGCAAGGCAGTTCTGCCTTTGTTCAGGGCTGCAAACAGCTCATGCAGGTCTTTTCCTCAGGATGGGACTGGAAAACCCTCTGCAGAAACAGCTGTAGTTACCCTACAGGTCTCGTCTTGAACTCAGGGTGCTAAGAACTTCCTCTCTCGAGTACTTATTTTCGCTCCCTATGCACCTTGTCTAAGAGAAGGGTGGTGGTGATGTGGGAAGACTTCCTGGTCTCCCACACTTCCTTCCTCCCCTTTGCTGGTGTGGTTTTATCTATTTATTTTATTTTATTTATTTATTTATTTTTGTGATTCTATCTAGTTTCCTTACAGCATCTCTGATTTCCCTGGCAACTGCTCTCAGGTTCTCTCATGTCTCTGCTTCTTTTGTTCTCTCCTCTCTGTGTGTAGTTGTCAGTCTGGGTGTGTCACTCTTGAAGTTTCCATTCTCTGCTTTCCACACTCACCCTGTTTTGTTACTTCTCTTGGCCCCACCACCATGTCTGTATGCAACTACCTCTCACGTGCCATTCTTCTGAGCTCCTCCCTTTTCCTCCAGCAGCACCCTCCACTCCACCTAGGGCTCCTCTCCCTGGCTGTCTTTTCTCCAGCAGAAAAGGGGGACTGGGACCTAAGCTGAGCTTCTTGGTTGGCACAGCTGCATAGTCAGTCAGGCTGACTTAGGATATTACCTGTGTCCCAGTAGTCCTGGTCTGGAGCTCTATGCAGCTGGGGAGGTCTAGGTTGGGTATTAAGAAAAAAAAATATTCTCACTAGGAGAGTGGTAAAGCACTGGAATGAGTTACATAGAGAGGTGGTGGAATTGCCATCTCTGGAAACGTTTAAGACGAGGGTTGGACAAAACCCTGGCTGGGATGATTTAGTGGGAGTAGTCCTGCTTTCATCAGGGGATTGGACTAGATGACCTCATGAGGTCCCTTCCAGGATTAATATTCTATGATGGATCAGAATCCTCACTCCTCTTTGACTCTTCTCTTGGTCCCTAGTACGGGGAGAGGGCCAGTCAGAAACCCTCACAAAGTTTTAATAAGGGGCCAGCTGTCCCCTACACATGACAGCAAAAATAAAAGAAAACTTATGAGACTTATTTTCTTTTAACCCCCTTGGTAAGTTTTTCTAGTTTCTTTCTATTTCCACAGGAGTTGACAGTCTAATTATTGGCTATTTATTTTGAACACGCGAATATAGGGCATTTTAGGTGTGCCCTATCGTATTTCAATTTTCTCTGTAACACTGTCCTTTTTAATGAACATTAAATTCAGCTAATTTGAATCTATAACAGCTTAATAATTCTTAAAATTAATGAAAATCTGTTCCTTGAACCAACATTCTTTTTGTTATCAAATATAATTGGCTTTTGTCTGTCTTATGTTCTAATTCTGCATATTAGCTTTTGTTTGATTTTTGACTGTGCAAGTTACCATTTTAAAAAAGTGAATTTTTACAGAACATTATCAAATTTATAAAACTTGGGAAAGTGGGGGAAATAAAAATTCATCATTTTTAAAATACAATAAGTGCATTTTCACTTTAATTGAGGAAATCTTTAATTTTGCCTTTTTTGTGTATTTCATCACATCCATTCTTATGTTCAAGAGGCTTCACTCTCCTGCGTTAAGTCTGTGCATCTCTACAAACAGAATCTGAAATAAATGAACTATGCCTGGTCATGTATCACTGGCTTTTCCTCTTGAGCAATCTTGCCTCACTCGTTAAACATGCTGGTGTGGCTTAATGTATTTCAGAGATGACACACTTGACTTCCAAAGAGAGAGAGACAGCTGTTAACTGTAAAAGTAGGAGTGCTACAAAGCCAGTTTTCTAGCTACTTGTGATAATTCTTATCTTACTTATATGTCCGTTCACTGTTAAAACTCTGTTTCTCACAGGTATTTTTTTTATTGAATGTTCAAGTTGTAGCCACCTTTGCACAGTTGGTTGATACTGATAATTTACATACACTGTCATAACTATAGCTGATTGGAAAAGTTGGACAACATGATTTTCTGTCAGACAATTCAGTAACACTGGAATTGAAATGCAGGTGTGCTGCTGGCCTGGGAGAAGATTCACAGCTCAGCACACTGAGACTTGGGGCTCACGCACTGCCTCTGTAGCCACCGCCACAGGCGGCCCGGCAGCAGACCCAGGGCTCAGGCACTGGGACTCAGGGCTCGAGCCCCATAAGTCTGTTGCCAGTGAAGCGCCTGTTGAAGTGTTTAATGAAATTCTATAAATGCACCTGTTTAGGATGAAAATGTAGGAAACAGCTTGAGGCAATGTCAAAATGTTCCTGCATTTTTCAGAACAGAACATTTTGTTTTATCCCCCTCCCCCCGCATATGATGTGACTTTTCAGTTTAAAACGTTTTAAAACTTAGTTTTATGTAGTTGCAAAAAATTAAAATAGAAACAATCTCTGGTGATGTATTTTAAAAGAAAAAAAACTTCTCTGCTTAAGAAGTGTGCTTAAGCACTTTTTAAAATAAGAGCTTAAATGCATCATATTTAAGTGCTTCATGCACAGGGATGGCCTTAAAGTGTTTACTTAAAACTTTCTGGATGTAGGGTCTTGAAGAGTTTAAGCCCAGATTTTTAAACAGGGTTTGTTTTGTTCCTAGTGGGCCTTGCAAAAAATACATAGGTGCTGAACTCCTATTGAAATCAGTCAGTTAAACACTTTTTTAAAATTCTGGCCCATTAGGTACCTAATAGGCTCAAGCCCATATTTTAAAAGACATTTAAACTTTGCTTCACTCATCATTGCAATGCCTAAATTCCATTTACTTTCACTGAGAGTATGTTCCTAACTTAATTGGATATTACAATGCTAAGTGGAGCAATGCTTCAGTGCATTTAAAAATATGGGCCTTTCCAGTTGTACTTTTCAAAATTTGCTGTAGATGCCTGGAGTGCAATTTTCTAAAGCTCACAGTTCAGTCAAACAAAACTTTCATTAGATTACTCATAAACACTTCTCTTATGTGAAGGCTATTTTCCTATCAGATTTCAACATCTTTTTACCTAGCTGTTTTGACATTAGACAGGGTTTAAAAAGAAAGGGTGGGTAAATGTTTTTTGTTTGAAACAGTCTATTCTTCTCTCCCATCAATCTTCATAGCCACAAAACATTTTACTTTTGAACCCAAATCTGTATATTAAAACTAATATTACTAATAGTAATAAAAATCACCATTAAGGACTGAACCTAGGAACTTTCAAACCAAAAGGCGGAAGTCAGATTTTAGTGTCTGAGAATAGCTGTCTTTAATGGAAACTGTTTTGCAGTTTTATCTCCGTCAGTCACTACCATTACTACTGTAGGCTTACTTTTAGCAAAATATGGATATGTTTTTAGTTTAAATATGTCAGTAATCCTATTCTTAAGCAAATACTTAAGTCTCATTGATTTCAATAAGACTAAATATGCCTAATGATCATGCATGCTTTATTGTTTTGGTAAATGGGCATGGGGTTATTTATGTTTTAAAAGTATGCAAAGTCAGGTGACCACTTTTTAAATCTATGGAAACACAAATCCAAGTACTGGAACCTCACACAACACTTTCTCTACATCTTTTCTCTTAGGCCCTATCCTTGCTCCTCCTTTCCTCAAGACATCACTTCTCCTCCAATCTCTCCTTCCTTTCCTAATGGATAGGATATTAGAGGGGGAACTGTACTCCAGAAGTGAGTGAGTGAGGGGCAAAATGAGAGGGCCATCACTTGGTGGACAGGGCGCAAAGGAGATTGAGAATGGATCCAGGTGACAACTGGCCACCAGCCCCACTCCTCAAATGTTGTGTGCTTCAGGATCCATTCACACCCCACCCCACCCCAGTGTGCTGGTGCCTTATTCCTCTGGGGCCAGGCAATTTGAGTGTTCCTCCAGCTCCAGCAGCAGCTGCTCTTCATTGCCCTCCTGGCAGGGGAACATAGTCTAATTGGAGATGGTTATTCAGGTAACCAAACTTTTTGTATTCAGGCAGTAGTGCTGACCAGACACTATCAGGTCCCTTTTTCAACCAGTTACTTATTTATGTTTGTATTCTCTGTAAACCAAAAGACTGGTTTTTAATATTTAAAATTACTGGGGTCAGATTAATCAATACTTTGATTGGAGGGTGGGAGAAATAGTTGCATATTAAGTACCATAGAGGCAATGCAGATGGTGTTGAAGACTGCCAATGTCAACCAAAACAAGAAAGGAGGAGCTATTAGCAGTGGAGAGCATATGTTGTTAACATTTGCACACTGAGAGGTTTCCATTCTGTTGCAAGAAAAGAAATGCCATTTGTTTTTTTTTTGTTTGTTTGTTTGTTTTTTTTTTTTTGTGATATTGTCAGAGTAGTGAATGAGGAGAACAAAGAAGAATGCATTTCATGCTGGTCATTAATTTTATTTTAAAAAATCTTTGAAATGCATACACTGAGTATCCCAGTGATGATGGGGACTTTGGTTTCATAAAATTGGGAAAGATACCAAAAGAAAATTAGTCAGCCTGCTTTATTTTCTTATTTGTAGGAACATATAGGGGCTCTGATCAGGCGCTACTCATATGCATAATAAAAAGACAATATAAAGAGTTTGCAGTCTCTCTAGCCTGTATGTATGCTAATAGGTCAAGGGTCAAGATAATGTCCTAATATCATCCAGCCCTTTAAAAAAAATCCAGAGGTACATGTGGAAGAAACCCATCTACTTTTCTCATAATTAACTTTGTCCTCTTATTTCTTTTGCCTGTTTTTAAATTACAGACTTGTAGTCTTGCATTGAGGGAGAGATTTTTCTATTAAGTAGTTGCATGATTCTACAGACACAGCACTGACTTAACAAACATTTTAAATAATATATTTAACAATGGTAGTTTTCTGTAGATCACCACAGTGTGGCAGACAATCATACATTATATATAAATCTAGGATATTAATGTCAGTGCTTGGCTGTCTGCTCTAAGATGACCATTGACTTTTTTTTAAATTTAAGTATTTTTTGTTTTGTTTGGGGTTTTTTTTGTTTTGATTAAATTGATACACATTTCTAATTGAACCACCATTGCATCAGAACTCTTCAGTCCTAATCTCAAATTAGTTTTAGCCAGTACAACTTTTTGGACCATTGTTTGTTCAGTATGGAATTTCTAAAAACTGCAGAGTTAAACACAATGAGGGAAGAAATCTGAAGAAGTAGCTGATAGATATAGAACAGCACAAGTGACTTTCCTGCACTGTCTTTAGATTGTTACATGTATAATTGCAGTCTGTGTGGTTACAGCATGACAGGTGACAAGTGCTTGCTGGAGGAGTCAAACAATTTTGAGGAAACTGCCCCGGAGTGGAGTTACAGGAAAGAGAAAGAGAAAGTGAGTGAGCCTGGAGCAGTTTTACTATATATACCAGTTTCTATGTGGCATGTATTGGAGAGTTATGACTGAAGTTTATCCTGGCAAAATCTCTGATTTTGTCACCCATCCAGTTCTGATTTTTTTCCCCTGAGTCCTATTAATGTATCCCTACTGTCCTGTATATAACATGTAATGATGCTTGCCCCCACAAGAATTCTAAGACACTTAGTTTGGAAAGGTTTTTTTTATCATCATCTGATGGAAGAGACCTTAGAAATATGATTAATAAAAAAAAAAGTTGTTGTTGTAATCCCAATATGGCTTTTATATGGATATATTTGGCTGTCCAAGTAGCTCCCAGATAATGATAGAGAGCTTAGGTTAAGTTTCTTATTAAATCCTACATTTTAATTAAACTTAATCATCATGACTCTGGTCAACTGACCAGAGTAGAAGGGGTGTATAGATTAACAAACCATCTCTTACTTTTTGTGTGCTACCATATAGCTCTAGTTCCAAAGGGGCAGCCATGTTAGTCTTGCAGAGCAAAAAAAGCAAGGAGTCTTGTGGCACTTAAAGACTAACAGATTTAATTATCACACATGCACAGTTAAGGTAGTATTTAAATTGAGTAAGAGTGGACCAATCCAACTCACAGGAAGCATATTGACCATCCTGTTTAAATACATATTAAACAAAATGAGCGGTTTGTAAGAATTGTGTAATATTTTCCCTGACTTATAAAGCAGCAATAAGAAGAGAAGTAAAGGTTTCTTTTTTCCATGTATCTCTGCCACAACTGGAATGAGTTGTCCAACATTTCTGCACTTTTATGCTAGCTCTATCAAAGCTTTAAATACTTATTAATCTTTTGTTGTTTTACGGACTTTTTTTATTTCATGAGTTTTTACTATAACATTCAAAAAATAAAAAATATTCTGAGGGAGACTGGATAGATGTATGAGCTAAAAAGAAAAACTTGACCCTAGTGTAAATGGGGACAGGTTCATTGATGTCATATGTATGTCAGGTTAGAATTTGAGTCTAAGGATCTGTTTCTTTGCTGACTAGCTTTCATTATATAGGCAGTGGAGATGTAGCCATGTCAGTCTCAGGATATTAGAGAAACAGGGTAGGTGAGGTAATATCTTTTAAAGGACAGCCTTCTAATGGTGGGAGACATAAAGCTGAATCAGAGAATATTACGGGGTCAAAAGACCTCCTGAGGTCATTTATCCCAACTCCCTGCTGAAAGCATGACCAGCTCCAATGAAATAATCATAGCCATGGCTTTCTCAAGCTAGTCTTTAAGGTCTCCAAGGACAGTGATTCAGTTGCCTCCATAGATAACCAATTCTCGTGCTTCACAGCCCTCCCAGTGAAAATATTTTCCTAATAGATAACTTAGACCTCCCACACTGGACATTGAGACTATGTACCCTTGTTCGGTCATATGTCACCACTAAGAATGACCTAGCTCCATCCTCCCTGGAGCAGCGCCCCCACCCCAGGTAGTTGAAGGCTGCTATCAAATTCCTCCTCACTCTTCTCTTTTGCACACTAAACAAGCCTGCTTCCCTCAGCTGCGTAGGTGGCCTCAGAGGGTGGGCAGTGCATACAGCTGTTCTATGATGCATCTGACTGCCACAGGTTCCACCTCCCAAGGTCACCTATACAACTATGACTGCTACGGCCCTTCTGGCAGTGGGGCTGCAGGGAAAGCTGGGACCCACAGTGGGGCCAGGGACACTCACTGGGGAGGTGGCAGGTCTGGTGGTGGGGCATAGATATTGTCTTTTTTTGTCTGAACTTTAATAAAAATGTTAAAATTAAAAATGTTGAACAGGTAGGATGTGTCCTGATTTTTCTCATTCTGTTCTATGGAAACTCACAAAGTATTTAATACAATGGAGAACAGTAATTAAATTATCTATCCTATTGAAACTTCCCTATATGACTTTTTTTTTATGACTGAATCACTCTCTTGTTTCAGTCAATGTCGAGACACTCAGTGTTCCTAAGGCTGTTAGCTGACTACAAGAATGCCTTATCTTCTGAAATGTTTCTGCTTATAGGGTATTTTTCCTATAGGTGTAGGGCTGAATCTTTGGGGACAGATTCTCAGCTGATGTACATCTGAGCATCCTCAAAGTCAACTCAGAATTGTCATTTTGTCTCTATTCCCTCAATTAAAGGAAACAAACATAACTTCAGTTCACTCCCTGTGCACATACACAGGCACCACAGCTGCATTTTCCCCTCTATATTGCATCTTTAGGTTTTCAAGAAGCTCATTTGTGTGTAAAAGTGCTGACTACTTTACTCAAGATAATTCAAGCTTTTTCTAAGTACACACCCACACACACAGAGCTATCTCACACAGATTATTTTTGTGCTTTACTTGTTTTTCTTTAATACTTATGTTCGGCTAAAAGTTTGGATTTTTCTCTGTTATGGAAATACAACATACTTCTTTCCTACCTCTGCTGCCTCTCTCCAGGCAAAGAGTTCTGTCTACTACTCTACACAAAGGCATTTTTTCCCAAGTAATCTATTTTTCTTAAAATTGGTAGAGTATTTTTCCCTCCTCTGTCAACTGTATGAACACCTTTCTCTCTTCAATTTGATTACAAATATTTTAGCTCCAGAGAGAAACTTTTAGTTTGGAAGTAGATTTAAAAACTAAGCTAGCCTCTCTCATGAATACAGAGATAAATAACAAAAATTCCTGAAAAGAAACCAAAAAGAAAGACAACAATTAAAATATGAAATTAAAACAATTTAAGTGAAGCAACAGATAAGTTAAAGGACTTACAACAGAAGAAGAAGGTAAAATTGATGAATGGAACAATTTGGAAACTGTTAGTGGCCATGAGGAGGAGAAGTTATGAAGGAAGAGAGCAAGACAGGATAAATGAGAAGGAAAAAGATATGAGGGTAGAAAGAGAATGAGGATGATTCTGTGTGGACAGAAATAATGGCATAAAAAGTAATGGGCAAACTCATGTCTGGTGAGAATAAAGTGATTTCAGTGGCACTAAAATAAATGTTTCAGTTCAGTATTATGGAGCTTTAGTTTTAAGCACTAACTCCCTCCCATCCCTTCCCTGAGCAGCGGGATTCTCTCAGTACCTCCCCCTACCTTCCTTTTCCCCAAGCCGCCTGGCCAGATCCCCCAACCCTGACCTTTCCCTTCTGGTTCCCTGTCCCTGACCCCTAGGGCCCTTTACCTGGCCACCCAAGCTCCTACTATCTGGCCACACAACAGACTGTTCTTACCCTGAGCATGCATCTGAGCAGGCTCAGGGCAGGAGATTTAAAAACTCCCCCAGCATGAAGCAGCTCCCTGCAGCCAGAAGACTGTGTCTTCTGACTGGGTAGAGGCCACAGCTGCTGGTTCTGTGCATGGGTTAGTGTTGCCTGTGTCGGTGAGAGACGGGGGCTGCATGCTAACCCACCTGCACAGCTTACAGGGAACATTGGACACAAACTATACAGAAATACATGTGGTGTTCTGTTGTTCCTTTTTTTCTTTTTCTTTTTCTTTCTTCTTAAATCTCAGGTATATAGGGTGAAATCCTGACTCCACTGAAATCAATGAGAAAACTCCCACTGGGAGGACTTCTGTTTCCATTGAAGTCAAAGTATTGTAGCATTAAAAATGAGAATGATTGTGTGCTGTGTCATGCCTTCTCTGCCCCCTTAAAGTGGCACAGGAAAGCACAGGAGAATCACCTTGTTTTAAGAAACCCCTGATTATGTATAATAGCACTGATGCCATCTTTCTTCTGGCTGAGGATAAAGACAAGGAAAAGGAACATGACTAGGGTTTCTTTATTGTCTGATAATGTTGAGCTGCCACATTGGACAATGAACACAAGTTAGAACAGCTGTCAGGCTCCTGTCCATTTTATAACAGGATCAGCCCATTACATGGCTGACCCAGTACTATAAAGCAGTATTTTTAATGCCATCGTCAGTGGTGTACTCCATATTCCTCTACTGCAATCAACAATCTGTGTCACTGTCTGCAGGTAACTTACACATTTATAAGAATTTTAATATAGTGATACCTGTTAACAATATAATAATTATAATTTTAATAATGTTATCTGTGGCCAATTACTGAGTTTATATTTTATTTAATATTTTCATTTGCACTGGAAGTGTGTGTGCACGTGCACACGCACGTGTTTTGAACCTATAATTTCACCTTACAAATATACTAAAAATTGAATATTTGTGAAATATACATATATTATCCATAAAAATGCATCTGTGAAAATGAGATACAGGGGGAGAGAGAAAATATGATGCCTTCCAGACTGAAGCCATCTCTAAGATCCATCTATTCTGATAATATATCTAAAAGGTACATTCTTCTATTTTTGCACATCATATTCTATCACTAAAATCATTATTCCTTGGCTCATAAGAAGTATGCCAAATGGAAATGGTGCTGTATGTATGTAGAAGAACATGATATGCCAGAACAGACATCTTCAGTGACTTTTTCATAATGAATAATTTAGATTGCTGATAATATTTTATACCAGTGAAGTGCAAATCAAAAGGATTGTTCATTTGCAGGCGTGAAGGGTGGGGAGGAAAGAGGAAGCTCTGTTGCGGAAAGATAAAGAATTGTTTTGTCTTATTAATATTTATACTATGAGAGAGAAACAAACTCGTATACTTTGCCTTACATGTTAATAAATATCACCATTAATTACTGCAAAGTGGGCAAGGACAATAAATTTTTTACACAAATGTGCTGAAAGATGAAGATGTAAATATGATGGGAAATATCTTCTCAAATTTCTATAAGTGTATTAAATGTTAATGGATTTTTACCTTTGCAAGTTGTCCAATATTTTTCTTTTTGATAATTTTGCATATGTATGTCTGTCTAATACTGCTCACCATGTGTTAATGTAAAGTTCTAAGTTGAAAATATCTTTATAAAACTATTTAAATTACCTTTCATAACAGTTTCTGAAACTGTTCAGCTTCTCGCTAATCAAATGCGGCGGTGGTGGTGGTGATCGTCCTTCACATATGAAAATGACCACTTTCCCTATCTGTTGTTGGTGTGGAGAAGTGTTAGAATGGAGTAACAAATATCACAGAAGGATCTAGTTTGTTTCTTTTGAGTTTTCTTGCCTTTGTTTATTTTCAGTTGCTATATTTCTAGCCCTCTCATAGGCTGATGTGTCGTTGGCAATCATGCTCCTCCAGGCAGGACTGTCCTGCGTAAGTGTTTCCCATGATACTGTATGAATTTGGAGGCCTTTTAGGGATGCTTTTAGGGCATCCTTGAAGTGTTTTTTTGGTCCCCCTCAGGAATATTTCCAACCTCACAGTTCTCCATACAGGAGACACCTAGGGAGACGGTGGTCAGCCATTCTTGTGATATGTCCCACCCACTGAACCTGCCTTTGGTGCAGGTGTGTGAAAATGCTGGGCATATCATTTGTCCTGAACATCTCTGTCAAGAGCTTTCTCTTGCCACCTGACATTGAGATTTTTACAAAGGCAAATGAGGTGAAAGTTATTGACCTTCTTTCCATGACACTGGCAGACAATCCAGGTCTCACATGAATAGAGGAGAATGGAGAGGAAAATTGCTTGATAGACTTTGAGCTGCTTGTTTTGGATCAGCCCTCTGCGTTCCCAGGCTGAATGATGCACTACCTCTGGCATTTATGGCATCAATCTCATCATCAATATAAACAAAGTGTGAAAGAGTGCTGCCTACATAAGTGCTCCACAGTGATCAGGACTTGGTGGTTCGCTCTCACTAGTGGCTCATGATAGGACTTTCTGAGAGCAGCTGGAAACATGACTACTGTCTTCTTTCTTTTGATGGTAAAGCCAAAGTTCTGGAAAGATGAGGAAAAAGGGTCCATGGTGTGTCGCATGTTGACTTTGTTTCTGGCATATAGCACACAGTCATCTGCAGTTTGTGCACTCTGTCAGTGGAGACCTTGGTCTTGGCCTGAAGGCATCTTAGGTTGAAGGGCTTGCTTTCAGTGCACTAGATAATATCTGGGCCTGGGTCATGGGTTTGGAGGCATTGGTAAGCATGTCTGAAAACATCATGCTGAACAGATGATTCCAATACGCCCCCTGTTTCACTCCACTGCATTGTGTCTACACTTACAATTTAATTTGAATTTATGAGGATTAATTTGAATTAAATTAATGCATGGCTACACTGGCTTTCATTAATTTGAACTAAGGAATTCCTTACTTCAAATTATTGAAAGCTTACTTTGAAGTTATAAAACTTCACTTAACTTCAAAATAAGAGTTAATTTGAACTTATTAGAGTTTACTAACCATTAATTCGAATTAACGCTTTTTGACCTTCTTCCTCCCAGGGTGCCTTCCTCTTTCTGTATATTGAGCAGGGGCATTGTCCTTCTTGAAGACCATCTTGCCACACCTCTCATGGTGTTACTCTCCTAATTCAAACTAGTATCATAGACATGCTAATTCAAATTGGGTTTCTAGTGGGGCCGTGATAGCTAAGTGTGGGCATAGTCTTGGTGACTGGGAAGGGGGCTGAAATGTCATCATCATCCATGTAGATGATAGATGAATGTATTTACAGATTTTGCACTGTGATGGTAGCATAACATCTCATTTTCACAGCATTCTAGGGTACAGTAGTTATATGGTCTTACAACAGAACACTCGTAGATTACGGGACACTGAACAAGCAAATAGTGAGTGGTCATAGTCTATGCATAGCGTCCATTTACCCAGTGGGCCGTAATCTATGTACTGTAGAATGGACATCTCCCATCAAGTTACTTACTCTCCTTTTATATGGCATCTTCACTGGGTTGTGCTGATGGGAAATGCTCTCTGTTCAATGCAGCATTAATCTTTTCTGGGGAGTGGAGATCCTGTGTTAAATGGAGATAGCTTACAGGATCGATTGAATGGATCTCTGATGACAGTACCATCTCTGTCTTCACTCTTCCTATGCTGGACTAGCTGCTTTGAGTAACAGCTCCTCCTGAAACAGATGAAGCTGGGATAACTAAGTTTTGATGCTATTACATTCATTAACTTCTAGCAAGCACTCAGACTTGGAACAGTTTTATTCTTCGCTGGGGGCTAGTCTTAACTGATGGAGGCAAATTTTCTGCCATCTGTTTGAATTTACTCAACTGAGTCTATGATGAACTGCTGCGTCCATGAAGAACTGCTCAGATGATTGGGAAATCAATCTCTAAACACCATCCAGGATACTGGGTTAGTGCTGAGTTGAGGGGAGGCCCTTCCCTTTGACTCAGCAAAGTGGAAATGCTGGAAGTAGGGAGGTTGGAGTAGGCAGTTTATTTTAAATAACTTGTGTTTGTCTGTTAGAGTGACACAGAAAAATTTAGGCAGTGTAACCCTGCCCAGGGTGGGGAAAAATTCTTTTGACAGCTGATTAGTAACGAGTGGTGTGGCCCAGGGGTGGGTTGGTCTTGGGGCCGGTTTTGTTCAACATCTTCATTCATGATCTTGATGATGGGATAGATTGCATGCTCAGTACATTCATGAATGACATCAAGCTGGAGGGAATGGTAGACACGCTGGAGGGCAGGGACAGGATTCAGGGAAACTTAGACAAATTGAAGCAGTGGGCCAAAAGAAATCTCATGCAGTTCAACAAGGACAGGGGTAGAGTCCTGAACTTAGGATGGAAAAACCCCATGCACTGCTACAGCCTCGGGACCAATCAGCTAAGCAGCAGTATTATAGAAAAGGACCTTGGGGATATGGTGGCTGGAAAGCTGAATGTCAGTCAACAGTGTGATCTTGCAGCCAAAAAGGCTAATGGCATATTGGGCTGTATCAGTAGGAGCATTGCAAACAGATCAAGGGATGGGATTATTCCACTTTATTTGGCACTGGTGAGGCCACATCTAGAATACTGTGTCGTTTTGGCCTCCCCAGTACAAAATGGATGTGGAAAAATTAGAGAGAGTCCAGTGAAGCACAATGAAAATGATTAGGGGGCCAGGGTACATGATTTATGTTGACAGACTGAAGGAACTAGGCTTATTTAGCCTGCAGAAGAGAAAATGGGGGAGGGGGGGATTTGATAACAACCTTCAACTACTTGAAGGGGTGCTTCAGAGAGGAGGGTGCTAGTCTGCTCTCAGTAGTAGCCAAGGACAGAACAAGGAGCAATGGTTTCAAGTTGTAGCTGGGGAAGTTGAGGTTGGATATTAGGAAAAGCTTTCTTACTAGGAGAGTGGTGAAGCATTGGAATGGGTTGCCTAGGGAGGTGGTGGAATCTCTGTCTGTGATATTTAAGGTCCAGTTAGACAATACCCTGGCTGGGATGATTTAGTGAGACTGGTACTGCTTTTAGCAGGTGTTGGACTAGATGACCTCATGAGGTCTCTTCCAATCCTGTGATTCCAGGATTAGCTGAAGAACAAGAAGTTAGGTTCTGCCTTGAAAGACCAAGCCCCATTTTCCTGTGTGGTATTCTCTCTGCAGCATCATCTGAGGCACTGACAGTCATGAGATAATTCCAGACTGCCACTTTGGACCTGCCATGGACTAAGCAATCTGTAGCCAAGTGTGCAGTGGGGCTGACCCCACAACTGAACTAGAGTAAGCCCAATTTTTTTTTCTGAAATACTCTTCAGTTGCCCTAGTATTCTGCACTCCAGAGCTGAGCATATCATTCTGTTTTTTAAATTAGAGAAACATGATAATAAATTGGACACATCCTTCCTGCTTAAAGAATTTCAACTTATTTTTTCACCAATATGTTTCTGGGGGAAAAAAAATGTAACTGTGGTGTTAAATGTTTTGCTAATTTGTGTAAATTTCACCTGCTTCTTTTGGTTGGAAAAAAACAGCTTAAAATAAATATCTGAATATCTTGCAATTTTTTCCAAAGACTGATTGTGTTGTAACTTCAAATGACTTTTAAAAATTTTTCCTTTTTATGTTGTTTTATTTTTAAAATTCAATCTACCGTATATCATCGCACACAAGCCAAAAATTTTGTGCCTGAAAATTGGCTTCAAAACAGGCTCTCAGCTTGTACTCAAGGGAATATGGTAGACAGCCCCTCCCAGGAGTTTCCCAGACCATGTGGCAGGCCAGAGCCCCTGTGTTGCCGGGCGGCCATCTTGGGCAGTCAGCCAGGGCTGGGGCTGGAGTGAGGAGGGGACCCCGGCATCTGGAGTGGCCAAGTAAGAGGGTCTGGGGGGTGGGGGGGTCGGCCTGGACATTGAGGGGGGATTCAGGGAACCCAGGGAAGTGGTGGCAGGGACCGGGGGTTGGGGAAAGTCATGGGAGGGTTGGAGGGTTCAGGGAGGCCAGGGAAGGGGTGGCAGGGCTTGGGCATTCGGGGGGGGGGGTCGGGGAGTCTGGGAAAGAGGCAGGAGGACCCGGGTTTTTGGGGAGCCCAGGGAAGCAGTGAAAGGGATCAGGGATTGGGGGGGGTGCCTGACAGGCTGGGAAGAGCGGCAGCAGGGGTTGGGGGGTGACAGGGAGAGGGTGTTGGGGACCAGGGGAGCAACAGCAGGGAACTGAGAAGGGAGTAGGGGGTGGCAGTGAAGAGCCAGCAGGGAGCAGGGGGGCAGTAGTGGGGAAGGGGCAGAGGGGGCAGCAGTGAAGAGCCAGGGGGGCAGCAGTGAGGAGAGGGCAGAGCAGGGGGCAGCAGGAGGAGCAGGGGGGCAGCAGTGGGGAAGGGGCAGAGCAGGGGGGCAGCAGGAGGAGCAGTGGGGAAGGGGCAGAGCAGGGGGGCCAGCAGGTATCAGTGAGGGAAGGGTGGAGTAGGGGGTGGCGGTGAGGAGGGGGCAGTAGGAGGAGCAGAGACCAGCAGTAAGAAATGGGCAGAGCAGGGTACAGCAGCAGGAAACTGAGAAGTGAGCAGTGGGGTAGCAGTGAGGAAAGGGCAGATCAGGGGGCAGCAGGGGTGACAGCAGTGAGGAAAGGGCAGAGCAGGTGGGAGCAAGGGGGCAACAGTGAGGAAAGGGCGTAGCAAGAGGCAACAGTGAGGTAAATGCGAAGTGAGCAGGGGTGACAGCAGTGAGGAAAGGGCAGAGCAGGTGGGAGCAGGGGGGCAACAGTGAGGAAAGGGCAGGGCAGGGGGCAGCATCAGGAAACTGAGAAGTGAGCAGGGGTGTAGCAGTGAGGAAAGGGCAGAGCAGGTGTGAGGAATGGACAGCGAGGGGGCAAGGGAAAAGCAGCAGCAGAGATTTTGGGGTAGGGAAGCTGTCAAACTCCAGAGGAAGCCAGCAGCAGTGGGTGGGGGGTTAGGGGCCAAGGCCAAAAGGGGACCTCAGCTTATACCTGGGTCACCAATTTTAGCTGCTTTGTGGGGCTCAGAATTGGGGTGTTTGTCTTGTGCCTGGATCGGCTTATACCTGATTATATACTGTAAATGGGTTTTTTTGATCAAAAAGCAGTTGATTTCACCCAAAATTATTTAAAAAATGTTTTTTTAATTGTCAAGGGAAAAGCATATTTACAGTTAGTTCTCTAGCCATCTCAATATATGCCAGGAAATAAATATTCCTCCCCTAGCTACTGAGTATCATACAGCAAAATAAGGAACATTATAAGGAAATAGCCTTGAATAGTATCTAGCCAAGGAACAAGAGAGAGAGACTGGGAGGACTAGACACTGAGAAAACTAAGTTTACCTAGACTAGAGTGAAGGATGCGCAGAAGTGCTAGAAGGAATAGTTTGTTTCCAATGATTAGTAAGTCATTCTGCAAGCTCATTTGTAGGACTTGGCAGTTCTGATCTTTAACAAGGAAAATATCACTGCCCTGTATATGACATTTTATACAATATTTCTAAGAAATAAAATTAACAGAAATGAACAATCTTCTTTTTCCTCCTTTGAGGCTGACCCAGTTAGTGTAAAGTGGATGGAAATTTAGAAGAAAAAAGTTTTCACTGAAAAGCATGTGCCTTTATTTCAGCATTCTAGTGAGTTTTATATCTGATAAACCACATAGGGGACATTCACTTACTTTTTTAAGGAGAGGGGTGTCAATTTCCTGTACTTATTGTCTGCAACATCTAGCACTAGCAGCACTTTTATTAATTTAGTTTGTGTAAAATTTAACATTTTTTGCTCAAGGTGATTTACAGGCATAGTCTCACACCCTACTAAATTTTCTTTTATTTATAAAATTATTATACTTATGAAAGTATTTTTACACTGTTATAAATGTTGATGGACTTTTTTTTTTGTACTGCACTGGCTAATAACAAAAGGGCATTCCATGTGTTCTGTTGCTTCCATAAAGAGAGGACTATCTGTGTCTACTGCTGCTGATGATAGAACTGTTATTGCAGCTGCTCTTTTAACCTTTTCCAGAAAACTGTGGTTTTATGTTCGGTGTCTTTTGTGGCATAAAATACACAGAGCAAAATTCCAGGCATTTTAAAACATTCATTATGTCCTTTTAATGTGTATGTGACATAAAAAACAACAAAATAAAATGAAATCACATATGCACAGACATGTGGAGTATAACAAAGCACAGTGCATGCGGGACCATTGAACAAAGGACATTACCACTAGCAGTGCTTTAATATAGATGTGCTTGATTTATGATTCACATCAATTATTCTGCAGGACTTCATACGCTTCCTTAAATCATTTCATCCCTGATTTATATGCAGAGAAATATAACTGTTTTTTATATTGTAAGTAATATGTTGCACTCCTCTGCATTAGACTCTCCAGGTATATGGGACACCTTGGTAACCTAAATTAGAAGGACTGCTTCCAGCTCAGCAGCCTGCTTTGGTTAGATAAATCAGGTGTTAGCTTCTTCATGTACAAGAATAGTCACACTAGTAGAGGAACAATCCCCTTATATTCAGATTGATGACTTTATGGAAGTTTGTCTAGAATAGTACAGCAATTTGTTTGTTCCAAAATTGCAAGTGGAAGCTGGGTCAGTATTTTATTGGTCCTTTTGTTCATTGGAATTTCTGTTTACTGTTCTACCATATTGCTGCTTAGCTTAGACAGTGTTTATTTAACATGAAAAATATTTGAACTAACAGGGAAAAATCAAGATTACTGAGAGAACTTTAAATTTAATAAAACAAGCAAGGAGCCCTGTGGCACTTAGACTAACAAATTTATTTATCACATGAGCTTTTGTGGGAGATGAAGTGGGATTTCTTTCACAAAAGCTCATGTGATAAATAAATTAGTCTTTAAGTGCCACAGGACTCCTTGCTTGTTTTGCTGGCCTAGGCTAACACAGCTACCCCTTTGGAACTTTAATGTACTCTTCAGGACAAGGGCTGGGTAGACTGAGATATTAAACTTTGCTTCAGCTGATTGGTTTATCTCCTTAACATCCAGATATGTTGGCCTGGATTTGCAAATGGATGTAGGCACTGAACTGCCACTTAAGATAGCTAAATGTCAGAATCAGGCCCCACTGGGATTCACAGAATCCCCTCTCAGCCCAAACTCAGTAGGTACCCAAGTTTGCAGGCCACCTAATTTTGTTCAGAAAAAAGACCACAAACATGTTTCTACATCTGCATATGTGCAGTCAAGTCCCATAATAGGCATCCAGATGCCTATGCAACAGTGTAATGGTTGAGCTAAGAAAAGTTAGGTGTTCCTTTGCCTAACTCTCCTGTGGTGACTAATCCAATAAATGTGCTCAGGTCTTATCTACTGATTGGTCCCTTATAGATGAATTTAGACAAAAAGGACAGGGCAAGGAGGACCTCCAGCATTACTTTCAGCCCAAGGTTAAGTTAAACACCAGGGATTTGGAAGATACCCAGTGCAAGTACCTTCTTGTCAGTGGAAAAAGGGATTTAAAGGGGTCCTGCCAGCTTTAAGACAAATTTTAGCCACTGGGGTGTAGGATATTCTGATGTGGGGCTCCCACTCAGTCTTTTCCATTTGAAGTTATTGCATCACCATTGCAATTTTTTCTTTCTTCTTTTTTAAGTTGTTGGCAGGAGGTGACTGAATCCTGAGTCAGCCACCTCCCATGTTGGACTTCTAACCAGGAAACTATAGAGCATCCTTCTGCACATGCTCACTTTCTGTTCCATTGCAGCACCTTCATATTCTTTCTTTAGCTGTTGCACTGTGGATGAATAATGTGGTCCTGGGGTGCATCAGAAGAGAGATTTGCAGTAGAGATAGAGAGGTGTTAGTACCGTTATACAGGGTGCTGGTGCGACCTCACTTGGAATATTGTACAATGTAGCTTGGCCATTGTCTATCTTTTACTACTGATGAGGGGTATGATAGTGACCTGGGAAGGGTCATTAGATGGAGTGAGTTCTGAGTTATTACAGAGAAGTTCTTTTTCCCTGGCTGTTGTGGACTTGCCCTCATGCTCAGGGTTTAACTGATCACCATATTTGGGGTCGGGAAGGAATTCTCACTCAGGGCAGATTGGCTTGGGTGCTGGATTTTTTTTTGCCTTCCTCTGTAGCATTGGGCATGGCTCACTTGCTGGTTGATTCTCTGTATTAAAGTCTTTAAATCATGATTTGAGGACTTTAATAGCTCAGTTATGGGTTTGAGATTCATTACAGGAGTGAGTTGGTGAGGTTTTTTGGCCTGCAGTGTGCAGGAGGTCAGACTAGATGATCATATTGGTCCCTTCTGACCTTAGTGTCTATGAGCCTATGAGCTGCAACATGGTCTAGCAAGAGCGAGAGAAATTTCAGCTGAGAATCCAAAGCAGAGGGAGGTACTTTCTTGCAGCCCAGCCTTAGGCACCAACCTGTGCGAGAGGGCCATGTCTCAGCACACACCTCTCAGCTTGGCATCGTCCATTGGCTCTATCAGACAAGCAGCTGCCTAGAGTGGTGGCTTTTTGTGAATTCCATTCTAAGTTGCCTATCTCTCCCCATTCATTGTATAGGAAACTTAAGTGCCAAATTTAGGCTTTGTGAATGTCAGTGATTTTCTAGACACCTTTTTCCCTTTGAAACTCTGATTTTCTAGTCACCTTTCTTTTGAAATGTAGCATGTTGCTTGAACAATGTTATTTTATTTAAATAGCATGTTAATAAAGAAATTAGGAAGAGAGGATTTTGTTCCTTTTCTCAAGGGAGATGGGCTGAGGAGGTAGTATTCAGCCTAGATTAGATGTAGAGTATGATTCAGATCTGAGTTAATCCAGTCCAGGATTACAATTAACCAGCGTCAAAATCTTGTGAATTGAACACTATTTTAATCAAAAATAGGAGAGGGGGGGAAAATCTTATGGATGGGATCAGTCTTTCTGGCAAATATCAGCCAAGAGCTGAAGAAAACAGACCACTTCTGTACGTATTTAGCTTAATACCAACATAGCAAGGTTTAGAATTTAAAGGAAATCTATATAAAAAAAAACTTGGTGAAATTCAGACAGAGTTGGGATTCTCATTCTTTTTTGTCTGTTTCCAAACCAGGAATTTTACATAATGTTTTATCCTACTGACAGATTGTTATCACCATAATTTGAGTTTTGCATACTGTGTATTATGAGCTCTGCAGTGTTTCTGCTGTCTGTTTAATGTAGGTAAATGATTTAAATATTATCAAAATACTAGGTTCAACAATTTTACTAATGGGGATGGACATGTGCCTGTTTCTTATCATCACAAGAGAAGCTGAAGTGTTCATTATCCTTAAATTTTACATTTGCCCAATTTATAAATAGTATGCAACTATGTAACTCTGAAATTGATCGTGTTAATGCAGCCCATTAGTTGAGAGAGAAGGGGGAAATTGCTTTCATTTTTGCCTCCTACTCCTGCTGTATCTGCATTTATAAATGTCAGAATAATATAACTGGAAAGTAAAAACAAGAGTAAACTTGAACAGGCATTGTGCAGATTTACTGTGTTCAAATGGCAACATAAGAACCACCATCAATTGTCCATGAGTAGTAATTGCAGGGGGGGACCCGATAACCAAATAGCAAGACAAATGCACACGAAACTTGCATCTCAAATGCAAAACAATGGGATTTTTCCATCAACAGAACTACCCAATTATTTTTTGTATTACTATTCAAAATGATGTCGTATCCTAAAGACATTCAACCATGAAATTTACGGGTAAGCATTAGCCCCAAATTGACCCTCTTTGTAACAGCTTGCAAAGCATTTTGTTTTGGATTAAAATCTTAAAGACCCACACTGCATATGGCAGTCTTGTTTCTGTATGTATACATTAAAGTAATTAGGCACTTTTTCAGATCAATGGAATAAAAACAATAAGTCTCTAGTAAGCAAAACTGGGCCTTCTGTTAGGGAATCAATACTGATTATTTAAGTGATTAATAGGGCCACTGGGAATCAGTGAGATTTTGCCAGTGGAATTCCTCGCTTTGATTCTGTGATAATTGTCTGGAAAAAATGTATGAGTCTAGATCACATTCCCTCAAATGCTGAAGAAAATTAGTGATACATTAATAAGGAAACTAGTTAAATCTCTGAATAGATTTAATGAAATATGGCTTTCTTGTTTTCTCATTTTAAAGAAAATGAATCATAACTTTGAGATCTTTCATGCTAATTTCAATACCTCCTGTCCTTATTCAAGAACATTGATTTTTCTATTCTCTGGGACCCTTCATTCCCTAAAAAGATACTGTCTTTCACTCCCTCATTCAGGACTTGCAACAAAGGACTGAAATAAATATAAAAAACTAGCACTTTTCTGTTAATGTGATGACCAGTGAATTAGCCTTGACGGGGTTTTGCCTATTACCTCACTTTTTTTTCTTTTTTCAGGCAGTTCGCTGACTCAGGGAGGTGACAGTGCCTGTACACATTAGAACAAACAAGGAGTCCTGTGGCACATAAAAGACTAACAAATGTAGTTATCTTATGAGTTTTTATGGGACAAAATGTCACTTCATCAGCTACTTTGAAGATGACAAAGTGGGATTTTCTCCCATGAAAGCACGTGTGATATATATATAATGTATTTAGTATTTAAATGCTACAGGACTCCTTGTTTGTTTTTTCTGAACTAGACTAACATGGCTACCCCTTTGGAACTTGTACACATTAAGAAGGTTAATCATCACAACAGCTTAGTAAATAAAATTTTAAATGAAGCCTTAAATTCCACACAATCCCCCCATTTCAGGTTTCTACTTATAAAAATATGCCTATGCTTGTAATCTATTTCATAGCAGTCTTATGGAAACTAATTACAACCTCCTCCATTTCAGTGGTATCCACACCAGGGCTGTCTCTGGCTTTTGCCAGATAGGTCGCATGCCCCAAGTCCCAATGCCAGTGCCTGGCATGGCCCCTGCCTCTCCTGGCAAGGGATCCAGGCCAGGCTGCCAATGGCAGTCCTCTCCCTGGCTGTGAATCTGGGCCCAGGCTGGTGGTGGGGCCCTGGGACCAGATTGAGCCTGGGGTGCCAAATCAGACCCAGGGGCTGGGCCTAGGCCCAGACCTTGGGTCATTTCCCAGGGCAGCAGCTCTCCTGATCCACACCCCAGTTTTTAAACAAGGACAAAAGTTATTGGTTGTATTACTTTAGCAGCTTGAGGCACTAGTCAAGGCCCAGGACTTCATTGTGATAGGCACAGTGCGAACTAAACAAAAAGAGTCCTTGCTTCCAAGCAGCTTGCAACCTAAGTGTAAAACAAGAGATAACAGATGAATAAAGACAGAGTGGAATACAAAGAAATAGAGAATATTTGGATAGATTGATGGGTGGTGTGTTTCTGAAGAGATGGATGCTGGATTGGAGGGAATGGAAGACTTCTGACATGTTTCTGAGCCATGAAGTAAACTGGGTTAGCAGGATTCAGTGGTATAGAAACCAGTGACAGGGAATGGGGAGGGCATATGTGTCTCACTGGTGAGATAGAGAGAGGAGAGAGATTGAAACTAGAAGAGAGTAAAGGGGTTCCAGGGAGATAAATGACTGTCCTCCCCTCACCATTTTACTGGAAAATTTGTTTTCTTTCTGAAAATAGAGATAAGAGAGGAGGTCAGGATGCCTCTTTCTTTTCCTACCCTCCATTATTTCCCACCAAAATGCTTTTATTTGATGTGCCTGACTATGGTATATCAGTTTTTACTTTGAAAATCTACATGCAGGGAAAGATATGATGAATATAAAAAAATCCTATTGGTAGCCCCACCAGTTAACTGCTTTGGGCATCAGCCTTTACTTCGTATCTTTTACACATAGGACCAAATTTATTGGTGATTTATTCAGCAGTGCAAGTTAGAGTTGGGTTCTTATTTGACATTGTATGGGTGCCCCAAAAAATCAGTATAATTTATTTTTGCTGCTACATGTCCTCTTTGGCATGTAACTAGCTGAAGGAGGTAAGACAAGTCAGGTGTAGCAGTAGGTTAGTTTTTGTTGCACTCTTAATGCTTTTCCAGCTATCACGCTTTCACAATTTTGACTTTTTGAAACCCAGTGCAATTTGAGTGGCCTGACCATTGCCCAACAGACATAGAATTGCTTCAGTTGCTTGGTTGGCTTCTGATCCCTATAGCATGATATCTTCTGGTTGGCCGCAATGAATTGGATCACTGAGTAACCTTGTAGATGTCTGTTTCTGCATACCCAGCCACATAGAAAGAGGAATTACACAACATGTATACTTGCAGCTGCACATAGAAAATGGCGATGGGAAAAAGAAGTTATCCCTGAATGTCTGGGGCAATTTTTTTCTTTGCCAGAGAGGATATTTTTGCACTGCATTGCCTATCATCAAATTTTCTTTTGAAAACTAAGAACCCAATTTAGGTAATTAGCATATATGATAAGTTGAGGCATAATTAGCTAAAAGTGGTTTATGGAGGTGTATAAAAAGTTATTTAGACCAACGGATGCACTCAGTGAACACCTCACTCCATGGGAGGTGCTGCCAGTGGAACCAGAGGTCACTGACTCCTTGACAGAGACCCTGAAGAAAGCCATTCTTGTATATAAACTTGTGAGCAACTGCTTAGTGCTCCAGGCTTGATGAGTATGATAAATTTTAATTTAATTTTAGCCCTTATATGTAACTAGTATATCTATAGAAACGTTGTCATTAAATCTTATAGATCTGCAGACTGCACATACAATGTCTCACTGGTTTTCACACTCCTCACTAAGTGTCCAGTATCAGTACTGACCTGTAAGTTACATTAATCTTTTCAGTGCAGAATTAACGCAGGCAAATCTGCTAGTACTTTCTCACAACCATTCGTTGGTCAATATATTTATAAGATAAAATGTACAACACTGACTTTAGCTGAATATGGTCCAGAAATTACTATGGGGGCTGGAGGTGTGCAGGAATTTTAAATATGGCCTGTACAATGAAGGTAATTAAGACATTTTTGTCCTTTATCTTTAAAGAATTTGGGCTCACAGGCTTTGAAACCTTCCTTGAGTTGAATTCATGTAATTGGCCTTGCAAATAATCTTTTATAGACAATTGTTTTGCTGGAGTTATATTTCTCAGGTATCTCTCTGAACTTGCTGGGAAATGGAGCTATCTGTAGGGTTTAGTTTTTGTTCTCTGTCTGCCTGAATGACTCACTGAAAGGCATGTTGTGAATTTAGAATCTGGTTCTCACCGTTCTCTGTACCTCCCACATTCCATCAGAGTGCAGCAAGCAAGAGAGGTGAGAAAGTTCTTGCTCCCAGTTGCACATCTGGCCATGTTTTTAGACCTACACATCTTTCAAAAACTGGTCGTGTCTCTCCTTTCTTTTTGAGACTCTACTTCATAGGTTGACAGCTGTTCTTGTAGTTTCTGACTGCAAGGATTGCTGTTGTATCTGAGTGCTGCATGGGGAGCACAAATAGGGGAAAGCTCTTCTAGCCTTGGTGCCTGTGTGGGGTTTAGGAATTACCTTGCTCTTTGAAGGCATAAATCATGTCGCCTACCGGGTTGGCTGCTTTGGCCATCTTAAGGGCTGCTGTCTGCGGTCACGGCTGCAGGGCACACGCAGCACACCTGGGCCATGCCTTCTAGCCCACACCGGGCAAGGCAGCCAAGGCAAGCTATGCTTCAGCCCACTTGCAGGGCAAGCACAGTTACAGAAGGTCCCTGCCTTCCAGCCCAAGCAGGGCAAGGCAGCCAAAGTAGTCAGGGCTTCAGCCCTCTCACAGGGCAAGCACAATTATAACAAGTGGTCAGCGTTCACTGGGCAGGGTTTAGTGTTGGGGTTTGTCATGGTAAGGGTTGAGGGGAGGGAGACACAGGCATGCCCACTCCACTGCATCTCAGCCCAGGGCCCTAGTGGGTGGCCACAGGCCACCAGATAGCTAGTGGTGCGCCTGCCAAAACACACTAGCCCTGTGGGGCTGGTCCATGCCCCTCCCCCATGCTAATTCCTCCATCTTCCCTACCAAGCCCCTGGGTACCTTCCCAGCGGTATGCCTGTCAGGCCTTCAGCCTTCACCGTGGGTGGGTCTGGACCTCTCGCTGTATCTTCAGCCAGCAGCAGTTCCTCCAGGTCGCAGGCATTGGGCAGCCCTGGGTCAGTCACATCCTCTGCGGAGGGCAGCTCATCCAGGTCCTGTGGGCCCTGCTCGTCTCCTCCACCCGGCAGCTCCTCAGCGGAAGGTAACTCCTCCAGGTCCTTGCCCTGGGTGGGGTAGGTGGGGTCGTCGAGGCTCTGGTCACATCCTCGCTGCTCCCAGACAGGGAGATCCACCTCCCCCTCCCCTGTGGCTGCTTGGTCGGGTCCCTTAAATAGTCCTCCCTTCGTCCAGCCCAGCCCTTTTGGTTCCTGGCCCACACTGGGGGCCCGTTCCCTTCCCTGGCCAGCAGGGGGAGTGCAAGAGCTCAGGCCTGCGTTTCACCTTGCTACAGAAGGGTAGTGATTTTTGTCCTTTTGGCATGTGTTGGATCACTCTTAGCTGGTGTCTTCTATTGTGACATTGGAGTTTCTTTTTCCTCACTCTTTAGAGCTTCCCTCTCACTATTCATCTAGTCTGGACTTGAGTAATCACTCTTTTCACGCTTTCCATAGCAAATCCATGTCATTTTATCTGTAGAATTCAATAAACTGTCATTCGTAGCAAACTATACCCTTACATTACATTCTGTTCCACCATGCATCTTGTTAGCAAATTTCTCTTGAAAATAGTGAATTGTACTAATGGATCTTGCAATAATAGTAGTAGTAATGCAAAAAAAAAAATCTTTCTGCAAAACTGGATAAACAAAAACTGTCAATGTCCGTTTGATTTTTTAGATCATTTGCAGTGAAATAATAACAGAGAATAAAACTATATTTCCAAAGGGCCCTAGCCAATGTTCCCTCTAATTTTTCATAGGCTGTGCTCAAAAAATTTCTTTTCTGCAAATTGTAGGAGCCAGTGTCCAAATTTGTGCGCATTCCAGTGAGTGTGGTCAAACTTGTAAGTGCAATGAAGTAAGTGTGTATGATTCAAATAATGTCTAAATTTTATTTTGATCTGGTGATGGAAATGATTTTATGAAATACAAAACCTTATTTGAAACATGTTACTTGAAATCGCCTTCTTAAAAGTAGCATAAAAATATTAGCACTGTTGAATTTTTTGTGTGTGCTTTATTTTGTTGTGTGTCTGGATTTCACAACCTGTGCGTGCGCACGCGCACACAGCTTAGAGGGAACATAGGCCCTAGTTGTGATACGTCCTCATTCTTGATATTGCAGGTCAGGGTATTGGCAACTGTGAATCATCATAGCTTCATTGTAGTCAATGGAGTTATGGTGGTTTACACCAGCTGAAATTCTGGTCTCATGTCCCTAAAGTGGAAATGAGTGTTAGTGTGTAGGTTGCTTTTGTTTGTTTGTTTGTTTTGGGGGTGGAAGGGAGGAGGAATTTCCATAGCTTAAAGTTTTAAATTCATTAGCCCAAGTTCTCTTGGGGAGAAAGGGGGCAATGTAGCTCTTGAATGTACGATAAAATCAGTGGTACAGGTGATTTATTCTGGGAGATGTTTAGGTTGAAAATGGTGCAAAAGGATTTTTTTTAAAAAAAGAAAAATGTGGGAAGACAGAAAAGCAGGAGGGGGAAGGAGTTGAGAGAAATGAAGCCTGGAAGGAGGAATAGGCAGAAATGCTGGGCAAGTGATTAGAGCAGAGTTCATAGTCCAAAAAGTTCAAATATAGGTGTTTAATGTAGCATCATGAGTCTGCCCTTGCTGCTACATTCACATCCCATTTATTCATACATTGTTTTTTTCCACAAGAAAAAACAATCTTAGAAATACTGAGATTTTTCTCTCATTTTTATGGCCTTTTGTAGCATCCACTCTACCATATATGTTTTAGTTTGAACTCATACTTTTCTATTTACTAAAGGTATTTGTGAACAAAATTTATCAGTCTCCTTCATCATGTCCAAAGCTTTAATTAGGTTTCCATGAAAAAATCCTCTTTTTAATTTCCTTGATCTTTCTTTCCCTATAATATAACATCTAAGAATACAGTTTATTACCCTTACTTGCTTTTGTTACTTTTTCTTTCCCTTCCTTTCCTTTTTCTTTTTCTCTTATTTTTCTTTTAAATCACTACTGCTAAATGAGTTGAAGGTGTCAGGGACTCTTCACCCCATTTTCACAGTTTACTTTTTTCTGGTTTGTATTCTGCAGCACCCTTCCCTTCCAGAGGTACTCTTTTATATGTCTGATTCTTTGCTCCAACACTTACTTACATTTAATTGCATTCTCTTCCCATTAACCTGAGTAGTTAAATGGAGTAAGTCTTTCGGATGTGAGTACACGTCTCAGTTCTTTCACAGAAAGATAATGAACAAAGACAAAGTCAGAGACAAATTACTAAAATTAAAAGACAAGATAAGATGTTAAGAATATTCAGTAAATGAAGCTAATCCTTGTATCATTAGAATATTTTCATTTAGTATATCATCATTTAGTAATATAGCTTCAGTAAAAAATGCCACAAGAATGAGTTATGATACTACAGTAATAGATATATGTAAACCCAAATTAGATTCATTTGAAGGGCATGGATCAAAATAGATGGATGATGAAACACAGAGGAAGCAATATTTTCAGACTGTTGTGAGTCTCCATTAATTTGATCCAACAGCTATACTGTAAACGTAAATGTATACCAGATGCACTAGAAAATATAAAATGAATGAACTTGAGTGCTCGAAGAATAGAATTTGCAAAGGAGGCTATGAGAGACAGGTGCCCTAATCCCATTCAAAATCTCTGGGGATCAAATAGGCTTCTTTGAAAATCTCTACGTAATACCTTCTGAAATAGGAGAGATTCCATAGTAAAAATGTCAGTGATTTCACTGCCTCCTACTGGTCTTGGGAGTTACAGCAGCTCCATCTGTAGAGGGAGCTCTTGACAGACCAGTGAAAGGGCCAGAGACCATTTGATAGAGCAATACTGATGATCATACTTGTTGCTAACAGCAGCTAAAATTGGTAGGTCTTTCTGCAGACCTCTGCAGCCTTGGTAAGACTGAGCTAGAAGGAGAGGGGAGTGTTTTGGTTTTTTTCAACATTATCTGACTATGCAACCCCCCCCCCAATTAAGTCTGTTGCTATTCTGATATCTGTGTTTTAGGAGAAAAGCAAAAAGCTTATCTATTCATACCTTCTATGAGACTTTTGTTAGGACCTCATATGCAGATTTTACAGGGATACATCTAGGTAATTGTTATTCTGAAGTGATCTCATGGTTAGATTTTGAAACTGCTTTCCCAACAACCATTTTTTCTTGACATGTTGCTGTCATCTCACAACTATAAATCATGTGTATGTTTGGGGAGGGGGTAGTTTTGGAGTCTTTGATCTTTCCTTGGGTGAAGATTTTGGGGTTCCCCAACAGCAGCTGGAAAACTGGCCAGTCAACAATCTGTTACTGTATCATTCAAAAGCCACCCCAAATATCAGTAATTACTGAGGATTGGGGGTGTTTTTAAGTGCTTTTGACTAAGTAAAATATAGTTTTTACATTCTACCATTCTGTCTATTGGTGGTACACTGTCTTTCTACTTGATTTATTTCCTGATAACATTCTGCAAAAAGTTACCAAGAGTTTTGGGTTTCATGAAGGTAGTCACTTCCTTATAAGAGTTGGGCAGCATGAATGTCATATTAGTATGTACAGGAAAAATTGAGACTCATTAATATCTAGGATGTCTCATCACTAAGACCTTGCTTACTACACAGCAAGTTGGAACTATTATTTCTGTGATCAGTTTTCTAGATTCTGAGTCAGACTTAAATTTAGAAAGATGGTTCTTTAATAAATAGAACAATTTTAAACTAAGTACAGTAGTTCCTATTTATTGTAATATATTAAATGTATTTTTATGTTCTTATTAATTGTCAATCTACCATAGTTTTGTATGCTGATATTTCATAACTACATGTAGAATTTGTCACAGATGAAGATAGTAGCTGGATGTTTCTGCTAGAAAGACTGACAATGAAGTGGTAAAATGTTGTCATTTAAAATACAAGATTCTGTTTTCATCCTGAAGCTTTATTGAGGTGAATAGTTCAGTTCATTACTCTTGTCTCTTGTTTTTCAAATGTCTGCAGACTCATGAAGACAACAGTACTCCATTTACACTTGATTCATGTTTCCAGGATCATATTAACAACCACAAGAACTAGAAAGATGCAGACCTAGGCCAAGATTCACAAGGGAGCTTAGGGGCCTAACCCTCCAGGTTCCAATGAAATCCACAAAACTTCTTCTCGGTTGACTCCTAATCATGTGGGGTGGCTAACTCACCTGGCACATCATTAATCAATGTAAAAGTTCCTTAAATCCATATGTTTCTGTGTCTGGGCATCCACAATTTGCTTTACTTCAGGCTTCCAGACAGGACACCTACCAAGCTTCAAAGTTATCCATGAACAAGAAGATAAGTATTTGCCTTCCTGTCTTGGCTGTCGGGCCCAGTATAGTAGGTATAGCGGTTGCCTTCCAGATGAGGCTCCATTCAGAACCTGACTGGAGGAAAATGCACCACTTTAACTTTTTTTCCAGTGCTTAGAGCATTAACTTGCTATATATGAGATTTAGGTTTAATTTCCCTTTCTGCCCTGTGGAAGAAAGGATTTGAAAAGGAGTCTCCAGTCCATCAATAGTATGTTGTAAACACTGAAATAAGGAATAGTGTGATGTAGGGTGCCCTCAGTTACTTAAATTAAAACAGCTCCATTGTTTACAAACAGTCAGTGAAGAACAGGGATTTTAGCCTAGATTCCTCATCTCCAAAATTAGTCACCTAACTACCAGGTCAACTTTGATTGATTATTGTAAATGGACTTTAAAGTACTTTTTCCAAAGTGGAATGGCTTAAACAAGAGATTGAAGAAGGATCTTCTACATCACAATACCTCAGTTTGGTGGTTAGGGCATTCTCCCAAGTGGGAGGAGACCCTTGTGAAAATGTTTTCTCCCCCTCAGGTATTAGAGGGGATTGATTTTGAGGCTCCCATATCCCATGAGTACCCACCCAATGGGCTAAAGCTACCTGCTAATTTGTGTGGTGGGAGGAAAATGCTTAAGTCATTCATTCAAGAAATAGTAGAATCAAAGAAATTGGAAGGGACCATGAGAGGTGATAGAGTCCAGCCGCCCCTGCATTCATGGCAGGACCAAGTACCCTCTTAAACCATCCCTGACAGGTACTTGTCTAGTTTGCTCTTAAAAACTTCCAATGATGAATCATAGACTCATAGGGTTGGAAGGGACCTCATAGGTCATCTAGTCCAACCCCCTGCCAGAGGCAGGACCACTCCCACTTAAACCATCCCAGTCAGGGTTTTGTCCAGCCGGGCCTTAAACACCTCCAAAGATGGAGACTCCACCACCTCCCTCGGCAGCTCATTCCAAGACTTCACCACTCTCCTAGTAAAGAAGTTTTTTCTAATATCCAGCCTCGACCTCCCTAACCGCAACTTGAGACCATTGCTCCTCGTTCTGTCCTCCGTTACTACCGAGAACAATCGAGCTCCATCTTCCTTGGAGCATTCCTTCAAGTAGTTGAAGGTTGCTATCAAATCCCCCCTCAATCTTCTCTTCTGCAGACTAAATAAGCCTAATGCTTCCAGTCTTTCCTCATAGGGCTTGTGCTCTAGCCCTTTAATCATTTTGGTTGCCCTCCTCTGAACTCTCTCTAGCATGTCCCTGTCCTTTTTGTAGTGGGGAGCCCAAAACTGAACACAGTATTCTAGATGTGGCCTCACCAGTGCAGAATAGAGGGGAAGGATCACATCCCTTGATCTGCTGGTAATACTTCTTTTGATGCAATTTTTTTTGATGCAATTTTTTATTTAAAGTGGAGTAGATTTGTTTTCTGAAGCCAAACAAACATACATTCCAGCTACTGGATTTACAAAACAAATTTTGCCAATCAGATTCAATATAGATATTACAAAAAAGAAGTTACATAAACATTATGGTTGAGGTTAGATGATATAGTAATATGAGAAATATACCAAGCTTCTTGTGGTCCTTTTTTTCGGCTCTGACTAAAGAACCTTCACTATAGTGTCTGGAGCTCTTCTACTCTGTGTGGTAAGTTAGATCTCTTAAAACTGGCAATAGTGTATCTTCAGCTGAAGGCTCCTGTGATGTTTCCTCCTTGTTGTTTGGTTTGTTGTGCCACTGTGCCTCCTTAATCACCCACTCAAAGGCCCTGATTTATTCTGCTTTGCTAGGTGAGCATGCATTCTTGGGTCTGCCCATACAAGCTTCCTCTGTGTAATTGGTCCCAGACACTGGATGTATGCTCAGGGGGCCGCCCCCCCCCAGTGAGCAAGCTTAACCCACAGGTACCCCACTGGGAACTTCCATTCTGCAGGGACTGGGACCGTTCCCAGCTCACTGTAGGCTCATATACTCTGGTCTATCAGTTTAACAAAGAAACTGACAGGCAATTAGCTTTCACTGTAAGTTAGGCTCTCACACATTCATTTTTTCTTCAAAATCTGCACAGCTTTAGAGAAAGAAACACTAGTGTAATGAATAAAATGTGATTTTTAAATGAGTATGTAGCAAATCAATGCACAATCAACTAATCAATCAGTCAAGGAGTTACCATAACCAAATTCAAGCTAATTCACAATCTAACTTAAAGTCACTACTTCAGTTATGCTTAGCTCACCACTCAAATTCAGTTATGATGGTTTTCAATCAGTCACTGCTCTCTGAGGGCAGGGCCCAGTCCTTATTAAGTTGCTTATAGACAGAGATGTTTCAACATGGAATTTCTCTGGCAAAAAGCCTCAAACAGTTGAAAGTGTGACTATTTCTCTCTCCAACCTTGGCCCCACTTTTTGGGGGGGAGGGGGTGAGGTGATGCTTTTCTTCTTCTGAGCCAGAGAGTTTGACTTGCATCATCTTTGTTATGCACTTCTTTACTGTATGCAGTGAAGGAAGACAGCTCTGCTTGTCTTTCCCGAGCTGAGTTATGGGAAATACATGGAGAAATATTTCATATAGCCACAGATGTATGATACTTTATGAAACATGATACCATAACAATAATGTAAAAGTGTGTCATGAGTTGAGGGAGGATACAGTTGCTCTGTATAAATTTATCAGATAAATAAATACTAACGAAGGACAGGAATTATATGAGTACAGTGCCAGTGGGAACCCAAAAACAAATGAATATAATCTATCCATGATGAAATTTAGACTGGAAATTAGATGCAAGTTGCTAACCATAAGAGCAGTAAAGTTCTGAAATAGCCTTCCGAGTAGATCTATGAGAGCAAAAAACCTAGCTGGCTTCAAAACTGAACCTAATAAGTGTATTGAGGGGGTGGTACGATGGTAACAGAACAATTTTTGGCTACTTGATCATGGATGTCCCAAAGACCTGAGAGGGGATGTTGCATGGAGTGGGTTCTGAGTTATTACAAAAAATTCTTTCTTGGGCATCTGGATAGTGAGTCTTGCCCACAGCTCAGGGTTTAACTGATCACTATATCAGAAGTTTAAAATGAATTATCCCCCAGGGAAGATTGGCAAAGGCTCTGTTTCATTGTTTTTGCTTTCTCTGTAGCATGGGATACAGCTCACTTGCTAGTGGATTTCCTTCATTTTAAAGTCTTTAAATCATGGTTTGAGGACTTCAATAACTCAGTCACCAGTTAGTGGCCTATTACAGGAGTAGGTGGGTGACGTTTTGTGGCCTGCTTTGTACAGGTGGTCAGAATAGATGATCATATTAGTCCTTTCTGACCTTAGAGTTTGATCATTCAAAAAAGACCTTTCATGGCATATTTTGCATTAAAGTATACAGTTACATTGCAAAGGTGAACAGGAAAGTTACACAGATTGTATCACAGTGTGTGGGTGGGTGGATGAGTGGGATGCACCACATCACAACCTCTTCCCACCTATAAATTCTGTGGCTTCCTCTGAGTCTAAATTTTGATTTTTGTTTCTTACCACAGGACATTTTTTGCTGAGGCAGGAGATTTTTGTTTTGTGGTTTGTTTTAATTGGTTAGCTGAGTGATTTAGGATAAGAGATTTTTAGGTGAAGGGCAGGATTCTCTGAATAAGCTTGGCATAATTTTTTGTTTTAAAATTCACCAAATAATATTTAGCTACTTTTGTTACAGGCATGTATAAAATGAATTACAGTAAGATAATTGAGACCCTGGGTTTTTTTTTGTTTTGTTTTTTGCATAAACATGACTTACACGTTAGAATATTAGTGAATTTGAAGAGATCTTTTGGGTAGCGTCAAGTTATAGATTATAGCTAAGGACTCAATCCTGCACATACTAATGCATATGGTTCCTTGTAAACATGTGACTTATCCTATTGATGTCAATTATTTTACTCATGCTGAAATGTCAGCCCTTGTGTATTTTCAGGTGTAGGGATAAAGGTGTCCCTATTGTGTGGCTCTCAGCAGATGGCATGTTGAATTATAAATAAAAGTTTAAAGATGAATCTAGATGCTGGTTGATCAAAACTTTTGGGCAGGTCTTATTTAGACTGCTGACATGTCTTTCTGCTATGACAATGGAAAGGGACGTTAACATAGGTAAATTATAAATTATCCTTAGTGTAAACAAGAATCAGATCCAGTGCCAGATTTCAGCTCAAGCCAAATACCTCACAGCTTAGGGCCTCACTTTCTGAGGAGCCTTTAAATATGTTGGAGGTAAGTAAGAAGATTTATCACAATTGAAATTGCTTTGGCTTCAATAATCTTTCATATGAAATCCACTGCCAGAATTCAGAACCCTGACCTTCCTATCCTGATCTATACCCAATCCCATCAACCTCCCTTCCATGACTTTTGGACTGCTCAGATTATCCACAGGTTGCTCATACTCACCTTAGACCTCAAGAGGAGACAATGGGACAGTTCATCATTTAGTTTTTCATTATCCTTGTTTTATAATGTAATACACTTTTTTTTAAAAGGTATGAGAATCTTGACATAATGTTGGGTCTGAACATGTCTTAATCTGGCCCTGACCAGAATTGATGTTTTTCACCAGTGTTTACCAGATTTCCTCTCCCATGTCTTGATCTATGAATGCTGATCAGGCTACACTATGGGTCAAATAAAGAATATTAGTACAACTTCCTTTGAGCCTTCTGTTTGCTTTGACATTTGTTCTGAGAAATCTTGAGTATCTGAGAAAAGATGCTATTAGCCAAAGGCCTCAGATTTTATAGTCTTAACAACCTCATCCAGTTAATGCCACTTATCTTCCTCACTTTCTAAAATTTACAGTTCCATCAGTTATTAAAACACAATTGCTGTATTTTATCCTTGACCCATGTGTGCAACTTCACTAAGCTTAAAACACCTCCAAGTTCAGTCACTAAAGAAAATGTTCTCAAAACATATTTGTCAGAAACTGTAAATCTACTCAGGTGCTCTACATTAAATCCAAATTGACATGGATAATTCGTTAGCAGGTTACATGGTTGCCTTTGAGCACATTTTGATACACTTAAGTTTGGAGATATAAAATACTATATTTCATTTTCACTGTAATATAGCGGAAACAGCTGATGGTAGCACTGTTTTTTCCCTTTGAGGGGCAGGACCATTATTGGATAGTGTTTGCTGACTCTATGAACTCTTTTTATTATTATTATTTTTTTTTCTATTCATAAAATAAAACGTAATCTAGAAGCCAGTGATGTGTTCTTGTTTGACTACTGACAGTTGTAAAGAAACAACAGCATTTTTTAAATTTTCGCTTCATCCAGTATTTATAAAGGAGTGTAAATGCTGATAGTAGAAATTGCAATGATTAGCTGACTTTTAAATGCTGATATTCCCCAAATCTTTTGCCAATTAATATAATATATATGTTTCCACTTTTAATTTGCTTAGTTTGACAGTAAAACAGTATTTTGACACCAATACTCTTCAATGACTGATGATAAAAAGTCTAATACATGACAGATGGCCCCTGGGCTGGCCTGGCTCCCCACCCCCTCAGTATTAGCCAATTTTGAAAGTCGTCAACAGGATAGTATCAAATAAAATATCACTAATATATGTAGCTATTACTTATTTAGAGTTTTGATTTATTTTCACTGTTTGAAAGTTATCTGTACTGACTAATCTCTTAAAGGTTTACTTTTTAAAAATTTAAAGAATATTTTAATTTTTTCTAATAGGTTATTCAAATAAATTTTGAAGAATTTGATCTGGAGATTGGCTACGACACACTGACAATTGGTGATGGAGGGGAAGTAGGTGATCCCAAAACTGTGCTGCAAGTGTAAGTTTCTTGTCTTTGTAATGTGTTGATTTGATATGCTTTTACAGAATTACTTTAATACAAGTTTGCCTTGTGCTATTGAATGATGCATAGATTGAGCCAAATTCTTTGGCAGCGTAACCTTAGAGATGAATTGACCAATATAAAAATAATCAAATTATTTAAGACTGATATATAGGCATATGCAGTCTTAGTGGGTGGACAGGTGAGGCAGTTGCCCAGGCTCTGTACTATAGCCAAGCCTTTGGTGGGACCTGCTGGGGGGCGGAGTGGTGGGCTGGCGATGCCATCAGGGGTCCTGCAGTGTGGCTATTGGGGGCTAGAGGCTTTGTGGCAGGGCCAGAAGGACCCATGATGGGGTCACTGAGGTAGCTGGCAGGAGACCTGGCAGGGCAGGGGGTGGGTGACCGGGAGGCTAGCAAGGGAGCCAAGGGGACCTGTCGCAAGGCTAGGGCTGGGCAGAAGAAAAGGATGTCCCTCCCCACATGGTGGAACCATCCTTGACTTTTGCCCAGGGTCCAAGATTTTCTAAGACTGCCCAGGTATATAGGATAAAGTATTTTACTTCATATTTATCATCCCTGATTTTAAAAGTAGATGGACATAAGAGTAAAGACAGCATAATTCAGCCCCAGTTCTTCATGCAGACTGATTCTGTTTTTCCTAAATAATCATATAAGCAATTTTTCTAGGGTTACTGTGTTCATCTGCTAGAGGTTAGTTCTCAGATTAAGAATGTGGTACAGAGAGGGGAAATGAACCATTAAAATAATTGTCTTTAATAATATTGTTTGAACAACCAAGCTATAAAGGCAATGAAGCATAGGAAATTGACCTTTAGAGGTCACTGATTATACTAAAGCAAACAAGGAGTCCTGTGGTACTTAAAGACTAACACATTTATTTATTGTATAAACTTTTGCTGGTGAAAATCCCACTTTGTCACAAACTTTGAAGATGGGGGGACTTACAGAATGGTAGGAAATAAATGTAGAGAAATCATGGGATCAGGTTACACTGTAACAGCAAAGCAAAACAGTTGTAATGATTCAAACACTGGGGAACAGCATAGAGAGGAAGATGTGATGAAATCACCTGTTTGTAATGAGAGAAAAATCCAATGCCCCTATTAAGTCCTGAAGTAGTGCAACCAAATTTACATATAAATTAAATCTCATTAGCTTCTCTCGAAGCCTTGATCTGTTATTCCTCTGAGCACCACAATTAACAAAACATTAATAGAATGATCACGAAGATTGAAATGTGACCCACTGGTTTCAGAATGTTGTGATTTCTGATGTCAGATTTATGCCAGATTATGGTAGGTGGTCTCTGAACACAGACTAGATTGTGTCTCTTGTTGCTCTGTTAAATATTGCTATTGCCTGTCCTAAACCATCCAATATTATGATTTAAACAGTTGTACAACTAATAAAGGCAGCTTACTAAGTGTCTGTCTTAGGTTTTAGATTGCCACCCTTTACAATAGTATTTATGTCAGGCATGGCCAAACTGTGGCTGAGGAGACACATGACCCTTTTGAATGAAAAAGTGTGGCTCGTGGAAGAAAGTCAGAGGAAAGCAGCCCCAGCCTAGGAGTTTTAAATCTTCTGCCCTGAGCATGCTCATGGGAGGAGCCCCAGCCTCTGCCTAGCTGCCAGAACAGCCATATTGGATGCTTAGCCCAGGCAGGGCTTAAAGCAAGGGGAGCACGCCTCAGCCTGTGCCTAGCCACTGGAGTGGCTAGGTGAGGGTGCTCTGGTGGGGGGGTCAGCCTGGGGAAGCCAGCATCAGGGTCTGGGGGCTAGAGACGGGGTCAGGACAGCAGGGAGAAGCAGTGGCATGGTAAGAGAGGGTGGGGAGAAGCAGTGGCATGGTCGGGATGGTGGGGAGAAGCATGGAACGGTCAGGACGGTGAGGAGAAGCATGGCATGGTCAGGATGGTAGGAAGAAGCTAAGTTTTCACGGTATAGGTAGGCCTAGTTTTCATGGTAACTTTAAGTAATTATTAGAATCTGATGTCAGCAGGATCACTATTTGTCCTCTTTTTACAATAAAATTGAAGTGTGCAATGAATTTTAAACTTAATAATTTTGGAGTAGGTAAAATACAGCTATATGCCTTCGTACAGCTCTTGAAGGTTTAATAATCAACTTGTCAAGTTCCAGAGGGGCAGCCGTGTTAGTCTAAAGTGTCTGACAAAGTGGGATTTATTCCTGCAAAAGCTCGTGAGATAAATAAATCTGTTAGTTTGTGCCACAGGACTCCTTGCTTTTTTTTAAAATCAGCTTGTGGGGCTCTTGAGTTCCATAAGTTTAGCTAACCCTGATCTATGTGCTTAAAGCTAACTTGAAATAATTTGTTAGTTCCTGGATTCAGAGTTTTCATTTTTTTTTAACCCCTGATGGTGTTTAGCTTTCTTGCAGTGATCAGTCCCAAGAACCCAAGTACATAAAGACATATTGAAATAGTAATGTCTAACAAGACGTGAAATACAAAACAATAATTCTTTCTTTAATTTCCATTTTTTTTAAATGGGAAGAATGGCATAAGTAGGCATTAGTTATCCTTTGTAAAACACTTTGTGTTGCATTGTTTGTTGGAGCTTCTTTTTCAGTTTTAATAATCTTCATAACAGTAAGTAAAAACTGAGTGTTATTTGCTTTCATAAAGTCTCTTTGCATGCATTTAATTTAGTATTCCATATCAGTTTCAATTTTTCCATGAAAGAGAACATTTTATGTCTTATAAAAAGTTATCATTTATTCATGACTCAATCATGAGTGAAGCTTTTCAGTCAAAATTATTGTCAGTAGATAATGCAAATGTGCAACACTGAAACACTTCATACATTTGTTTTGATTTCACAAAAAAGTGAAAATATCAATCCATTTCATTTTGATGTTTTAAAACCAAAGCTTTTAGAAGTTTTCAGTTTGAAATTCCTTTTTAGTTCAAAATTCCTTGATTTATTCTATAAATTCAAAAGCATTTGAAAATGGCAAAATTGCAATATTGGTTTTGAGATAAAATATTTCATTACACCCCAAATAATATTTTTAAAAATTTTCAAAATTACACGTGAATCGAAATATCCCTTATTTGCCCAAATCTGTTCATAAGTGTTTGGTCTTTGACGAATAGTTGTTTAAATAATATGCAAATGGGGAGGAGAGGTAATATTATTATTAATAAATGTCTTTTAAATAATAACTATTCAAAAGATACCTTTGTATTCCAACTTTCATTTGAATTATTTTCAAAACTGAATTTTAAACTCAGAATATAAGAGTTCATATAATGAAAGTGCTGGGAAAAACAAAACTAATAACAACTGGATACGATGTAGCTGTATAAAACTAACCTATGATAAAAGTAGAACGATGGAAACTAGACATAATTATTCAAATAAAATATATCATGTAAAAATAGAAAAGACCTTTCTGAGCATCTAGTCAACATGAATAGCAATATTATCCCTTCATCATAAAATTAATTCTCCAGATCCCTAACTATAAGTTGTGATTCTCCCCGTATTCCTTCCTATCTGTCAGTATCTGGGATATTACTGTATTTGGAGATTCACAACCTGCCTCGAATGCACAGTTACTCATCCTGTAGACTTAAATCAGAACAAAAACTGTGTAGATAAGTCATCAATATTTCAGATGAAATCACATTTGTACAGTAATATATAGCCGCAAAGGAATGTACCTACATCATTATTCTCACCATCTTGGAGAGTTGGATGAGATTATTATCTCCATTTTATACACAGGGAAAATGAGACTCAGATGTTAAATGGCATTCTTAAGAGCACATGACAAGTCACTGATAGAGCTGGAATTACAGTGTACGTATTCCAACTTCCATTGACCACATTGTCTCTTATAGACTCTAAGGTCATAAGGGAACAATGTGATCATTTAGTCTAACCTCCTGCACAGTAAAGGCCACAAAACCTCACCCACACACTCCTGCAATAAACCTCTATCCTACATCTGAGTTATTAAAGTCTTCAAATCATGATTTACATATTTGAGATACAGAGAATCCACCAGCAAGATAGCCATGTTCCACACTAGAGGAAAGCAAAAAAACCCCAGAGCTCTAACCAATATGCCCCAGGGGAAACTTCCCTCCTGACTCCCAATATGGTTATCTGTTAAACTGATCTAATGGGAGATAGTAGCAGTAGAAAGATGGTATCAAATCAAGTAAGGAATGTGAGTGAAGCCAAGCAGGGAAAAAAAACAAACAAACAAACCACAAAACCTAAAATATTTATATACTAATGTGAGAAACCTAGGTAACAAAATGAAGGAACTGGAGCTGCTGGTAGAGGAACTGAAACCAGATATTAAGTTCCAAAGAGGCAGCTGTGTTAGTCTAGTTCAGTGAAACAAAGGCGGAGTCCTGGGGCACTTAAAGACTAATAAATTTATCTATTGCTTGAGCTTTCATGAGAGAAAAATCCCACTTTGTCAGACCCCTTGAAGATATTATCGAGATAACAAACATGGTGGAATAGTAAGTCGTGAGTGGTATATGGGTATTGAAGGCTATGAGATCTTTAGGAAAGAGAGACAGAAAGGCAAATGGGCGGGGGGTAGCATTGTATCTCAGTGATGAGGTGAAGTGTAAGGAAATTCCAAGTGATGGAATTAACAAGACAATCTACCTGGGTAAAAATCACACCGGGAAAGAAAGATACTAGAGTTTCTCCTGGGACAGTTCTTGGGGTGTGTTACAGACCACCAGAATCTGATATAGACGTGGACAGGGACCACTTTAAGGCCTTCAAGGAACTAAATATTACTGGGAACTGTGTAATTATAGTAGACTTCAACTTCCCAGATATAGACTGGAGAACACGTTCTATTAGGGCCCAGATTTTCCCGGATGTGATAGCAGATGAATTCCTTCACCAAAGTGTTACCAAACCAACAAGAGGGAAAGCCATATCAGATTGGGTATTGGTGAATAAGGATGACTCATAGTGGATAGCCTAGCTTCAAGTGACCAAGAGCTAATTGAGTTCAAACAAAAATAGATCTGTGACTAGGTGGTTTTTTTTTTACACTTTAATAGGGCTAACTTCAGGAAATTAAGGGAATTAGTTAGGGAAGTGGACTGGATTAAAGAATTTATGGATGTAAAGCTGGAAGAGGCTTGGAATCATTTCCAGTCAAAGTTGCAGGAACTATTTGAGGAACTAACTTCCAAGGAAAGGGAAAAAAATCATAGGCAAGTGGTGTAGACCAAGCTGGATGAATAAGCATCTTGGACAGGTGATTAAGAGAAAGCACACAACTTACAAGGAGTGGAAGATAGGAGCAATCAGCAAGGAAAGCTACATCTCAGAGATCAGAACATGAAGAGATAAAGTGAGAAAGGCAAAAGGTCAAGCTGAGCTGTATCCTGCAAAGAGAATTAAAACCAATACTGAACGTTTCTCTAGTCATGTAAGTAGGCAGAACACAAAAAGAGAAAGAAGTGGGGCCAATGAAAAATGAGGATGGAGTGGAGGTCAATGGTAATTTAGACATGGCCTATCTAAATAAGTACTTTGGCTCTGTTTTTAATGAGGGTGATGACAAGCTTCGTGATAGGGACACAGATGTGGAAAGCACTATATCTGAGGTAGAAGCCAAACTCAAGGTGCTTGATGAGACTAAATTGGGATCCTGACTAATCTCCATGCGAGGATATTAAAGAAACTGACACAAGTAATTGCCAGCCCAATACCAAGGATTTTTAAAGAATTTGTGAAGTTTGGGGTTGTACCATATGACTGCTAAATTTCTAATACAGTTCCTATTTTCAAGAAAGGATATAAAAGTGATCTGGGTAACTACAGGTGTGTTAACTACAGTTTTGTTAGTTTGACCTTAGTAGTATGCAAGATCTTGGAGAAAATTCTGAAAGAGAAAATGCTTTTAAAAAAAAATAGAGGATAACAGTAACTGGGATAAATTAAAACATGACTTACCTTTAGAGCCCTGCAAATCCGCGGATATCCGCAGATATCCGCCTTATATCCGCATCCGCAGATACAAGACGGATAGCCACGGACCATTTCTTGTGGATGCAGATCGGACACGGGTCCACATTTTTATCTGCACAGAGCTAGAGCCCTGCAAATGTGCAATATCCGTGGATATCCGCATTATATCCGCATCTGCGGATACAACACGGATGTCCGCGGACCATTTCTTGCGGATGCAGGTCGGATGTGGATCCACTTATTTGTATCTGCGCAGGGCACTACTTACTTTATTCCTCCTTCCAGCTTCTCCATTCTACTCCCCATCTCTGTGTCCTTTCATATATCATTTACCTTCCTCTTAATGTGTATTTTAAGCAGGGAGATTATTTGGGTATCTCCCTATCATCTCTCAGAACTCTCTGGTTTAAAGCTTTCTTAATCAGTTGCTCTAACCTCCCTCCCATAAGTCTATTTCCCTCAGTATTCATGTGTAATCCATCCCCAGAAAACCATCTTCTGTCCATGAATGCCTCTAATTTATACATCCCAGCCCTCTTTATAGCAACATTGCCTGAACCATGTGTTTATTATCAGAATCTTCATGCACCTTTGTTGTCCTCTTCTAGGGACAGGCAGAATCCCACTGAAGATTGCCTGAGTTTCTATTTCCTTGAATGTCCTCCCCAGTTGGACATGGTTTCCTTTGATGCATTCCAGAGAAAATCTAGTAATATCATTTGTGCCCCGTGAAAGAAAATCAGAGGATTCTTCCCGCTCTCATTAGAATCTTCTTCAGCCTCAGACTGACATGCCTTATCTTAGAGCCCAGCAAACAGCACACCTTTCTGTTCTCTGGATCAGCTATTGTTACAGGCCTGTTTGCCCTTTTCATCAGGGAGTCCCCGATCACATAGGCTTGCCTTTTTCTGGAGAAAGTGTAATTCTCCAGCTTATCCCCACTTCTTTCTTGCTGGAAGTCATAACTTCTACACTTTTTCTTTGTAATTCTCCACACCTGCTCCTCAATCCTCCTTGAGCCACATCTGGTGTTCTCATCATTAACTAACCTTCTGTGAATAGGACTAGCTGCTCTTCTCTTTCCTTATGCTCCTACTTTCAGTAACCACTGGCTTTGCTGCTTCTTCATTTGCTAACACTTTTTTTTTTTTTTCCCCCGAGCTCTATTTCTTCTTCACTAGCCCATCTTTTCCTCTGCCTGCTTCTCAGTCACTTGCTTCCACTGGTCACTTTCCTCACCCAGCATTCTCCCCTCAGCATTGGTCAATCCTGCTTTCATCTGCAGGTCTGGGTGTTTTCCTATACCCTCCTCATTCTTCTGCTTTAACTGCTCATTCCCCTTTCTAAAGTCAACCAAAGTTTCCACCTATACCTCAAACCCTCAAATTTTCTCCTCATTAGCTCTGTGAGTCAACACTTCAAATAAATGAAGCTAAGATCATATACCTCCCACTTTTTCCACCTCCTTTTATCATCATAGTCTCTTCCTCGGCTTGAGTATCTACCACTATGGCCTCTGTATCTGCCACAGTGTTAGCCTACTTCCAGTCCCTGTGTAAATTTAAAAAACAAACAAACAAACAAAAAAAAAACACACACACAAAACAACCAAAAATACAAAACAAAACAAACACCATCAAACAAATCACCAAGTGTCCCAAGAATACAAGAACCCCACACATTCCTCCAAAACTACCCCCTCCAAATGCCTACTCAAACCCTCCTAGTGTCGGCCCTGTTGACTTCCCCTGATATGTGGTGGGGAGGCACTAATTCTTTGGGTTCTGATGCCATTTAAATAAAGTGCTGATATCGTCTTTGACCCATCAGTTACAGTAACACAGTCAGACATAGTGCAGCAATATTTTACGTTTTGACAAATGTAGTGAATGATTCTGCACTAGCCTGGTTTCATTAAAGGTGGTAATGTTTTATAAGGATGTATTTGCTGTGAGGTATATTTTGAAAAATTATATTACACTTTTGAATTTGTCAAGAATATAAATTAACTACCATTTTCTCTTATCAGTGTTTTACTCGCATTTTCATGATAGCCTATTAAGTGAGGATTAACATGAAGTGTAATAGGGAAGTTGTGATGAGCAGAGAGCTGAGCAGATAAATTGCACCAAATTTTCAGATGAGGATTTTCATTTCCTCAATTTGTTTGTCAAATTCTATGTTTTTTTTTAAAGAGAAATAATTGAAGTTTGACATGTATTAGCTTCTTATGACTGATCACATCTGACACACGGATTTTGTTTCTATTCCCCAAACATCTGAGAATCAATTGTTCTTTTTGTAATAAGGCTTGTGGAAGCCACTAAGTACAAAACCTCATAGGAAGAATTAACAATATAAATAAAGGCAATTAACAGTTAGGGATGTTAGAAAACTGGAAATCTCTTCCTTTCTGGCCCAGATAGGAAGAGTAGGCTACTGTAAAATTTAGAGGCTCAGATAGAATCCATGAAAGTATTTGGAGACCTGTGTCCCCATTTACAGAGACACTAAACTTTTGATGAACTCAGTAGGCGTTTGACTCAGCACTTCTTTTTCAGCATAAGAATTCTTTTAGGCACCTATGTTTCCGCCTCTATCTAGCACAGGGTTATGTCCTATAGGCATGCTTTGAGGCATATTTAAAATCCAGGATGATGAGAAAGTGATGGTGGTGATACCCACCTTTTTAACTTCTAGGTAATTGTTACAACACTTACCTGAGATATGAGAGATCCAAGTTCAATTTCCTCTTCCCTGCTTGTTTGTGAGAAAAAGGATTCGAACTGGTGCCTCCACATCTCAAGAGAGTGTACTGGTCAGAGAGCTAGGGGTTACTCCAATATGGAGCTCTGTGGCTCTTGTTGAAGTTTTTTCCAGGGTTTTTTTTTTCTTTTTTGTTGGTTTAAGATTTTAGCAGGAGGACTGGGCATAGAATCATCCTCTCTTTCTCTCACCCAATGTAATTGTTTTTCTTCCAGCTGATTTACATACAAGACTGCATTGTCCTACCCATAAAGGTTCCCATCAAATCCTTGTTTGACTTGTTTACCTGCCACTTTATCAAGGCTAATTAGGAAGATTGTCAATGTGTGAACCCACTAATTATACCAGGTGCTGTTAGTCACTTATTACTCAAAGCACCTGGGGTCCGGAACATCAATTTGAGTAAATCGTTGCAGCTTAATTGAAGTCAGTAGGAGCTATAATTACACCAAGTGAGGATCTGGCTCTTGATTTGGAAAGTGCCATTCCGGAAATTGCTGTGGGTGAACAAAATGAACTTTCAATGTTTTAATGTTATAAAAATGGGGTGTTTTGTGTGCAATGAAAAGTGTGGGAAAATATATATTTTTTTAAACAAAAAGTGTACTAATTTCCATGACCCTACATAATAAAAATGTTTTCAGTTAGAAATTCTCAGTGGCTGTCGTCAGGATCTAGAATCAGAAAACCACCAGGAACAGTCATCAAAATCTAGATGTGGCCACTCCATCAATGATTCCTCTAGATGAGGGCGGTCATGCTAATCCATTGATTTGGCAGGACATTGCAAGATACTTTCTTTCAGTAGCAGGAATAAGTATTTTAATACATTATTTATTTTTACCATGCAGTTATTTGTTCAGTGCTGGCAACAGTCTTATAGTAGGGCCATCTGTGAACACAGATGTGAGAAATTGATGTAAATTTCTCCCAATGAAGTATATTTTAACAGAAACAGGCTAAGATCATCAGAGAAGAGTTCTAAAATTAGCTACAGTCTGTATTTTAAATAATCCATTTTGAAGCTCCAACACAGCTTCAACAATTGACTTGAATTGGAAAATAATTTCTGAATCTCCTTTTAAAGGACATGAATGGTTCCTAGACACTGCCTGATATCCTCCTAATGATCCTGGCTTCATTTTCAAGAAAGGAAACTGATCTAAGTTAGTTGCTACCAATTTGTTGTTCTAGACAGACCACCACCAACTTTATTTGGGGCTGAAAGGTGGAGAGTAGTGGGTGGGGGAGAGTTTTATGCATTTTCTTTTTAAAGAAAAATGGGAATAGGACACTTTATAAAAAGGAAGTTTGTACTTGGAAGAACAAAATTGTTTTAATTAGGGATTTAGGCACCAACCTACCACTTTAGTTGTGTAAGTCCAATCTTTATATCTTCAGAATCCTTGCTTAGCTATAGCTTACTCTCAGAGGTGTGACTAGGGGGTCAGTGAAGAGGAGACCAAAACACTAGGCATTGGGGTGGGAGTACATTTCCCCCCCACCAGTCAGATTTCATGGGCTTTTCTCCCTCACTGCAGCGGCGAGGGTGCTGGTAGAGGCCGATTCAGCACTGTGGGGAGGGGGGGCTCATGGGACAGTAACCGTGATCTGCAGCACTCTCACCCAGCTTCCAGGGCAGTTGGTCTGCAGACTCTGGGCTCTGGAGGGCTCTGCTGGAGGCCACCCAGCCGGCTCTGACCCTGGCCCACTAGAGCAGAAGTCATGCTCTGGCTTGCTCTGTTCCCTAGTGCAGACCAGTTGGCCTGGATATGATAAGGGAACATCATGGATCACAATCTCCAGCCCCAGGGCCTCAACCTCCCCCATGCCAGCTAGGTCCCTCGCAACTCCTCCTGGATCCCACTGGCACTGTGCCAGCCTAAGCAGGGCCAAATCTTGGTGAGGACCCAGGACTGCAGCGCCTAAAGCCTGTGCAATGATCTGGCCCTAGGAGGGGAATGGGGCCAACACTTCCCAGAGGACAGGGGATGGAAGGGACACTGAGGGGTGCCCCTCAGCATCCCCCATGCATCCTGAAGGGCTGATTCTTTCTTCCCCTCTCCAAGCAGGGGTGTTTGGAGCAGAGTGAAACTGCCCTCTGCCATCCTGGCTGCTGTCCCAAGATGGCTAAATGCTGCAGGGCACTTGAGTCCCCTGAAGGTACAGACCCCCCATCCCTGGGGAAGCTGTGGGGTGGTTCTGGGATTCCTCCTATCCTGTGGAAGGAGGGGGGCTACAAGGTGTGAGTGAGCACTAGGCTCCTGTGGGGGCACAGAGGTGGGCCTGCCCCCTGGGCACCATACACTCTCCATATGCCCCTGTTTACTTTTGTGGACACCAAAATTCCTTAGACACTGATGTTTCTACCATTGAAATCCCCTAGTACCTAAAACTCTGCCATTGGAGAACTGATCCCTAGGTGTCTGTCTCACAAATTAGCCCACATGGGATTGTCAAACTAGATATCCTTTTCCCCTCCCCCAGTCTTGTCTGTGGGGTCCTGTCTGGCAGGCAATCTCAGAAGTTGCCTACCTTTTGAAGCCCTGCACAAAATTCCACTGCTGCTGCCCTTATAACTTTCAGCCCAGTGGTTAGGATACTCATCCAGGATGTGCAAATCCCCACTGTGCCTGCCTCCAAGTAGGGATCTGAGCACCAATCTTCCACCTCGGTCAGTGCCCCAAACTAGTAGGATATGGAATCACTTGGCATTTGCCTCCTATAAATTTTTAACCATTGGAAGAACTTAATAAGGATTGCAATTGATTCTTCACCACTAGCAATTTATAAACCAAAATTGGATGTTTTCTGAAAGATATATTCTGGTTCAAATATATATATTTTTTCCTTGAGAATGGTATGAAACAATTTAACTTAAAATAAGCTAAATATACTCTTTTCCTTTTTAGAAGATAAAGTTACTTCAGGTTTTGTTTCTACATCTTAGAGATTGTATGGTCTAGTGGGTGAAACAGTGGACTGTCAGCCAGAAATCTTGGTTTCTAGCTCCAGCCCTGCCATTGATTCGCTGTGTGACCTAGGATACAAGCCACATAAAATCTCTCTGCCTGTGTTTTCCTTGTTGGTAAATGGAAGCAATGAGTATTGTGAGCATGCCTTACAGGAATATTGTGTTTATTAATATTTCTAAGGTACTTTGACATCCTTGCAGCAGTACAGAGCACATCCTTATAACTGAGCTTTTTGTCTCAAGGGTGATAATGTATCTACTGAGTTCTGATTACTGCTCTTGTAGTGACCAACATTTTTAAATCTTCATTAGCTCTTTGGATTGTTCCAGTGGGTCCCAGTTGTCTGTTACCCAAATAGGGAAGCACTTACATGAGTAATTTCTCACTAATATGAATCACAATTCTGTACTCTGGCCCTTAATCTTGTTTTTACCTTTCAGTACATTTTTCTACTCCTATATTATCAGTACCACAATAGGGTATGATGAGAACAAGAATGTTACAAAGCAGTAAAATTCTGTAATTTTAAAAAAGAGATTTTTCTTAAAAATAAAGAGAGTGAATCTTTTCTCTCTGCCTTTCAGGTCCACGTGTCAATAGCACAGATGACACAAAATTAATCTGATTTTATAATTTACTCTTGCAAACCAAAAACAATTAAGTGCTACTAATTTTCTCATAATTATTTTTAAGTACCTGAATTCTGTAGCTCTCAGAGGATTGTAATCAAGGCTTCCTTATCTGAATTTTATAGGTGTGATACACCCATATTTAAATACAGGTGATTTTTTTTGTTGAATATTACTTTTGTTTGTTTGTTTATTGTAGGTTAACAGGAAGTTTTGTACCAGATTTAATTGTGAGCATGAGCAATCAGATGTGGTTGCACCTTCAAACGGATGAAAGTGTGGGCTCAATTGGCTTCAAGGTTAACTACAAAGGTAAATAATAAGCTACTGTGTAAATGCTTAGCAGTACATGAATATAAGCAAACATTAAATACAATGTTTATTTTTCACACTAGGAAATGCACTCCACTCCTCCTCCTATTAGTATGAAAAGTATTCTGAAAAGCCAGAATAAACCAATTACTTTCAATGTGCAGTAATGCTGAAAGCACCCAGTTGTCTTAGGACCTATTTGTGCATGAAGCTCCAGGTAACAGCCACATAATGCTCAATTGTGTCCTTAGAAGGACTGGGTCTTTAGAATACAAGTGAAAAGTGGGCTTATTTATTTTATTTCTATGTTGGAAAAAAATCAAAATAAAATAATTCTGTGATGATTTAAATCCAGGCATTTAATAAAAGCAAATGCATTTTATTTTTCACTTTGGAGGTTAATGTTCTCCAAAATGTGTTTGATATCTATAGGTGTTAATGGATGGGCATAATTTGAATTATGTAAAATAAGTATAAAGGTGAGTTTCTAAACCATCCTGTAACATCAACCTCCATGACTATCGCAGCAGTTTGAAAAGATGTCTGGAATTAAGTATATGTGGATTGAGACTGGCGTACTAAGTCAGTTGTGTAAATAAACTTGACTAACAAAACAAACGAGTTCCTGTGGCACTTGAAGACTAACAAATCTATTTATAGCATGAGTTTCTGTGGGAGAAAATCCCGCTTCGTCATCTTCAAAGTGGCTGTTGAAACGGGATTTTCTCCTACAAAAGCTCACACTATATCTATATCTATTTTTAGACTTTAAAAGCCACAGGACTCCTTGTTCATTTTACCAGAACTTGACTAAGTCCTTGAACTGGTTTGGCATGATGAAGGTTTGTAATGTATACAATGATAGAGTTGTTGCTGTTGTGAACTTCTGTAATGTTGTATCTGTATGGTATCTGTGTGTATTGCCAAGCCAATTTGCAGCAGCCTCATTAGTGAAGTACAGAGTCCTCAGATGACTATCAGATCTGGTCAGAGGGCCATTGTTAGTGCTGTGTGACTTGCCACTCTTCATCCACAAGCACATGTGGGGTCATCTTGTTGGCTCCAGGTGATGTGTGTGGTACAAGCATCAGTTTCACTTATAAACTTAATTCAAAAGAGAAAAAAAATCAACACTATTTAATTACAGAGGGAATAGTATATTCATGTAGCACTATAACTTCACATGATGCTTGACATGGATTTTAAAAAGACCTGGTTTCTCTCCTGCAGAGCCAATTAACTAAATCAGAGCAACAGAAAATATGGTAACAGACATAGGAAGGTGGAAAGAAAAAGCAAAGGTCAAAACAAATAATTATATGAGACACTGAGTGAGTGACTTTTATGCTTTGATATTTAAAAGTAAAGATCTAAATAGGGGAGAGGGATGGAGACAATGATAGAAGGGAATCAACCTGTGCTGGACAGCAGTATGAAAGTAAATAGAGAATGTAGAACAAGGATCTGGAGGAGGAAGTGTAGGTGCTTTGGTTTACAGGAAGAATGTCATTTCAGGAGTAAGAGGCAGGTGTTGGGGAAGAGAGGGACAGTGTGACTGAGATTGTGAGAAGAAATAGGGAGTAACTAGATCACTAAAGCTAACAAACTATAGAGGGCAAAGCAGGAAGGGACAGGAAATGAGAAATAGCCAATGTAAAGGTTCTGGCAAGCCCTACAGAGCAGGACACAGATTAATTTAATGCTCGAAAACATTGGGAACAAGAGGAGAGATCTGAGGAGAGGATCTGAGCAGTGGAAAACATTAGTTAGTTGTCTAATATTGCATATTATACTAATATAACTACTTACTTGTGTGCCCAGCACATAGGAGATGATACTTTAGGTCCACAAGCAATCATCTGTTCATTGCTCAAGGAGGTACCTGTTCTCAGGAAGGTATCTATCAGTCTGTCTGGATCTATAAAAGACTTTAGTGGACTGATTTTCTCCCCCACCCCCGTCTGTTCAAGTTTGTAAGGGAAAATTTGGAACACAAATTTGAGATCCCAGCGACAGCTTGAAATGACCCTGCTAAGTCTCATGGGAGAATCCAAATAAGTTCTGTGCATGGATTTATTTAGTCCCCATTTCTCCAGGCTAGATTCCTAACAATAAGCTCTAAACAAGCATTAAGAAATCAAAGCTGTCTGGGTAATTTCAGAATGTTGCAATTTAAGAACTTTTCAACTCAGTTATCGTCTATAATTTGAGACTGATTTAAGTGATTTATTTCTCCTTGTGTATGTATACTGACCTTTCAACAATTATTCTTTCCTTTTATAGAATATTAGTTTAGTTAACAAGCATTAGCATGTATTTGGATGAGATCTAAAGTGTTAAATAACCTGTTTGGTAATGCATCTGATCCTTTTGGGATTGTTAGAACTTTTTTGCATCTGATGAATAAAAAAATTCAGTAATCGCCTCATATTTCATTTGACTGTGTGGGTGCTAGCCAAAGGACTGGATAGTTTTAACGGAAATGTATTTTGTCTTCTGAATAACCAGTGAGGTCATCAGAATCTGTTTGCTGCTGGCTTGATATATATTGTAGAACTAAAAGACAGAGGAGATGAGACTACTGGCTTGCAAATATAAGAATGCAGGCAAATGAAGCTGAAGAAAGAGCAAAAGAATCTCAGAACAAGCAATTGAAACTGCTTCAAACTGAGATGGAAATTACCAGTATGAAACTAGAGATTGGGGAGAAAGGAGGGGGGAAAGGCAGAGACTGTATCATCTTGAAAGTCTACTGTCTTTCAACAGCAGAGATTGGGAGGAAAAGCAGTGCAGTTTATAACTATTTTCTTATGTTTGGTAATCACATGGTTACTCTGTTTAACCAGTTTAGCATCATATCCCAATCCCAGAAAAGGAATGGATGTGAAACTTCTGTATTACCTGTAATCAACAGGGAGATTTGTGAAGATGCAATGCATGATTCTATGCAGTTTAAGGGAGCTTTATTTAATCAGGCTAGCTAGCATCATTACCCAGTTTCAGGAAAATTATGATAAGGAAAGGAATATTCCTAAACCTTGTCTATTAGGGGAAGTGATTCACCCATTGAGGGAGCTACCACAATCTCCAGTTGTTTGCTGCTGAAGGAGAGCATGTCTCCAGTTGTCTATCTGTCATGGCCCCTATTAAATCATCTGACAGGTGTTTGTCTAACCTGCTCTTAAAAGCCTCCAATGTAGGAGATTCCACAATCTTCCAGGACAACTTATTGCAATGTTTAATCGCCCTGACAGTTAGCATTTTTTCTATAAAGCCTAGGCTGAGCCTCTCTTGCTGTAATTTAAGCCTGTTGCTTTTTGTTCTATCATTTGTGATTTAAAGAGAAACAAATTTCTCCTTCTTCCTTACAACAATCTTTTGGGTATTTGAAAACTGTTACGTTATCCCTTCTCAGTCTCCTTTTCTCTAGACTAAACAAACCCAGCTCTTCCAGACCTAGGACAGATCCCTGCAGCACCCCACTTGTTATGTCCTTCCAGCTTGAATGTGAGCTGTTGTTAACTATTCTTTAGGAGTTGTAATCCAACCAGTTTTTCACCCATCTTTGTAGTAGCTCCATTTAGTTTGTATCTCCCCAGTTAGTTAATAAGAATGTGATATGAGACTGTATCAAATGCCTTACTAAAGTCTAGATATTCCACATCTACCACTTCCCCTCTATCCACCAGGTTTACCACCATATCATAGAAAGCTATCAAGTTGGTTTGACATGATTTGTTTTCAACTAATCCATGCTGACTAGCTCTTAGCATCTTAGTGCTCTTCTAGATGTTTGCAAATCGACTCCTTAATTATCTCTTCCATTAGTTTTCCCGGTACAGAGGTTAAACTGAGTGGTCTATAAGCCCCTGGGTTATTTTTATTTCCTTTTTTGTAGATGAGCACTGTATTTGCCCATTTCTAGTTCTCTGGGACCAAACCCATCTTCCATGATTTTTCAAAGATAATAGCTAATGGCTCAGATATTTCCTGAGTCTGCTCCTTCAGTACTCTAGAGTGCATCTACTTGAAAACATCCAACCTGTCCAAGTAATTAAGTTGCTCTTTCCCTATTTTAGCTTCTAACCCTGTCTCATTCCTATTGCCCTCCTCTACATCAGACATCCAGTCTCCAGCAACTTCTTAGTGAAGGTTGAAACAAAGAAACTATTTAGTTCTACCATTTCCACATTTTCATTTATTGTTTTACCCTCTTTGTTGAGTAATGGTCCTGCACTGTCCTTGGTTTTCCTCTGGTTTCTGACATATTTGAAGAATTTTTTGGTTATACTTTATGCCTTCAGCTAGTTTGATCTCTGTGCCTTGGCCTTTTGGATTTCTCCTTTACATAATTTTGTTAAATGTTCATAGTTCTCCTTTGTAATTTGACCTAGTTTCCACTTTTTATAGAACTCTCTCTTTATTTTTAAATTACTGAAGGTCTCCTGGTTAAGCAAAGTGGTCTCTTGCCATATTTCTTCTGCTTCCTACATAGTGGAATGGTTAGCTGTTGTGCTGTTAATAACATCTCTTTGAAAAACTGCCAACTGTCTTTAGTTGTTTTTCCTCTTAGACATTTTTTCCCTGGGAATCCTTCCCATAAACTCCCCAAGTGTGATAAAGTCTGCCTTCTTAAAATCCGTTGTTTTTATTTTGATATTCTCTCTCCTAACATTTCTAAGAATCATAAACTCTACCATTTTATGATTGGTTCCACTTATGATACCTTCCACTTTCAAATTCTAGGCCGCTTCCTCTCTGTTTGTCAAAATCAAGTCGAGAATAGCGTCTCCCCTAGTAGCTGTCTCTCTGCTTTTTGAAATTTAAAAAAATAAAGGCTTCAATGTGTTCCAAGAATTTACTGGATAATCTGTGCCTTGCCATGTTGTTTTCCCTACAGGTGTCTGGGTAATTGAAGTCCCACATCACCACCAAGTCCTGTGCCTCAGATGATTTTGTTAATTACTGAAAAAAGCCTCATCAATCACTTCTTCCTGGTTGGGTGGTCTGTAGTAGACCCCTAGCATGAGATCACCCATGCTTTTTACTCCTTTTATTTTTACCCAGAGACTTCCAACCCATCTCTTCTATTTCCATCTCAACCTCAGTCCAAGTATATATATACAATTTTTGATAAGCAAGGCAACTCCACCTCCCTTTCTCCCTTCTTGTCCTTTCTCAGCAAGCTGTACTCTGCTATATTACTATTCCAGTCATGTGTATTATCCAACTAAGTCTCTGTGATACCAATTATATCATACATGTGTTTGGCTCTAAGCTTTTCAAGTTCCTCCTGCTTATTCCCCATACTCCTTGAATTTGTATACAGACATTTAAGATACTGATCTGCTTTACCCCCCACCTCCAGTTCTGATTAGCCATTCTTATGTGTCTGCCATTAACATCCAGACCCCATTCAAGTTCCATCCACTCCCCAAGGTCACTCTCTGGTTTTCACTTACCTGTGGGCTTTGGACACTGGTCCCCCTCCCCCTCAAACCTACTTTAAAGCCCTCCTCTCTAGGTTAGGCAGTATGTGTCCAAATACACTCTTCCCCTTCCTCAGTAGGTGGACTCCATCTCTGTCTAGCAGCCTGTGCTCTTGGAACAGCATCCCATAGTTGAGAAAGCCAAAGCCCTCCTGAAGACAACATCTCCACAGTCAGACATTCACCTCTTAAGATGCATCTGTGTCTGTGCAGGCTCCTGCCCTTGACTGGAAGGATTGAGGAGATCGGTGCTCAGTTGGTGGTTTCCTTCACCCATGCCCCCAGAGCCCTGTAGTAACCCTTTGATTTGCTAAGGGTGACTTCTCACAGTATCAGTGGTTCCCACATGGACAAGTTGCATGGGGTAGTAGTCAGAGGGGCAGATGATTCTCAACAGTCCACCCATAAGGTCTCGGATGCAGTCTCCTAGTAGGCAGCATACTCCTGCGAGGTCATGTCAGGGTGACAGCTGGGTGTGTCTGTCCAGGATCTAGGTAGAGACATCCATGATCTGTCTGGGTACAGGCACTGGTGAAGGAGACACAAGCAGTGCTAGCACAAACGGTCTCTCTTCACCATAGTGGCCTCACAAACAAAACTCCTTTTCACCAATTCCTTCTCAAACTCACCTGTTTGCAGTCTCATGTTCAGAAGCTTCCCCTGGGTTTGAGTTAAGTCCAAGATCATCTGTTATTATTGGAGAATGTCTCCTTAGAGCAATACCTAAATGAAGGAAAGGACTAGATTTCTAACAAAGACACTCTAAACAAGAACTTAAAAAAATAGTTTAATTAATAAGCATTGGCTTAAAGTGTGCATTCAGGTAAGTTCTAATGGTTCATTTACCTTTGTTTGGTAATGTTTCTAATCCTTTGGGATTGATAGAACTTGTTTTTACATATAGTGGATAAAAATTGTCAATAGTCCCTATCATATTTGACTTCACTGTCTGGGTGATAACGAAAGGGCTGGAAGATGTGCTTCGGGCTTTAGCATGATAGCTAGGAAAACCTAAGACTGCTGAGTTCTAGGGAGCTTTGCAGATCCTCTGCTAGAGTGTAGTAGTTAAGATTTTGAACCGTCTCTGTGAGCTTTACTGCAGCTGCTTAGCAGGAAGAATGGGAGATTATTTTCTTTTCCTTGACTGGTTTTTGGCAATGTGGGCAGGGAGTTGGGTGGGTCTGAGGAGGCATTGTGTCCTGTGTTCTTAGAAGTGGTCTTAAATATTGAGATAAGGGAAGCGGCCCTGAGAGGAATGAGCTTCATATGAATATCTATGTATAATGTTTCTAATGAATCCATCAACATACCCAAAATCAAGACTAACATAATTTTAGTTCATAAACGACTATATTGATTCTCTAAGCACAGGTCACTTTGAGACCGCTAATGTAAGAAGGAAATCTGTCCTTCATTAAGTCAGAAGCAAGAAGCTGCTGAGAGGAGAATGCAGACATGTTTACAAGATATACAAAACACCAAAACCTAAGGTCATATTCACCATATTTCAGAGGAAGGGTGCACAGTTTGTGAATACAAGTCCTGAATAATAGGTAAATTTGAAAGTGAATTTGAGATATGATTTAAATGTTTTTACAATTTAAATACTTGCTTTTATTATTTACATGATTTAGATTTAGTAAAAAAAATCTTCTATGTTGTAGAGGGCAGGCCATTTGTGGACAAAAATGGGCTCCATTTGATTCATATAGTACGTTTATTCTTTCATAGAAACAGTAGTTATTAGTTTAGTTTTTGAATGGTATATGTGTGCATAGAAGGGGAGCACAAAGGTGACCACATGCACACATGTACAAAAACTACATGGTGATAAAAATGTATTTGCATACCAACTTAAATAATCTATCTAGTCTTATCTGTTTTCCCTTAAATGATGTACTTTTACCCAGCCACATCATCATGATATTTGAATACTTCCATGGTATCTGAGTGCCTGTGTTTTTGAAAGGGTTGTCATAGTTGGTTGCAACTTGGAGCTTGATTCTTCTTCAAATATCATCTTCATATTCCTACCTTTGGGATATGTACCAGCTGGTGCCATTAAATGGTTCAGACTTCTGTTAGCAATGCCCATTAGCATGCTCATGCATATCTCCCTTCCTCCCCCAGTGTTTGAGCGCATTCTTAGGGAAGGGATGTACAGGTATCTTAACAGTGGTTAATACATCATTTCCTTAGAACCTCTAACCATGGATGGATGTGTGTCTTCTTCAGATTCCATAGGAGTCCCTAGTTGTGTTGCCTCTGCCTTCCAAGACCGTTATCACCCCTGTCACTACTTCAGTTCCCCTATCTCAGTGGTGTTCCTTATGATTTTCTTGGCAAACCTGGACCTTCATTCTTTTACAGGAAAAGCATGATTGAACTGTGTATCTAGTACTTCAACTTTCTAAGAAGCATTCTTTTGAGATGAACTATTGTAAATACACAAATCCTCCTAACTGTGATATTGTACTCAATTGGATAGGTTGGCAGGACTAGCAAATGCCTCTCTGGATGCTTAGGCCATTGTGATGAAATCCAGAGTGTCCATCTCAGCCACTTTCAGGAGCTGGCACTTTTCCATCTGCATTGAGGCAGGATATTTTTTGCAGATTCAGGACGCTCAGTCTGAGACACGTGGATCTGGGACATTCAGCTCCCATGTTCCTGGACACCAAGAGAGAAGTCCCCATAGTTATCCAAGATATCTTATATGATGAGGAAGATAAATGTGATACTCTTCCACAAATTAAGAATGCCTGATCCCAATGCAAAATCTTGAACACATTCATTCCAAATGAAAATCTAGAAGTAGTATCAGCTCCCTCATCTTCTGAGAATGGTATCCAATCTCATGAGGCAGTCAGCAGAATGTTGTATGTGAGAATGTGGGCAATGGGATTTAGATGTACAATATGTTATAGTTCATGCCAGAAAACAATCCGTGTGGAAGAGTTATGATTTAAAATGGGAAAGAGTTTCAGTGTGGTCATGTGATAGTGATATTGATTGTGTCGGTTTATATTCAATCCATATGAAAATATTTGCTGTTTCTAAAGAATAAGAGTTTATCTGTTGCATCACTCAAGATGCATCTAGTTGCAATAACAGCTTTTCATATACCAGTAGGTGGTAAAAATTTATTCTCTCAGGATTTCAAACATTTTCTGAAAGGTCTGATTAATCTTTATTTCCCTGTGAAAGAGCTTATCCCTCCATGGAAATTAAACTTTGTGTGAACAAAGCTTATGTCTTCACCCTTCAAAACTTTCTTTGTGTTCTTTATTTCATATTTCAGTTAAAACCCAGACTATATTTATGTAAGGCTGAAGAAAAATTACATTGTTTGGATGTAAAAAGTGCATCAACTTTCCATTTAGATAGGGCCAAAAATTAAAGTTTTGCATAGAATGTTTCATATGTGGGTAAACTGTGAAGGAAATCCCATTTCCACTGAAATATTCTCTAGATGCGGTCATGCTATGTAGAGTAGAAAGTTATAAAAATGCCTCGTGATCTCCTTTTGTTCCAGACTCCACTACTGAACAGTGGCTGTTTTTATAGCTACTCAAAGCATGTTCCATCCACTGATTGAAATTTGTAAAAGTCTGTATGGCGTTCAATACATACATTTACTAAGCATTATCCTTTGGATACTGTAGGTAGATCAGATGCCCAATTTAGTAGATCAGTTCTGCAGTTCTTATCTAATTAGGATTTCTCACCCACTATTCTTTTTTCTATATACTAAAATTATCTAAAGAACAGGAATATTCATAGAGCACAATGAAGACACTGAGGTTACTTTTCATTTTGAATTCTTCGAGATGGACTCTTCACATTCATGCTAATCATGATCCTGAATTAGCAGTGGGAAGGAACTGAGGCTGTAACATCTGCCTCACCCATTTTATAGCTCCTTCCTCAGAATATGCATGACTGCTGTGTGGAGGAGTAGGAAGGGGACAGGCGAGCCCTCTTAACAGGCACTTCTAATAAAAGACTGAACTGTTCAATGGCTCTGATTGGCATGTATCCTGAGAGTGGGTATCATAGCATATTAGAGCTGGAAGGGACCTCGTGAGGCTGTCTAGTCCAGTGTGCAAAGTTAATCTCAAAAAAAACCCTCTCTTACAGGAAAGTAACTTTCATTTTCAGGGCTATTCTTATTTTGGTCCTTGAAAGGGCTTATTTATTCTTTGGAGAGGCCCAAAATGCAAACAAACAAGCAAAAGTTAAGCCACTATGTTCTATATAAAACATTTTGATGCCAAGATTTTTTTGGGTAAAGCAGGTAGAGCTGCAACATTTAAAAAAAAAACAAAAAAAAAAAACAAAAAAAAAGTGAGATTTTGGGAGCAAGTTGGCTTTGCAGAGCTAAAGGATGCTGTCAGTAAAGGTTTGGAACTGGTGCACATCAGATGGATGATAGACCTGATTATCTGAATGGAACAGAGAATAAAGGTGGAAGCCTTATCTGTACAGATGCAGGCAGTGGGGATTTTGGTAGCTGAATTAGAAAACACTACATCGAGGTCATTACACATTTTTGACTTCTTGATGTATGAAGAAGTGCCTAATAACAAAATGAATGTGTATATATAAAATCCATTTTGTTATTAGGCACTTTTTCATACATAAAGAAGATTAAGAAAAGATTATAGAGTTTGTCTTGCATTTCTTTAGCATATCTGAAAAAATAAAAATCAGGGAATTAGAAGTTTCAATTTTTAAAACAGATGAGTGAGTTACTGGTTCTGAACATTCTACCTGGTTATATTTATCACTAAGTTGCTAGAAAGTTACATGTAAAGGAATTTATCCTAACTGAAAGTGCAAAATCTGTAAAGATCACCTGTAACATAATTTAAGCCAGAAACACAACTCTAAACCAGCCAGAATTGGAAACAATTTGGAGTGTAAGGGAAGGCATATTACACAGCTTATCCTCTAATGCTACTTAGGAAGAGAAAACATTTTGGTGTTGAAAAGAGATGGACTTTGAATGCTGATTTACCCTTTCTGGCCACAATAAAAGAATTTGGCAGACATTCACATTGTCCTGCTATGCCAGACTGAGGACCAGGTATACTGTGTGTTGTCTAATTAAGCTTCATCTTTCTTGCCAAATATCAGTGACAGATAAAAGTGTACAGTGCAATTAACTCCATGATCATTAGCGTATAGTTGAGGGGAGGGGAGGAGGCTTTACTCCATTTAAGTACTTATGTAGCAACTATAACTGAGCCTGTCACAAAGATGAATACATTTATCCACACAGCACCATTGTGATGATGCAAAGCTTGAGTATTCCCATTTTACTGTTGAGGAACTGAGGCACAGTGGAATTAAGCAGATTAATATCACTAGAGATTTGAATGCTGATAAATTAAGGGAGAGCTGTTTTCTCCCTAAATATTTTATTTTAAAATTAAAATGTTTTATTTTTTTTTCCAGACTACAAAAAGGTAGATTCTTGATGTCTGTGTCTTTTATTCCTTCTCTCACTAAAACATTCCATTCAGGTTTAAGAAAAAAGAAAACTTCATATCTTGTTTCTAAATTAACCATGCTTAAGGGACCTATTTAATGATGTGTCTGACAATTCTACCCATCAAAAACAGTTTTTACATATTTAGAGACTGATTGAATTGGGTGTAGACAGCTTCAGGTTGATATTATTAAATATCAGCTTGAGCACAAAAATATTATAATCTAGCCAAAGAGGGTTGAGGTGCGTCTGCCTGACAGTTAAGTGTAAGAAAGCTGTCAGAAGACTGAAATAAATTCTTGCTTTGGCAATATATTTAAGTACATACCATGCAAGAAAAATTAGTTTGTTTTATTGTTACTTTTGAGATAAAGGAGGCTGAAATACTGAAATGATGATTTTAACTATGCATATATAATTTAGAAACTGAATCAGATATACTACTACAATATTTGCAACACTGAAAAATAGCTACCAAAATTTAAATCATGATCTTTTTCATACTCCTACTATTTATGGGAAGAATTGGATTTCTTTCAGCATAGATAAAGGAAAATTTGTAAGAATTAGTTATAGTCAACAGTATCGTAATGTTTGAATGAGAGCCCATTTTCCTTCTATTAATCCTCATGGGAAAGGGTTAAATAGGTTCTGCTGATTCAGTAAGTTAGGTGACTTATTAAGTCACCTGCCTATATAAGTATGGTAGAGTAGTTTTCTGAGCAGAGATGATCTAGGGAGTAAAGATGCTGTAGAGGAGGAGTATGGCCTCTCTTGGAGGTAGACAGCCAGGGCCCATCCACCCCTAGGTGGGTGGAGACAGAGGCAGCCTGTTCCTCAGACTGGAAGCAGGGAGGTGGGACAGGAAGTATAAAAGCAAGGTCCTGGCACTCAGTTGGGGCTAGGCAGCTGAAGGGAAAGGATGTCCCTCTGCTCCCTTCACAGCTGTAGCCTGACCACTGCCTAACTGGGGATCTGCGTGCAGCCTTGGGCCCTGATGGTCACCGGGATCCATTGGTGACAGATGCTTGGAGGCTGCTGCGCAGGAGAGGAACCCAGAGGATTTCCTGGAGTTACTGATATCCCACAAACCAGAAGAGCCTCCAGATCCAGGCCTCTAGCTGGCTCCCTGTGACCTGGAAGAGCTTCCCCTTGCCAGCAAGGATGGTCTCATCCTGGCAGGCTGCAACTAGAGGAATTGCCCTCTGCTGAAGACTCCACTGACCTGCTACTTCTGCCGCCCCCCAGTGATGCTGAGGGGTTCTGTAACCTACCGCTGTGTGACTACCTGGGGGAAGCCAAGGATGCAAGTCCCAAACAGGTGCTACCAAGGGTGGGGGCAGGAAGTGGCCCAGAGGACTTGGACCTCACTCCTGCATTGGTCAGGCCACCAACTGGGCCAGTGTGTTGCAGTCCAAACCCCACTAGCTCCATGGTAGAGACCTGGGTTGGGACGCAGTGGAGCCTGTGCACCCCTAGCTCCCCTCTTCTGGAATCTTGCCACAAGCATCTACCTGCTCTGAGTCTCTCCCCCCTTTCTGGTGATCCAGGAACATGTTGTGACTGCTTGCCCCACCCAAGGAGCCAGACAGTTTGGCTTGCCTGCCTGCCTCTTCCGATTTGCCAGAGAGAGAGGTGAGCTGCGGATCGTCCAAGGAGGATGGAGGCACTGGCCTTACAGTTCTTGAGGAAAGTAGCAGAGAAATATAGGGCTTGTCTACACTGGGGGTAGAATTGTAATTCCGTCTTAGACTGTTAAATGATAGTAGGTGAGGGCAAGTGATCACAGAAAATTCATTGGAGAGGTGGTTGTTCATGTGTTTCATTCCCACCTCCCCAAGAAAGTCCTTTTCTCACAGCTGAAGGAAGGCCAGTGAAGTCATGGAAGACAAAGAAAGGGCTTCAAAGCCTCTTTGAAGGCAAACATAAAGAGGTGCAACATTGATATCAATAACTGGGAGACCCTAACTCAATGCCACCCAAAATGGAGGAAAGCTCCCTCAAAGAGATCTCAACACTTTGAAATAGCTTGTTGATAGGTAGGTGTAGAAAAGAGGAATAGGCAGAAGAAACGTTATAACTTTCAACACAACATTATGCCTATCTTTCTTGAAAACACCTGTCCTTATTGTGACAATACATGGACCTAGGACTGGGCTGTGGAGCCACCTGCAGACCCGCTACTGAGATCCCTGGAAAACCATCTTATTTGTTAGTTATTGATTGTTAATAATACATAAGCAGAGTATAGATTTATTAAATAAAAGCACATATCATACTCCCCCACACACTATCTGATATGTTTGAAGTGTCTTGCATTATATTTTCAACTGTTGTGTAATGTTTCAATATACCTTTATTGATTTATGATTGAATTCTATTTTGTAATAAACTATGTGCAAATCTGTTTATGATTAAATGGAGATATAAAACATGTTTGAGCTTGTCAAATCAGTTCTCTAATCTATCTTACTACAATTAGCATTTACATTTTAAAATTTCCTACTCCATCCATTACTTGTCTATGCCTACATGCTACTATATTTAAGCACTGTTAATGAAACAAAGTAACTTTCTTTTAGTAAGTAATGGAAATCTAAGGTATGCATGATTGATAATTCAATTAATGGCAATAAAAGTCACGTACATCCAGGAGAGGCAGGTATCTTAGTTTATTTACTAAATAATAAACATAAAATTGCATTGTAGTATGTTACTGTTATTACTATTGATATTGATATTAATATTACTAAAGCCATAGATATTCCTTAGTTCCACTTTTAAACAGTCCCCATTTTATGCCTATTAAAATATCATTCCATTTCACTCCCTAGCACTGCCTCTATCTTTATCTTTGAATAATTTATGGTCTAAATATTAAATGTTGAAAAGATTTAGGGGAAAAAATCTGAAAATTAAAAGATGGGGCAGTTCTGAAAATAAGTTATACTAAACATATTTTGAGAAAGGAAGACAATTTTCTTAAAATTCATGAAAATAAACAAATATGAAAAATGTTATATTTTTGTCTCAATGATATTACATTGAACTTTCATTTGTTTTCAATGGGATGATCCAAGTTATGTGTTAAGTATTAGCTAATAAAAGAATGGCACTTAGTGATTATGATTGTGTTAAGCTGTTATTACACCCCCCCCCCAAAAAAAAACCTGTAAAAGGTTTTGATCTGTTGTAATCTCTTTGTTGTCTTAAGAACTCATTTTTCACTCCATTTCCAGAAATCTAGGGAGATGAAATTCACACATCAAGTCCTTATGGTATTGCAGCTCTATGTGTCACTAGCTAGATAGTGATAAGGAAGCCAGGTGACTGTGCTGTGGAAAGGGAAACAAAAACAAAACAAGGATTCGAGTGGCACTTAAAGACTAACAGATTTATTTTTCTCATGAGCTTTCGTGGGAGAAAATCCCACTTCATCAGATGCTTTGAAGTGGGATTTTCTCCCACGAAAGCTCAATCGAAAATTAAACCTTTTTATTTAATTCCAACATATTTCCCACTTTTTTTTTTTTTTTTTTTTTGGCTGGACTAGACAAACATGGCTATCCCTTTGGAAATTCTATAGAAGAGCATATTTTGGGATGTCTGTTGCCTGTGGTTGACAATCCATTATTTGCTCAGATCTGTCTGTGTGATGTAAGAATTGTGAGGAACCTCCTAGAACCCTTGATGTAAGAGAGCATAATATGGTAAATGTGAAATGATTAAAAATAAAAATTGTTTCTTTCTGCCTATTGCTGGCTAAAAGCTGGGGAGGAGGGGATATTGGCTCAGTGGAAGTGACATGCAACTTAAAGGAGTCCTTACATTTATTTATGTGAGCATACCTTTTGTATGCAAATCCCAGATATTACAAACATCGTAATTGTATGCTATAGGCTTTTAGATTGGAACAATAAAGGGAAATTATGCACATAAAAAAAGACTGAAGTGCAAGTTTTGAGAGTTTAAATTAATTCTTTGTATCATTTATTATGGGTGAAAAAAGATGGGAAAAATCCTGTTCTGGTCACTTCTAAATCAGCAGATCACGAAGAGGCATTGACAGAGGCATCATTTAAGTGAGGATAATGAGATACGCAAATTTAGTAAATCACTGTCCTGGATGATATTCATCTGGGACTGTGAAAAAGAAAATGGAAAAACTACTGATATATAGTTTAAAAACAAATTGCTCCAAAAGAATAAGAAAATAATGAATAGTGCCCATCTTCAGAGCAGAATCTGAATATGACCTGAAAAATTATATGCCAGTGAACGTCATCTCAATACCAGTGATTGTGAGTGTAATTAAGGGCATGGTATTACAACAGCTGGGTAGATATAAATGGAGATGGTCAAACTAATTCACCTTCCAAACAGAACAGAGTTGAAAGAGTTAACCAAATACTACACAAGATATATCATGAGTCTGCATTATTTATTACGATTTTTAGAAGATTCTGACAAGTTATTTTACATGGGATTACAGAATTAGAATCATCACTTATCTCCCCCCGGCACACACACACTATGGAACATAAAATGATTAAATAAGAAACAAAGTACATATATACTGAATGAAACAATGCTTCATTTGCAGGGGTTGTAATAGACCTTATAAAGATCTCTTTACAAAATCTTGTTGATTATTCTTTGGTTACACTTGGCCTCTGTGAAACAAACAAATTAATAGATGTCTTTTCTTCAGAGTTGAAAGAAGCTAATAGTGAGTCAGCCTTCAGGCCAGCCTTTTTTATTCGGGTCCTTATGCCATACTCATCACCATCACATCTTAACTCCATCCAGAGTTTTAAAATAAAATACTGCCACATATACCCTTGCCAACCAGACAAAAATCTGTCATTTTTTTCCTTCTATTCTGTGCCTTAACAGGAAAAAAAAATCATGATTTTTATTCAGATAAGAAAAATCAAGTGTATCTTCACAGTTAATTGCTCAGAAAAGGCTGAAGAGCTCTTTAAACTTGAGCTGGAATGTGGTGAGCTCTGTGTTAGTTATTAGTTCCTGCAAAAGTTAGGTTTAGCCCACAAGAAACTCTTGTCTCCTGGATATCCAACCTTAATAATCAGTTTTGATGTTCATGTATAACAGAGTTGGTGAGTGCAATTAAAGTCTTGTAGGATTCTCTTCCAGCAATCTTCAGCCCAGACAACTCTTTCCTTCCAAGAGAGGACTTGGACGTTATACTTAATATTCTTTTACAAGACAGATGAATGAACCCATAATGCTGAGCATGTGTTTTTGAACAACTGAGAGCTTTTCAAGATTGATACTTTCTCTCCCAAGATAATTGGATTGTCACAGTCCCAAATGGGTAAAGACATTGTTGTGGAGAGTTCATAAACAAAAAAGAAAGCAACACAGCCCAGAGAGATCCCAAACTGTAGACTGTCCTGTCAACTTGTGGATACGCATACCTCGTCAATTATACCTGTGACAGCAAATGCTTCAAAGCATTTTTCTTTGCTTTAAGCATAACTTCCATTTTACTGGGGTTTACCTTTAAATGGACTCTTCTTTCTTCAAGATACTGTTTGTCCAGACACTGTATATGTAAGGTATGTGGTATAATGAAATACCATGAAGGACTTATGTAATTGCATATCATCTGTACAGTGTTGTCCTTTCAGTCTATTTCTCCTAATAGTTGATATTGGATAGGATTGGGGAAAATATTTGAGTCTCGTAGAACAGGTGGCAGATTTGCAAATTTCCATCACTATACTCTGTGGCTTTTAAGGAAAAGCAAAATCATTTTAGGAATTTTATGATTTCTATCAAACCCTACATAGTAACATAGGAATTGCCATTTTGGTTTGGACCAGTGGTCATCCAGTATCCTCTCTCTTACTGGGTAGCAGCTGATACTTAAGTAGTACAAGAAAACCCTCAGTAAATAGATGTAAGATAATTTGTTCCTCGTGAAAGTCTTATGCTAATTTCTAATCGTTGAGATTGTTTTAAACTGATGCATACAATTTTATCTTCCTTTCTTTTTTAGTATTTAAATAGTTAAATACTGCAACTCAAGATAACCTTGTTATGTCTATGTGTATGCCAGATCTCTTTTTGAATCTTGTTAAGCTATTGATCTCAGTTTACTCATGTGGCAGTGAGTTCCACAGTTAGCATTTCACAAAAAAGATGGTTCCTGATCAACTATTTAATTTGCTACTTTATTTAAATAATGGAATGTCTTCTTTTGTTCCACTTGCCTTCTGTTATAAAGGCAAGAGGAACAAAAGCTGCTGAGCTACTTTCTACATTCCATGCATTATTTTGTTACTTTCTCATGTTCCTCTTATTATTTTCATTTCTAAACTAAATAATCCCAATCTTTTCTATCTTTCTTCATATGAATTTTTTTCTGTTTAATTTTTCTTGTTGGCTTCTCTGATCCCCTTCTAAATCTGCAATATTTTTGAGATAACACCTTACTTACTATTTCAGATGAAGCCTTGTCATTGATTTACTTAAAGATATTTTAAGATTTTCCATACTATTCTGTATCCCATTCTTTATTCATCCTAATACCTTTATTACTTTCTTGAGTGCCACAAAAAATTGGGCAGAGGTCTTCACAGATCTTTCAAAGGTGATGCCCAAGTCCCTTTCCTGATTTGATATTGTTAATTGAGAGTCCTGTACATACATTTCTAATAGCTTTTTTTCCCCACAAACCATGAATGTTACTTTGTATTGATCAACACTTAACTTTTGACATTTTGTTGCATGTTCATCTAGTTTGGATAGTTCCCGTGGAAGGTCCTCAAAATTCTTTATAGTTGATAAAGCTAAATAAACTTGTGTTCTCTGCCAATCTTGGTGGTACCGGTAAAACCCCACCATCCTTTTCCTGGTTTCATTTATTTTCATTTATTTTGATGGGAGCTACATGCTTGAAGACCTTTAAATATCTGTTTTGCAGTCATTTAAGAAGTTAAATAAATCATATAAACTGCTCTTCTTTTACGCACTACTATCCTGACGTTTGAAGAATTCTAATAAGTTAGTGAAACATTTTTACTTGCAGAAACGAAGTTTAGACGCTCGTATATTGAACTTCCAGGTACTTTATTTTTTTTTCACTTATTTTTTCAACCAATAAAAATATTGTTTGTTGTTTTTAAGTGCCGTGATCAGCTATAGAACCATAGGTGAAACATTTGCAACCCTGCTTATAAGGATATCAATATGGAGATAGGTAGAAGCTCAGCTTCTTCAGGACTCCTGCATGTGCACAGCTGGTTATGGCGACTTACTGCTTTTTTAAATTAAACCATCAATTTGTTCCGAGACCTCTTCTGACACCTCAATCTCTGGTGTTATCTCATCTTTATTACCAGAAAAGATCATATGTCCCTCATATTGCCTTGAGACAGAGAGTGCTGTAGACACTGCCTGAATAAAATGATAATCTGTCCAAAACAGTGGCAGGACTGTAATATCCTGTATATCAACATCTAGCCCAAAGATCACACCTAAGGAATAGCCTGCAATGTGAGCTGACTGGAAATAGATTATGAAAATTCTAGGAAGAGAGGAAATTAATTTGGAGGTTTCTGCATCTAAGGCCTTACTGACATGAACAAAATGCTGCTGGCAGGGTCAACCAGAAAAGTTCAAAACCACCACAGAAAATGTCTCAACTCCATTAAAAGTCTTTAATCTTTGAGATTATGCGGATGAGCATAACAACAGAAACAACAAGCTCCATATTTAATTTTGGCTGGGTGAACAAGTTAGATGGAAATCCAAACAGTATTGTGTATTACGAATGCGAGGAGCCTGGGAAACAAGCAGGAAGAATTGGTAGTACTGGCGCAGACAAAGAACTATGATATAATTTTGATGAGTCATTGTGGGATAGCTTGCATGACTGGAGCTCTGCAATGGATGGGTATAAACTGTTCAGGAAGGACAGGCAGGGAAGAAGAGGGGGAGGAGTGGCACTATATGTAAGAGAGCTCTATGACTAGTCAGAGCTTCATTATAAAAGTGGAAACAAGTCAGTTGAAAGTCTGTGGGTTAAGTTTAGAGGGGAGAGCAACAAGGGGGATGTTGTGATGGGTGTCTGCTATAGACCACCAGATTAGAAGGAGGAGGTGGATGAGGCATTCTATGGACAACTGACAGAAGTTTCCAGATCACAGGCCCTGGTTCTCATGAGGGACTTCAATTACCCTGACATCTGCTGGGATGCCAATACAGCAGTACACAGGCAATCCAGGAAGTTTTTGGAAAGTGTTGAGGACAACTTCCTGGTACAAATGCTGGAGGAACCAACTAGGGGCCTTGCTGCACCTCTTGCCCTGCTGCTCACAAACAAAGAAGAATTGATCAGGGAAGTAGAAGTGAATGGCAACCTGGGTAGCAGTGACCATGAGATGATTGAGTTCAAGATGCTGATTAAAGGAAAGAAGCAAAACGCAGACCCTGGACTTCAGAAAAGCAGATTTTGGCTTCCTCAGGGAACTGATGGGCAGGATTCCTTGGGACGCCGATCTGAAGGGGGAATGTGTCCAAGAGAGTTGGCTGCATTTTGAAGATACCATTCCGATAAAGAACAAGTATAACAAATGTGGAAGGCGTCCACAGCGGCTTAACAGAGAGCTCTGCACTGAGCTGAAGCATAAAAAGGAAGGCATATAAAAACATTGCTCGGCACTGCAGAGATAAAATCAGAAAGGCCAAACAACAAATGGAGTTGCGACTAGCAAGGGATGTGAAGAATAACAGGAAGGGGTTCTACAAGTATATCAATAAAAAGAAGAGGATCAGGGATGGTGTAGGTACCTTACTGAATGGGGCAGGTATCCTTGTGACAGAAGATGAGGAAAAAGCTGAAGTGCTCAATGCTATTTTTACTCCAGTTTTCACAGGCAGGGTCAGCTCCCAGCCCACTACACTAGATACAGTAGATTGTAGAGAAGAAGAGAGGCCCTTGGTGACAGAAGGTCAGGTTAGGGACTGCTTAAAGAAGCTAGATGTGCACAAGTCCATGGGGCCGGATGAACTGCATCCGAGGGTGCTGAGGGAGCTGGCTGTTGAGATAGCAGTACTGTTGGCCATTATCTTTGAAAACTCATGGCGAATGGGGGAGGTGCCAGAGGACTGGAAAACAGCAAATATAGTGCCGATCTTCAAGAAAGGGAAAAAGGAGGATCCAGGGAATTACAGACCTGTCAGCCTCATCTCAATCCCTGGAAAAATCATGGAGCAGGTTCTCAAAGAATCCATCTTGAAACACTTGGAGGAAAATAGAGTGATCAGGATCACTCAGCATGGATTCACCAAGGGTAAATCATGCCTGACCAACCTCATTGCCTTCTATGATGAGATGACTGGATTTGTGGATGCGGGAAGAGCCGTTGATGTGATATACCTCGACTTTAGCAAGGCTTTTTATACAGTTTCCCACAGCATTCTCATTGGCAAATTAAGGAAGTATGGGTTGGATGCGTGGACTGTAAGGTGGATAGAAAACTGGCTAGATCAATGGTTTCAGCATGTAGGAATTAATGGCTCCATGTCAAGTTGGCAGCCAATAATGAGTGGTGTGTCCCAGGGGTCGATCCTGGGGCCAGTACTGTTCAACATTTTCATTAATGATCTGGATGATGGGATAGATTACACACTTAGTAAGTTTGCGGTTGACACCAAGCTGGGGGGAATGGTAGACACCCTGGAGGGTGGGGACAGGATTCAGGGAGATGTAGACAAATTGGAGCAGTGGGCCAGTAGAAATCTCATGAGGTTCAACAAGGACAAGTGCAAAATCCTACACTTGGGATGGAAAAATCCCATGGACTGCTACAGGCTGGGGAGTGATCAGCTAAATAGCAGAACTGGCGAAAAGGACCTGGGAGTTATGGTGGATGGGAAACTGGATATGAGTCAGCAGTGTGCGCTTGCTGTCAAAAAGGCCAATGGCATGCTGGGCTGCATCAGAAGAAGTGTTGCCAGCAGATCGAGGGGTGTGATCGTTCCTCTCTATTCTGCACTGGTGAGGCCACATCTGGAATACTGTGTCCAGTTTTGGGCTCCCCACTACAAAAAGGACATGGACAAATTAGAGAGAGTCCAGAGGAGGGCAACCAAAATGATCAAAGGGCTGGAGCACAAGCCCTATGAAGAGAGACTGAAGGAACTAGGCTTATTTAGCCTGCAGAAGAGAAGACTGAGGGGGGATTTGATAACATCCTTCAGCTACTTGAAGGGTTGCTCCAAGGAGGATGGATCTCGACTGTCCTCAGTAGTAACAAAGGACAGAACAAGGAGCCATTGTTTCCAAATTACAGCTGGGGAGGTCCAGGCTGGATATTAGGAAAAACTTTCTTACTAGGAGGGTGGTAAAGCATTGGAATAAGCTACCTAAGGAGGTGGTGGAATCTCTATTTTTGGAGGTATTTAAGGCCCAGCTGGACAAAACCCTGGCTGGGGTAATGTAGTGGGTCCTGCTTTTTTGGCAGGGTGTTGGACTAGATTGTGAGAGGTGGATTTTTCCACCCCTCTTTGTGTTTTCTTTTGCTGTGGCCAAACTTCAGCTTGTCTTATGGAATGTGGCCTGTTAGGCCTCTACAATTAGATGGTGTTATTTCTTGACAGCAGGGAGTAACGGCCTTCAAGAAGAGTTATTGTCAGTATTCAAGCTGAGTGGGACCAGACCTGAAGAATGTGATAAAATATACCATATCTTACAGCTGTAAAATTTGAGTTACAGTTGCAAAACTTATGAGTTACAGTTGAAGGACTTATGAGTTCCTCTACTGACCAGACCAGTGTCAGTAAGTTTCTATGACAACAAGCAATATGCTAATTTTCGGGGGTCCAAGGTATAAAGCCGGGGTTCTGGCTTAGGCACGTTGGAGAAGTGATAGGTCAGCAGCCTGTCGTGTTGCCAATGGGATCTGGCCACCCCCTAGGCATCTCCCCACTCTTCGCAAGGAAGAGTGTTAAACCCCTTGACTGATCACCAAGAGAGTCTGCCTTTTTTTCTCTCTCTTTTTGGCAGATCTTTTTCTTTTTCTTTTTGAATTTTTTTATTAAGTCTTTAATTTTCACCTATTCACCCTGGAGTGGGAGGCGGGCAGTAGCCCTCAGGCGCTCCGAAGGGGGTAACAGGGGGTGTCTGACCACTACAGCTGGTCACGGTGGGCTCTGGATTTTAAGGCTGCAGGCAAGAGCCACGAGGCTGCCTGTTGGTCGAGCTGTTTTAACACTGGGCCAGTCAAGTGCAGGAGGAGCACGCAGTCGGTAGGTACCAGACTGGTGGGCTCTGGATTTGAAGATCACAGGCAAGAGCCATGAGGCTGCCTGTTGGTCGAGCTGTTTTAACACCAGGCTGTTCAATCACATCTTACTATTTTTCTCTCAAAGAAACAGGTCTGTCTGTCACTCTGGAGATAACATCCAAATGTGGTAAATATAATCTGGTCAAATTTGGGATTTAAATTGGGAAATGCTTTTTAGGAAGGTGTGTATGTGTATTATTACTGCTCTGAACATAAATCAGAATTAAGCTAGTGTTCCACAATCAAATTAAGAAACAGCAGTGTGAAAAAAGTGTGATGAAAGAACAAATCCATTCGTGTTCCCCGCCAGGCACCCCAGCTGACCCTTGTAACTCCTAGCTGCAAACAGCCCATGGCTAGCCTCACTGGGCAGTGATCCATGGTGTCTGGAGAGCCAGGGGGAGAAGCAAGGTGTTTGTGCTGTCCTGGGCTGTGTATGATGTTTAAGTGTAATGTTTCAGTGTGTGTATGTGGTAAATAGCAAAGCTCTTTTGCCTACAAATTGTGTGCTCTATCTCTGTCTCTCATAAACCCCACTCTGTTAAATTATATCAATCAGGATTGGAACTGGAGGGTTTAATTCAGGGTTAGGCACAAAAATGAGGATAAATGTTATAGTGATATTTCTGTTTATTGGGCAATTAATTTGTACTTAGAAGATCTTTAAGAAATAGAGTTCTAAAACCATGGTTTGCATGAGTTTTAATAATTGTAATTTAATAGGAATTGCAAGTTTTAATTTTTGTAATAGGAATATTAGTAATTAGATAATATTAATCTCTTATTTAACCTTTTTTTCCTCTTCTTTCTTTTTGTAATTTTATTTATCTCAATAAAAGTCACATAGAAAGTAGTTAACCCAAAAAACTGTGGTTTGGTCTCTTGCCTCTCAATTGGTACTCCTTCTTGCAGTGTGGGGATCGTGTCCCCTGCACCGACTCAGATGACCTCGTGGGGTCCCTTCCAACCCTATGATTCTATGATTCTATTATTATTACATTTTATTTATTTATTTTTCCCTTTGAGGTTGCATGAAAAGAGAAAAATATTGGCCTTTCCTCTTCTGGCCTGGAATGTGATCCTTTTTTTTATAAAATTATTTTTAAAATTTCTAAATCGGATTCAAATTTGACCCTATTCGTGTGGGAGGGAGGGGGGGCTCTTGCTGGAAAAAAAAATTATTTGATTTTCAGAGGACAGGAGAATTAATTCCAGTTGAAGTCAGTGGGATCTTCACATTTACAGGATCTCTGAAAATGCTCATAATATTAAATATTAGGCATGTAGGAAAAAAAATAGGGAACCTCAGATGACTTCTGATGTTTTAATTACTTCTTGTAACCAAATTTGCTCTTTCACATCATTGTTTATTTACAAAGAACTTATGAAGATCTGTGATAAGAATGCAAATAGCTGTAATCTTCTTTTGCTCCCAGTTCCATAAACTTTCTCTTTAGCCTGAACCCTGAGGCAAAATTTTCTCCTTAGGTTTCTTTTGGTATCAGACTATAAGTATTAGCTGCTTATTGCAACTGTTAGTCTTTCTCTAAGGGCATGTATACACTATAAAATTATGTTGAACTAAGTTAAGTCAACATGCAACCACCGCAGTAATGACATTGCTGTTGCATATCTACACTTTGCTCCTGGTGTCAGCTGTGCACATCCCTCACCAGGAATGCTTGTATCACTTCTATTGTCAGTATAGGGCACTGTGAGGTAGCTTCTGAAAATGAGGAACAGTCAGTGAAAGCTGTGCAGTGTCTATACTGACACTATGTTGTCCTGATTACCTTTACTAAATGACTGTGTTGCAGGTATAGGTGGAGCTAAGTTGATATAGCCCAGTGGATAGATTGATGGGAGAAAAAAAAATAGCGTCAATATTTACGTAGTTAGGTTAACGTAAGCTGTCTTGCACTGACCTGACAGTATTGTAAACCAGCCTCTGTCTCTCCCTGTTTTTGTCTGTTCTGCCTCTCACATGTGCATTTCTGCCCAAAACAATACTCAGGTAAAGCTCCTCTGCTTGTGCAATGCAAAATGCCTGGATGGAGTCTATTTGGCTGTCTTAGGTGTAGCTCAACTCTCTGAAAGTTATCTTAAGTGAAGGAGACACATTCAAACATTGGTCTTAGTGAGGTTTTAACTCAACATACAACACAGTTTGTCTGTTCATAAATACATGCATGCACATTATTTTTATACTTTCCATAAAAAAGATTTGACAAATTGTTTTCCTTTTGAACTGTGCCAAATTCTCTGTTTGCTCTTGCAGAGACTTGTTCTGTTTATGAGGTGGTCTGAGATGAAGTGGTTGTTGTAGACTTTTCCTTGATGTTAAGTTTGCTTTTTAGTTAGCATCACCAGAGCTTTTATAACCATGCCATTAAGTGCTGGCATGCTGATATAGCCAAGGATATACAACTATAGTATTTTAGAAACAAATTTTACCATCATGTCCTTTTTGTGTGTTACATTGGTTTACATTACTGTGGTAGAATAAAATAAGAAGATCATTGCTATTCACATTTATTGAAAATGCCAGGATTTTTTGTTTTGTTTTTTAACATTGTCAGTTTTATTTGGAGAAATAAAGCCCTTCAATACTATAAAAGATCTAGGGCTATTCAAATGTATTATTTCTGGAAATAATTTTTATTTTCTAGTTTGACTCCTCCTTTGGACTAATGCCCATCTTAAATAATTACTGGTATTTCAAAGCACAGTGGTGCCCACAAAAAGTTTCCTTGAATTATATTCATGAAAATTGTATAGGCTGCTGACATAAACATTTACCCTTTGTAGGGCAAAGTGGAAAAGTTTTGTGACAGACAAGTGAGTGGCTCCCATGCCCCCATGCATTTGAGTGAGCTGACCCTGAACCAAAGCTTGGCTTCAGGCCCAGAGAACCAGCTGGGGTTAAGTTTTTGCTTTAATTGGCTGGGACCTGTTTTAAGTGATTTGCTCCTTTTGCTAGTTTAGTTATGTTTTCTTTTAAAGCTTCTTGTTTGTTTGTTTATTTTTTTTAAGCTATTTCAGGTTTAGTCCTAAGGGAAACCAGGTTTGACCATCCTGCCTTCTCCTGAAATGCTCACTAAATGCTAGCATAGACCCTGTAAACCTGTGGACTTCATTACAGGGCCAAGGCAGCACACTGTGCTATGAAAACATGGCACAATGGAACCTTCTTTGTGGTCATCTGCAGTCATCGCAGGGGGTCGCAGACTGCTGAAGGGACATAAGCTTCTTTCCATAGTGTTCTTTGCTTGCTTAAGGATTTACTTACTCCTCCTGGCATTCAATAAATACTTTGAATGGCCTCTCACTGCATCTGGTTAATCCAAAAGTAAACCTATCCCCTGGGGTATGGCTGGGGAGAACACCCTTAATTGTTTCAGTATCAGATTTTCAGTAGGGTAGCATTCCTATTGACTGCTAACATATAGGTGACGGGATAGCATAGTGGTTAGGTGCGCTGCCCTTGATATGGGAGATCAGGGTTCAAATCCTGGTTAATACCTACCTACCTTTCCAGTAGGGGTCCTTGGGCAAAAGACCCCCTATCTCCTCACTTGCTTACCTCGAATATCAGAGAGCCATGCTGGCTTGGATGTCGCACGGATTAACAAGGTCTGTGCCAGATGTGGGGGAACCAGGACAATCTGATGATAAGTGGGCTACTGGAGCAAAACATACATGGATGAGATAAGAGAACCTGGAATTGATGGAATGCTACTACAACAGTAGACCTAATGAGATGTGATGTATGAGGGAACTGTGGATGGACAAAAGACCTACATCCCCACTAACTGAGAAACAGCTAATTACCCAACACTTCAACATAGTAAAGAGGGAAGCTACTCTCACAACCTGAGATAGACCAACTCCACATTACATCCCAGACTCAAGAACAAGACCCAGAAGAACAACTCGATGTGCAGCCAACAGCTGAAGCTGGAAGTTGGCTGCCACCCCCTCCATTACAGAGCACACCAGCTGATATGAGGCACAAGATCATGGATAAACTAGCTACAGTCAGCCCTCAAGACCGATTACCAAGGCTGGTTGGAGGAGTACTATCAGCTAGTATGCTAGAAGATGCGAATAGAGCCCTAATGACAATTCCTACTACCACCATAACTCAAACCAATGAACTGGTATACACTACAGCCTCTGTAATCCTGGAGATGCTTGGCTACACAATCAAGAACAGCAGTACATATCCCCCCTGGAAAATGAGGTTGGAGGATAAGATCAAGGCAACCTGGAGAGAAGTTAGTCAGCTGGTGGAACTACAGAAGGGTGTAGAGATTAAGGATAAGACTTGGCTACTGAAAAAATACAAGGGCCTGACTCCATCTGAAGCCCTAGAGACTGCTAAACAAAGGCTCACAGCACTGGCTACCAGGCTAAGGAGATACACTAGAGAAGCAGAGGCCAAAAAGATGAATGCCCTGTTCTCCAAAGAACCATCCAAGGTGGACTCTCAACTGCAGTGGAACAACACAATAACAGCAGAGCCACCAACAGCAGAAACTGAACAGTACTGGAAGAACATCTGGGAGAAAGAGAAGACTCATAACACCAGTGCAAAGTGGCTGCAGGACCTGAGAACAGACCATAGCAATCTCCCAGAACAGGAACCAGTCACCATCACAGTAGCAGACATCCAGCAGCGGGTCAAGAACATGAAGAAGCTGGACAGCACCTGGCCCGGACATGATCCACACCTACTGGCTAAAGAAACTAACAGCAGTGCATGAACGCCTAGCAGCACAGATGAACCAGCTGCTAGCAGCAGGCTCCCACCCAGACTGGCTAACACAAGGAAGGACGGTGCTGATCATGAAAGACCCCCCACAAGGGAACAGCACCGTCCAACTACCAGCCAATAACGTGCCTCCCCACAACATGGAAAGTCCTATCAGGCATGCTAGCCACCAAGCTACAGGACCACATGGGCCAGTCCCTGAGCACAGCTCAGAAGGGCATTGGGAGCAACACCAGAGGCTCAAAACACCAGCTGCTCATAGACAGAGCAGTCGCCCAAGACTCAAGGTCTAGACAGACCAATCTGAGCACAGCCTGGATTGACTACAGGAAAGCCTACTACTCAGTGCAGCACACATGGATCTGTGAATGTCTGGCACTATACAAAGTCAACAAGACACGAAGGACCTTCCTCAAGAACTCAATGGGACTGTGGAAGACAACAGTGGAAGTCAACTCAAGACAGCTTGCACAAGTGGCCATCAAGTGCGGCATATACCAAGGTGATGCGCTGTCCCCGCTGCTGTTCTGCATTGGCTTGAACCCCCTCAGCCAGATAATCACAAGGACTGGATACGGATACAAGTTCAAGAGTGGAACTACCATTAGCCGCCACCTCTACATGGATGACATCAAGCTGTATGCTAGGAATGAACAAGACATCGACTCGCTAATCCACCTGACACGGATCTACAGTGAGGATATTGGGATGTCATTTGGACTGGAGAAGTGTGGCCGGATGGTAGTAAAGAGAGGGAAGGTAGTCAAGACTGATGGGGTGGAACTCCCAGCAGGCCACATAGCAGACATACAGACCAGCTACAAGTACCTTGGCATCCCACAGTCACATGGGAACCACGATGAGGAGGCAAGGAAGAACAGCAACATCGAAGTACCACCAAAGGATAAGACAGGTCCTGAAGAGCCAGCTCAATGGGAAGAACAAGATCCACACCATCAACACGTATGCCTTGCCAGTCATCAGATACCCTGCCAGTATAGTGAGCTGGGCAAAGGAGGACATGGAGGCTGCCGATGTGAAGACACGGAAGTTCCTCACAATTTACGGAGGTTTCCACCCCAAATCCAACACCCAGAGGCTGTACACCAGTCGGAAAGAAGGCGGTCGGGGTTTGGTGAGTGTCAAAGCCACTGTGCTGGATGAAACTCAGAGCATCCAGGAGCACATCAGTAAGATGGCACCCAAAGATGAGCTTCTGAGAGAATGCCTGAGGCAGCAGCAGCAGACATGGGAGGAAGATCAAGCAGAAGAAGTGCCATGGCAAGACAAGACCCTGCATGGGATGTACCATTGACAGATAGCTGAGGTGGCTGACATTGGGAAATCCTACCAGTGGCTGGAAAGGGCTGGACTAAAAGACAGCACTGAGGCACTGATCATAGCAGCACAAAAACAGGCACTGAGCACCACATCCATTGAAGCAGGGGTCTACCACACTAGACAGGACCCAAGGTGCAGACTGTGCAGAGAGGCCTCAGAGACAGTCGAACACATAGTGGCAGGATGTACGATGCAGGCAGGAACAGCATACACTGAACGGCATAACCAAGTAGCTGGCATTGTGTACAGGAACATCTGCACAGTGTATGGGCTAGACCCTCCCAAGACCAGATGGGAGATGCCACAGAAGGTCATGGAGAATAACAGGGCTAAGATTCTGTGGGACTTCCAGATCCAGATGGAGAGGCAGGTACTGGCCAATCAACCAGACATCGTGGTAATAGACAAGGACCAGAAGACAGTGGTGGTGATAGATGTGGCAGTGCCAAGTTACAGGAACATCAGGAAGAAGGAGTATGAGAAGCTGGAGAAGTACCAGGGTCTGAAAGAGGAACTAGAGCGGATGTGGAAAGTGAAGGCCAAAGTGGTCCTAGTGGTGGTAGGAGCACTCGGGGCTGTGACTCCTAAGCTGGGAGAGTGGCTCCAACAGATCCCAGGAACAACATCAGAGCTCTCTGTCCAGAAGAGTGCAGTGCTAGGAAGAGCTAAGATACTGCGCAGAACCCTCAAACTCCCAGGCCTCTGGTAGAGGACCCGAGGTTGAGGAAGACACATACCACCCATAGGGGTGAGAGTGGAATATGAAAATAAATATATATTGGTACTGGTATTTGGGGCTTCCATAAGTAAATCAGAAGGTTCCCCCCCTCAGCTTTTGTTCTGTATTTTTATGTATAAAATGTTTTTATACTTGTGTCACTTTGTGAATGAATTGTAGAGTAACAAGATGAGTGAAGAAAAAATTTTAAGGTTTCCAGCAAATGCATCATTTTCCAGAAATTCAGTTTTAATATAAATCAAGAACTCATCTATCTTTCAGTTTGGTGGCCAAGAAAATTTGAGTTGGAATCTGCCTCTTAATGGCATAAGTCTCAAAGTGATCATTTTGCAAATGTGCACTGAGTGTAATCCATTGTCATGGTAATTCCCTAAAGAATAATGCAGGGAGTCTGAAACAATACGATGGGTTGGGGCGAACTATGCATTCATCTCTGTCAGGGCCACATAAACAGTTTGATTCTGTTTTGTGAAGCTTGATGGCATCTCAGAAAATTGCCACATTCAGTGACAAAAAGTTTCTTCGTTTCAGTTTTGTGCCTTCCTTCCACATCTTCCTTTCTTGGGGCTCCTGCCTACATGTATCTGTTACTCTCAATTTTTCCCCTGAAGGGGAAACTGAGTTACAATGCATTCTTTGTGCACTGTTCCATAGGGCCAGGCAACAGTGAACTAGGGAGCCAGGGCTGGAGTCCACTTTGTAGCCTGGCAGTGGTAGGAGCCAGAGTGGAGGTTGGCGTGCTGACATACACAGGGAACAGTGTGACCTATCGATGCTAGTCACAATCAGGCTTCTGATTCCCCACACTGGTTATCAAGAAGCTAAAAGCAAGATGTTACATAGTTCTCTTTATTGAATTTCAGTCCTTGGCTCCCAATCAGCAACTGCATCCAGTAGAGAGTTATTGAAAACTCTATTTCTGTTACAAAAATTTCTCCTGATTCCCCAAAGGGTCAGGCACATTACCAGATCAGTATTGGTCTGGATCTTACCCAAAGCGCAATTCTCCCAGCCAATCCTTTAGTAACTAAAGCTAAATGTTTATTATAAAAAGAATGAAGGAAGCAAAATGAGAGAAGTTAAATGATCAAAAAAATCAGGTGGAAACAAATGACTTCCGAGTCTGTTTACATTAGGTTCTTTGCAATTTCCACAATACAGCTTTCTTCTCCAGATAGTCTGGTGTACATCCAGCACCTGGATGAATCACAATTCTTTGTTTCATAGCTTCTATTATAGAGATGTTGATCCAGAGATAAGAAACAGGAACAAGAACAAGATGGAGAGGCACAGCTGCCTTTTATGTTTTTACCATGTGATCTGTTTCAAACACAAGACCATAACATACATGCGTAGAAAAGTACTTGGAGTTCACTGTTCACAGATATGTCTCTACATGTCCTTAGACGCTTAGATGTAGTCCCTGGCTTTTCTCCCAAGGCTCATTTTATAGCTTAGGGTTCTTGATTGGCCATCAATCAGGCTGGACAGTTAGGGGAATCTGTTAGGGGAGTAACCCATATCACAGCAAAAGGTTTAGAAACAGAGATCAGACACAATGCACTACAAAGATGATACACGCACATCAGAGACATAGCCATGGGTAGGCTGGGTCCTGCCCACCTTAGCGCCCAAAAGTGACACAAAATTTGCTGCCACAGTTGCAAGGCCATCAAGCAGCTAGTAGTTAAGAGAGAGGCAGAGGTACTGGTGCAAATGCCTCTGTCCACTTCTGGCTGCAGAGCCTGGTGGCCACAGCCATAAGCAGGGCGGAAGTGCTAGTGCCTCTGCTCTGCTCTTCTCATGGCTGCCATGCCCCATAGTTGTGAGTGGAGTAGAGGTGCCAGCGCCTCTGATCTACTCGCAGATAAGGCACTGCTAACTGGCCCTGCTTCTGCTGGCCAGGGTGCCGTGGCTGTTCCCCTCCCTCTGGAGGGGAAGCTTCTGGTCACATGATCAGAAGCTGCCTTTGGCCAAACCCACCTTGCACTTTCAGGAGCCTGGCTACAACCACAACATACATAGACAAGCTTTTCGTATTCAGAAAATTACAATTGTTCCATTTATTCCTTATGTGACATATTTTGCAAAATTTTCTGTAATTTTACAGTTTTGATATCAATAATATTATAAAAGGTCATCCCTATTCCTGATAGTATCACAAACAGCAGAGCAGTTGAGGCCTGAAAAATCAAGGAGATGAATGAGTGAAGCTGCTTCCCTTTCTTTAGAGAGACACAGGGTGGGAAGGAGTTATGAATTAGAACATCTGAACCACAACTGAGTGTCAAATCTGAATGAGTGAAAGTAGGCTGCCTGGAGCATACAGCAAAACAAAAACAAACTAGAGTTTAATCACTAGGAAAATTAGACAGATTTTAAACTAATGACTTTATTTAAGTTATTCAAAGTTGTATGTGTTTATGCAGGCTTTTGAGGATGAAAGAGAATGAAGTGTTTTTTTCATGATGACAATATAAATTAATATTATCTTGATATATAGAGCTTCCTGATACAAAATTTATTTCCATTGTACTGTCATGCATATGTGGACTTGGATACAACTTCATTTTTCCATTAACTAAAAGCACTGAATATTCAAAATAGAAACTATTTTCTTACATCTGTAATGTTTAAGTTCCAGGTTCTAGGTGGTGGTTAGGGGGTGACACTACTACACTGAGGCAATGAAATATGCACATTGCAAGTCTGGCATTTTCTGTGTACCTTACTTAGAATGAAAATTAATTTCATATCCTTTATTGCACTTCCTAAAATCAGAGAATTTTCTATTATTCTGCCCAGCATTAGGCAACTGGAATAGTAGAAGAAACGTGAGAGAGAGAGAGAATATTACTCTTTCTCTTTTTAGTGTTTCACTTTCAATAATAAGTTACAGAAGTTTCATAATTATTTTTCTAGAACTAAGTAAGTTTGAAGAGGACTGTGATATGTGAATTAGGTGCCCTTTAGTTTGCACAAGCAACATCCATATGGAGTAGTTACAACATGGTATTTTGGAGTGCGCCGCAATGTACACCCCGTAGTCCAAACTAGAGGGCCATGTAGACAAGCCTTAGAAGTCTGCACTTTTCTATTAATTGTTTGATCAATTCTTCTCTTACATAAGGTTCATTCCTATCAATTTCATTCAGTTCTGTATAGGCCCTTATGCTCCTCACACCGCCATAACTGATTGGAGAAGTAATTCTTTTTTTTTAGGGACTGATCCAGTGTTTGTTGAAGTCAGTGGCAGTCTTCCTGTTTGCTTCATTTTGAGTAAACACTTAACAAGAAGTGTAGTCATTTATTATGAGACTCTGAATAGAAAATAATACATTGTGTACTCTACTGTGGTATGATGTCAGAACTGTGCTGTTTGAGCACTTTCAAAATTAAAAGAAATGTGACTAATTACCTTTAGTTCTTTCCTCAGCTGTCTGTGTGTGTCAGTTTTAAGTTGATGTGCTTTGTTTTGTTATTTGCGCAGAGTTCTAAAGATTATATTGTAGGATAGAGACAGGGTTATACACCCAATGGCCTGTCACTAATAGGTGCTGTTACTTTGATCATCTCCAGTAATTGACTTGTAAATTACTACAAAAAAACCTTTTTCTGATACTTCAGAAAATCTTGTTACCCATGCACAAACTATTCCCAGTTGAAATCTTCTGCAGTAAATTATTGCCCAACACATCCTGCATCTGGTGAAGCAAATTAGTGATCTTTAGAAACAGGGAAGTTGACCTAAATGCCCAAGCAATTATGCATCCTATGGTTCAGAAGTTTGACTCCTCTGTGTTTCACTGAGTGTGTCCTCTCAGGTGACAGCCACATGTCTTTACCTCTCTGAGGGTGGAGCCTTCACATTCTTCCTGCTTGTCCCCATGGCTATAGTACCTAGTGTAGCAGTTGTGATTTTTCTGCAGCTTTGATTGGGTTTGGCCTCCTGCAGGCCTTCCCTTTGGGAATTATGAGTAGTAGTGAATATATAGTGACCCCAAACCAGTATTTTGAAAGCCAAATATTGTTTAATCTTAACACGATTATGAGATAAAAGGGGGTTTAATACAATAAAATGTCCGTATGCATATCTGTCTTACCTTAAAGCTTCATCTGACGAAGTGGGATTTTCTCCCTCAAAAGTTCATGCGAAAAATAAATGTTAGTCTTAAAGTGCCACATGACTCCTTGGATTTTTTTTTGCTGGACTAGACTAACACGGCTATTCCTTTGGAAATTAATATATCCAGTTCATCCCTGTCTCTGTGGAATGAGGTTCAGTCTGCTGCCCAGGAGTCTCTCCCTCATCTGTCCCTATTATTCAGGGGCTATAATTTTATCCACCCACAAGTTCTTTGTTTTAGACATTGTCTACATGAGAGACCTTACAACTGAACAGCTGTAGTAATGCAGTTTATGAAGATGCCCCCAAAAGATTAGATTATAACTACTCTTGATAGATATGGAATTATAAGATCTACTCTTGTGATGCATTAGTTTCCAAATAGAATTTAAAACAAGAAGGGGAAAAAAAGTAATGAGTCTAAAACAATAATATTTACAATAGTTTCTTTCATTCAAGCTTTTGTTTTGCTTTTGTTTTTGTTCTGTTTTGTTACCCTCCATCACCTGGATTATTTTAAATAGTTTTCTTCTGATAATTAAGAAATTCTTTAAATTCAGAAACTCCTTAATTGGGAAAATAACATATTTACTGTGATGTCCTATAAAGAATAACAGTGCTGTTGCACATGTTTTGTTTATGTATATATCCATTTTACATATTGTCCTAAATTTACATGACGCATTGCAACCATAAACAAAATAAAATCCCTACTCAAAATGAGTTACAGTTGAAATAAGGTCAGACAAGTACAGCAAAAAAGTTTCAGGAGAAAGGATGTATGAGGAATATTGTTGAAAAACATAGAAGTGGGATCTTTTAAAATGAATTTGAAGGAAGCGAGAGATTGCCCATGATATGTAAAAATGGAAGAACTGTTCCAGGAGTGGGGTCAACATAATAAAAAGCACAAAGCTCAAACTGGAGATCAAAAACAAAGGCAAACTCAGAGGATTGGAAAGAATGTAGAGTGAGAGGACAAAAAAAAGAAGGTATGAAATTAGATATATTAATGGAACATGGTTATGCATTGCCATGTAATTGAAGACTGTAGTGAAGTTCCCTTGTTGTCACTTCCTGGTGTTCACAGAGGCAGCATGTCTGCAGGGAACAACGCCAGTTGAATGCAGTAAATGTGCATCCACCTACAGCATAGCTGAAGTGATGGATCTCCTCAGCATTTGAGGAGAATCAGCTGTGCAGCCACGGTTATGAGGTAGCAGGTGAAATTTTCATACTTATGGTCAGATTTCTTGTACCATGTTGGAGAAGGGGTATGATAGGGACACACTGCAGTGCAAAACCAAAGTGAAAGAAATGTGGTTGGACTACCATGGAGCCAGGGAGTCAAATCGCTGTTCTGGCTCTGTGTCAGCAAAATGCATCTTTTACAAGGAGCTGGAAGCCATCCTCTCTGGGCCCCCCCCCAACTACCATCTCCAAGTCTCCCATGGACACATCAGTGCCTGCACAGGATCCGTATGCCACAGGAATCCAAGACAAGGATGTGATTGATGAGGAAGTGGAGATGGAGGCTTTGATGCCAATCAAGGCCACTCTGGGGCACCAAGCTGTCATATATTTTCAATCTCCCTTCTCTAACAGAGCAGGGAAATTGACAAGCAAATGGGATGCCAATTTTACTGCTCTATTAGTGCAGTGAAATTGGCATGGGGGCTTCCCTGGGGATTGCAGCTGCTTAGGTCCCTGGGTTCCCAGCAGCAGGTTAGGCAGCTGATGGGATTCCTGGGTCCCTGGCAGCTCCGCAGACATAGCTGGAAAAATTCCCCCATCCCTGGCAGCTCTGTACCTGAAGTTGCTGGTGTTCTTGGGGCCCAGCAGTGAAGTTGCAGAGCCACTGGGGAACCAGGAACCTTGGGGGCTGTGGGGTTGCGGGGTCAAGTGTTGGGGAGGGAGCAGGGACCCCCCGCCCAAAGCCTCTTTTGCCGTTGGAAGTAGTCCTAGCATGCAGACACTCCAATGGCAAAAGGATAGCTGTGTGGATGTGCAAGTGCACAATAACTAAGCAACATTTATTGTAACATAATGACTTATTGTGGAACAATTTTCTGGTATAGACATGCCAAGAATCACTATTATGCCTTCCAAAGAAGTAGCTGTGTCAGTCTAGTTCAGCAAAAGAAACAGAGTCCAATGGCCCTTTTAAAGACTAGCAAAGTTATTTATCATATGAGCTTCCACAGGTGAAAAATCCCATTTCATCCCCACTTTGTTAGACACTTGAAGCATCTGATGAAGGGCATGTCTACACTATGAAATTATTCCACATTAAATCCTTGCAGTTTAATAAATGCATGTTATTTAGTGCATGATTGCATATTCACACACAGGTCCTTATAATGCTACAGGCCATCCACACTCATCTTTGTAGTTCCATCATAAAGAGCATTGCCTTGTGGATACCTATCCCACTTTGCCTCAAGCACTCAGAACTGTGGGTAGAAGGAGGCAGTGCTGAGCAGTCTGTGTAACCATCCTAGCTCCCTTTGCATGCTGTGTTTCCTGTGCGTCACTGAGAATTGCCAATAGCAACTCACTACATTTTTCAATGGCACTGCCCACAATTTCCTGCCTGTCAGTGGTCCAGTCAGGAAAAGATGGATCCTGGTTTGCTCACCACCATTGCTTGCAGCATTATCAACACCTCTTGGATAGTTGCACACTGTGTTATGAACTCAGAAGATGAATATAAAAGGATAGATACAGACCTTCTGCTTGACATGGAGAACAATACTGCTTTGCTTGCTTTTTTTTGGTGACCATCTGCACTCAGTGCACCACCGCTTGTGGTCATGAGAGACAAGTCATGATCAGTGGCACCCCACTGTTATACAGGTCTGGGATGACAAGCAGTGGGTACAGAACTTTCTAATGTGCAAAGCTGTCTTCATGGATGTGTGTGCGGGCTTGCCTCTGCTCTTTGGTGAAAGGACATAGAAGTGAAAACCAGCCCTGGCCATGGAGAGGCACTTTGAAATAGCTATCTTGAAGCTGGCAATCCCAGACTGCTATCGCTTGGTGGCAAACCAATTTGGAGTAAGCAAGATGGACCATACGGGCTGTGTTATCACAAGTGTGCAGGGCCATCAATCTCATTCTTCTTTATCAAACAATAACTTTGGACAATGTGTGTGAAATTGTGGATGGATTTGCAGCCATGGGGTTCCCCAACTGTGGTGCAGTTAGTGATGGTGCACACATCCCAGTTTTGGCTCTGCCTCATCTTGGGACTGAGTGCATAAATAGAAAAGGATACTTTTCCATGGTGCTGCAAGCACTTGTGGATCACATGGGATCTTTAAAAAATATAAATGCTGGGTGATCAGAAAGAGTTCACAATGCCTGTATTTTCAGGAACATGGGTCTACACATGAAATTACAAGTGGGAACCTTCCTCCTAGATTTCAAAGTTACAGTAGCTGATGCGGAGATGCCCATTGTGATCCAGGGAGACCCTGCAAACCCACTGATGTGATGGCTTAAGAAGCCCTACACAGACAACTTGGATGAGAGAAAGGAGTGGTTAAATTACAGAGTACATGCAGAATGACCATGGAGTATGCCTTTAGGAGGCTTAAGAGGTGCTGGTGGTCATTATATGGGAGGCTTGACTTAAAAGAAGACAACATTCTAACTCTGATTGCAGCATGCCATGTCCTTCATTATCTGTGTGAAAGTATGGGAGAAAGATTTCACCCGGGATGGGCCACAGAGGCTGATTGCTCTCATGCATGTACAAGCAGCCAGATGCCAGGGCTATTCGGGTTCCCCAATGGGGAGCTATTTGCATAAGGGAGGCACTGGGGGAGCATTTCAGTAATGAGAACCCAGAGAAAAGGATGCTATAAGCAACTATGTAAAAGGTGTGGGGCACAGGGGCACCAAGGCTGTTATGTAATCATGATACTGCATGCAGCATTTTATTTGACCTCATTATATTAGATTTCACCTTTGCTTATGTAAGAAAAATATTACTGAGAGCAATGTATCCACCGTTTGTATTATTAACACAAAAGCAGCAGTCAATGCACGGTAACCATTCATGACTTTTACTGTGGGGTGCAGTTAGGGGGTCACAGTTGCATGTATGCCCTTGGCTTGGTCCCCCATATGTGTGAAGGGGTGGATGTAAGACTGTACCGTGAGGGTCCTTGCCCTTGATAGAAATGCTTTGGGGGAGTCTGGGGTGATTGAGGTCACAAAATGTGGTTGTGTATGGGAGGGAGGATCTTGTAAGTGCTGCTGTGACTGTACAGCAACCAGTGCCTTGAGCACCTCTGTTTGCTCCTTTAGCACAATGAACAGTTCTTCATGCTGCTCTCTTCTCATGCAGCTATGCTTGCAATCTACATTAAACTGTCATTTGAAGATTGCACATTCCCTCCTTGAGATCTCTGAGGACTGCATCATGTCATTAAACATGTCCTTTCTGCGTTTCCTTACCCTGCTCCTGGTGTTCCTTAGGTGATGGGGGGGGAGGGGGTTGCTTGACCTGTGCAAGGACATTTCTAAAGATAAAAAAGTACAATGAATAAAACACTTGTTCTTGCATTCGTGAGGTAGAAAAGTCATATTTTTAAAAGTAACAGTACAGTGTTAAATTCTGTGGGTCACATTCCCTCACAAACTTCACAGTGTGCAGGCCACAGTTCCTGCATTCACTATTACATGATGAGCATAACAGAGAGTGCTTATTTCCTGTTAGTTCTGTGTATCCCGAGAGTGGCCTTGCCTCTGATAAATTGCAGACTATATACATGGAATATGAACAGTAATATGTGGCACTATTTCACATAGGAGATGGCTGTAGAAGCAGATGTATCACTCCTTAGAACAGTGGTTTTCAAACATTGTTTTTCCTCGGGACCCATTTAAAGAGAATCATTTATGCCTGTGACCCAAACATTACATCTTTCAGCAATGTATTGCAGTCTTTTGGAGGTGGTTGTAGGGCGTGCCACAACCCAGTGCCTGAGGCTCTGCAGCCCAGTACTGGGTCCCAATCCTAGGTTTGAAAACCACTGCCTTAGAGTAAGCACTTAGAATACGCTTTTAAGCTAGTTTCCATATTCTGCATGCAAACAGGTTCCAGCTTGGGCCTTAAGCTTCAGGCCTTTGCACTGCCATGGTGCCACCCAGCATGCTTTTCAGCTGGAGAAGGAGAGTTTCTCTCTATGGTGGAGAAGACATATCTATTCTTCCTGATAACATGAGGAATAGACTAAGGGAGTACATCCATGAAAGTTTCAGTGATCTTTCAGTGCTGGAAGAAATGACAATCACTACATGTGTGAATGATCTGATGTGGACTGCAGATTCACAGAGCCCAGCATACCTGAAAAATACATGACTCAATATCTACTCCTGAAAACACTTACTAGAACTGAATACTGCCTCAGATGCAATGTTTGTGTTGAATGGCAGTGACTGGCTGAATGTCTCCAATGGGACGGAAACAGCTCCTGACTCCCAGTGTCTCCTGAACTGCTTCTTTTGTGCAGGTCATCCTCCATCTCTGCTTCCTCATCAATCACCTCCTTGTCTTGGATTCCTGTGGCATACGGATCTTGCGTAGGCACTGATGTGTCCATGGGACACTTGGGGGTGATAGTGGGCACGGCTTCCAGCTCCTTGTAAAAGATGCATTTTGCTGACACAGAGCCAGAACAGCAATTTGACTCCCTGGCTCTATGGTAGTTCAACCACAGTTCTTTTATTTTAGTTTTTGCACCGCAGCGTGTCCCTATCATACCCCTTCTCCAACATGGTACAAGAAATCTGACCATAAGTATCAAACTTTTGCTGGCTGCCACATAACTGTGCCTGCACAGCTGACTAACCTCAAGTGCTGAGGAGATCCATCACCTCAGCTGTGCTTCAGGCGGGTGCACATTTAGTGTGTTCAACTGGCATTGTTCCCTGCGGACACACTGCCTCTGTGAACTCCAGGAAGTGACATCAAGGGAAAAATTTCAAACTTCCTGGTCTTTGGAGGAGGGAGGGGGGAGTTGCATTGGAGCAGGGGAATTAAGAGGAACACCAAAGCAGGCACAATTGAAATTATGGGACATTTCTGGAGGCTTGTAAATACCCATTAAATAGTGTGCTATGTATACTCGCTCATTAGTGTACAATAACTGTTCCCAAATAGTTGTTAGTCCTCTTGCTCATGAGGTTTTATTATTCTGGATTAAGAGGGTGCTTAGTGCACACTAAAGGGAATTATGGTGTGGATGGTGGACTTGTTAATGCGTGGTAAGAGGGCTTAGCGTGTTTTAATTCTTGAGCATAGGCAAGCCTGAAGTGAGACCTTCTTCTCATGAAAGCTTGTCTGATAGATAAAATTATTATACCCTTGCGATCCTGACTGATCTATGGCCTCCAGAGAAATATAAACATTCCTGGAGATTGGAATAAGAATATGTCAGAGATGTGATTGCAATTGGTGTACGCATACCTACACTAGATTTAATTGAGCTAATGTGACTAAAAATAGTCATGAAGTAGCACAAACCCATCAGAGGTGAAGCCAGGCCACCTGGAACTCTGGGTATATTTTCATATCACTAGAGTGCACTGGGGTTTGTGCTGCTGTGTCTTAACTGCTATTTGTAGTAGTCCCATTACCTACTTAAGATATATTGCAGTTTGTGATTGCAATGTATGTAGACATTCCCTTAGGGTATAATTAGTGGTGGGAGCATACAGTGGGGCAAGATGCCGCATCCCACCTCCTCCACGAGCACAGACAGCTCTGAGACTTTCTTTCTCGTGTATACTAGTAGCTGCTTTATTTACAGTGTCTCAATCCTTCCACCAGTGCGTATCAGTCCTGTCACACATTAGCACTGGTTTTCCAGTTTCCTAGCTGTGTCTCTGAGTCTGTGCTTGGAAAATTCCCATTATCAGGATCTAACCTTCTCACACTCATCTTCTCTCACTTCACCCTTCCTCCGCCAGCACATCCTTCCTTTGTCCTTTTAAACCACTTGTCTGTTAATGGACCAAGTAGTTCCAAACCTCAGTGTGCCACAATTACTGGGCACATTCCTGACCAGTTAGTCCTTCTCTGAGGAAATCTAATTGGTGCTAATTGTGACCAGAGTTTTGGCTTACTATCCATACATCAGAAGTCAGTCACAGGATATAGTTCCCAGTTGCTCTAACTCTGGTTAAGCTAGCGTGCTAAAAATAGAACGTTAGCCTGGTAGTGAAAGTGACAGGTGGTTAGCCAAGTTGAATATGTATTTGCCCATAGTGAGAGGAACATCCTTGTGTCAGTTATTCCCCCACCACTCATGCTATAATGGTTTCACTCTCTTTTTATGCCACTAGGTTGATCATATCTTGAGAAGGATTGTGATAGACTAGATTATGTTTTATCTTATTAACTGCTTTGAGTGGCATTTTATCTAAAAATCCTAAGTACACTTGTATACCTAGATGATTGGCTCAAAATAGAAAACTCCATAAATAAAGATCCAAAGCGGAGCCCTATTAGTCTTGTTCAGTAAAACAAACAAACAAGGAGTGCTGTGGTACTTAAAGACTAACAAATAAATTTATTGCATGAGCTTTCGTGGGAGAAAATGCCCCTTCGTCAGATGCTTTAAAGATGGGGGAACTTAAGCTATGTTCACGCATAGCTGCTTATTTCAAAATAAGTTATTTCAAAATAAACTAATTTGAAATAAATTGAATTAAGGAAAACCACCAAATTGATTTAGCAAGTATGAACACAGGACTTGCTATTTTGATTCAGGAGAGGGGCACCATGGGAGGTGTGGCAACATGGCCCCCTGGCAGGGCCATGTTGCCACCCAATCCCCTGCCTGGCTCTCACCTGGAGAGCCAGGCAGGGGAAAACAGGCCCCAGGGCAGGGGTCCCCCTGCCCTGCCTCCCCACCTGATGGTGGGGCAGCAGGAGGGGGACCATGGGGCACCCCTCTGCCCCTGGCGGGGGGTCCCAGAGCTGGCTTGCGGGGCTTGCATGCTGCCAGGCGGGGGGGGGGTCCTCGAGCTGGCTCTCCAGCCTTGCTGCCACCTGCTGACAGGGAGGCCGGTGTGGAGCCAGCTTTGCTTGCAGCCCTGGCTTGGCGGCTGCTGCCTGGGTGGTAGGTGCGGGAGCCGGCTCTGCCCATGGCTCCACGGCCGCTGGTGGAGGGGGGCCGGTGCGGAGCCGGCTCACCCCGCAGCCCGGGCTCGGCAGCTGCAGCCCAGTGGCAGCCATGGAGCCTGGCCTGTGGGGTGAGCTGGCCATGCATGCTTCCTCCCCCACCAGCGGCTGTGCAGCCCGGGCTGTGGGCAGAGCCAGCTCCGGAATCCACCACCCACACGGCAGCATCTGAGCCTGGGCTGCGGGGAAAGCTGGCTGGGGCCCAAGGTCCCCCTGGCTGCCCGCTTGCCATGGCAGCAGGGAAAGCCACCCACCACCTTCCTGCACCCCCCTCTACCTCCTCTCAGCACACTGGCCAGGGTGCGGGGGGCGGTGGGACTTCCTCATCTGTTATATCATTATGCAGGGAATATCGATATAACGGAGCCAGACAGGGTTGTTTTGAAATAACCCTCATTTTGATACCAAACTAGGTTTTATTGTATCAAAATGATTTTCCTTATTGTGAAATTAGGAAAACATCTTCTAGACATGACTTTTTAAATCGAAACAACGGTGATTGTTTTGATTTAAAAGCCTCGTGTGAACACAGCCTTACAGAACAGGAGGAAATAAATGTAGGGACGTGTAAGTCATGGGAACAGGTTACACTAACAGTAAATCAAAACAATTGCAAAGATTCAAACCCTGGGGAACAGCATACAGAGGCTCTCTTTGTATGCTGTTCCCCAGTGTTTGAATCTTTGCAACTGTTTTGATTTGCTGTTATACTGTGACCTGTTCTCATGACTTACACTTGGCTGCATTTATTTTCTCCCATTCTGTAAGTGTCCTCATCTTCAAAGCATCTGACAAAGTGGGATTTTCTCCCATGAAAGCTCATGCAATAAATACATTTGTTAGTTTTTAAGTGTCACAGGACTCCTTGTTTGTTCTTTTTATATAAATAAATTAGATGAAGTCAGTTCTGTATGCAGGTTCTTATACTGCAGCTATTGCTATATTTGATTTTAAGTAAGGTAATGTTGTTTTGTGCAGTATTCGAAAGGCAATACATCATTAAATAATGCACTAACAGTGTGGCTAGACTGCCTCCAGTACTGGCCTGTCCTCAGCAACTCTAAGACCCTTCTACTTTGGTGCTAAAGAACCTGTGTTTATCAGTCAGGAACAGCTATCTGTATGTGGCTTTGTTATATCCTAAGTGTATAGGCAAGTTATTCAGTGTTGTTATACTTGTATCAGTCCCAGGATATTGGATAGACAGGGTGGATGATAGAAAATCCTTTACTCGACCACCTAACTACATTAAGAAATCCAAAAAATAAGTCACTGACACTACCTACTGTAAGGAACCTGAAAAAGATCTCACTCTACAGTTTTCCAGGAACCTAAGGATATTTTAAAATCCTTCCTCAAAGAACTCTGAGACTGTACAAAGTCAACACCCCTCCTGCCTCCAATCTCACTCCAGGGGCTTTCTGCATGCTTCTTAAGATCAACTAAAAAGAGGACCCAGAAAGACTCATCATATCTGGCCACAGAACTCTCAGTGAAAGAATTTTAGAATTCCTGGATACCGTCCTCAAACTAGTGACCAAACAAAGGGCCAACTTCCTCCATAAACATCACAATATTACCATCTTCCCTCAGAACACCATTTTCACCACCATGGATGTCATTTCCCTATAAAGCAGCATTCCTCACAATGAAGATGATCAATAACCCTCAGCTATCCACCCCAAATATGCCACCACACCTACAACAATTATACATTTAACAACAAACACTTTGCCCAAACCAGGGAAACAGCCATGGGTATTAGCGTGTCTCCCTAATATATCAACTTCTTCATGGGCCACCTTGAAGAGAAATTGCAAGACAAATGTGCCACAAAATCAGTGATACACATGAGAAGAAGTAATGATATTTCCAGTCTCTAGATAGAGAATGTTTCTCTCATAGGTTTCCAAATACAATTTCAACAATCACTACCTTTCCATTAAACTCTTTCTGGAACACTCTCATACTGGCATCAGCTTCCTGGACAACATGATCAGTTTCAGCAATGGGAACTTTCAGACAGCAATATACAAGAAACAGACAGATCATCATACCTACCTTAATGGACCCAAAATGCACCCTAAAGATACCAAGAAATCTATTATCTGTAGCCAAACATTCAGAAAATATGTTTCAAGGAGGAAGCCAGGGCAGACCCTTAAGACGCTTAAAATGACTTCATCAGACAAGGATGCCCCATTAGAGAAGTAGATCACATCATGGAATAGGTCACCCAAATACCCTGAAAGAAACTTTTTCAACACAGAAATAATCCTCTTTCTCAACACACATTCATAGTTGTTGTTGTCTACCATCCCGTAATAGAATCTATAAGGAATATCATCAGATAACTACAACCAATAACCTCTTTTCTGAACCTCTACTTCTGGTCTTCCAACAACCCCCTGTGCTCTCCAGATTCATGCAAAGAAGAAAAGGAAAGCAAGCTCCTTAAAGATAAATCACACTCACTCAAAATTGCACCAGACACTACCAGAACAGATGCAAAACCTGCAGTGCGATATCCACTGCTACAATAATCAATACTCCCCACAAAACATCTTTCAAGATTCATGGATCCTATACATGCTTATATCAACATGTGGTATAATTCAGTCTGCACACTAAATGCTCCCATAATGATTATTTGGATGAAATATACTACACACTTCAGTGAACTCACAGGAAAATAATAAATGACAAAAACACCATGTCACCTGTGCGTGAAGATTTTCACAATTCATTCACTTTGTATCTGACCTGTTTGTCCTCTTCTCAAGCTAAACCTGTACAACAATTTCGGAAGAGAAGCCTGGGACCTTAAATTCATTATTCTGCTAGACTAGTGATTCTCATCCTGTTTACCACTGTGGAGTGCATTTAATACAGCTTGTATGGCCCTGAGGATGTCATACGTACTGCAGCTGTGTGGTGATTGGGCTGCGAGCAGCCCACAGGCTACAGGTTGAGAATTAGATACTAAAAAAAGAAAAAAAAGGATTAAAAAGAGACATTAGATTTATTGATTATTACTGGCTTATTATAGCAAATTGTACCCTACAAACTGTCTCTTTTTGTCCTATCACTGCAGAGGGGTTAACAGACAATTCTATCCTATGGTATTTTACAGTATGTGCTAACAGATGACTTCTGATAAACAGTCTGTTTCATTTTTCATTTTGCTATGGTGCTAAGTGTTTCTTTCCCAGACCCGAAGAAGTACTCTGTGTGGGTTGGAAGCTTGTCTCCTTCACCAACAGAAGTTGGTCTAATAAAAGACAATATCTCACCCAACTCTAATTAAGGTATAGTCATAGTAATATTTATCAGTGATATAAGAGATCTCACTTGTGAGATGTTTTGAGTTACACACTCTAGTATCCCCATTTGATGGTATAATCAAATACAAATGTTCAGTCACTGAACAACACAATCAGTTCTTCAAACTCAAGTTTTTCACTTTTTCCTCTAAAGTATAGCTGAATAATAGTTGTTAAATGGCTAATCAAATTGAGAAAAAAGCTTGAGTGAGTAGTTTTAGCAATGAATTTGCCTAAGTAAATGAGATGTTTGTACATACAGATTGGTTTATTAGTCTATAGGTATCCAATTTGCTCATGAAATTTAGAGGGTACCCTAATATTTATCTCTGTATATTCAAATAAATCAAAGATTATGTACATAGTATTTAAAATATTGCTATTTTAAAAATACATTTTATAAAATCCACCTATTTTAAACAAGGAATTTAAGCTCAGTTATAAGCATTTTCAACATATTATGTTTTCTAACTCCTTCCTGTCATGTGATGATATTGCTAGTTTTGCAGAGATTCTGTTAGAAGCATTCAGTTCTTCATATGTAATTGCTGAAAATGCCAGTCCTAAATTTTGTGTTTTATTTTGGATTATGAACTGCTGCCATCAGTTGAGGAAAAAAAGGTGTTGTAAATTTCTGGTGACTGTTTGTGAGTTGGTAGTTTATGAATTATTATAAAAGCTTAATGCTATTTTGAGGGCAGAAGGAAAGTAAGTGTTTCTTTAAGTGATCAGGATAAACTTGTTCAAAAAATTACAATGTGTTGTACATAAATCATTAATGAATTGATGACATAGCACATTCCACAATATTAGATAGAAAATAAATCGTGAAAGCTTACAAACCAAAGTTCTATATTCACTAAAATAAGACTTTCACGAGTTAGGATTGGGGGGGGGCAGTCAGGATGTGCCTCCTTCCTCCAGAGCAGTTGTCCCAGGGATTGAGCACTACCCCCGCTGACCAGAGGGAGGGCTCTGCAAGGACCTGGGCTGTGACCCGGAACAGAGGAAGTGGGTCCTGCGGAGGGGAGGACAATATAAGGAGACAGACCAGGCAGAGCAAGGTGAGATTGAGAGGGAGAGACTGCAGTCCCTGAGAGCACTCAACCCCAGCCTGCGGATGAGTGGCCTGAACGCTGGTGGGACTTCCTGGTCTACTCCCCGTCCCAAGGGGAGGATTTGGAAGAACTGTTTTGTGCCAAAGACACCACGGGCCTGGGGGCCTCATTCCCCAGTGATCTGGAGGAGCTGCCTTCTGCAGAAGACCTCCTGGACTGGGCAGGCCCTGCCAGCAATGACCTGGAGGAGCTACCCCTTGCAGAAAATCCCAAGGACCTACCAGCCCTGCTGCCTCCGGGGGAAGAAGTTTTGACGGGGATCCCTCTGGCATTTTATCCTGAGGACTTGGTAGGGGAGAAAAAGGGGGAACCCCGGAGGAAGTAGCCCAGGGAAGAGTGGGCCTGTTCTGCCGGTGTGTGGTTCAAGCTGGTGTGTTTCAGCGGGAGCACCACTGGCTTACCGGTGGCCTTGCAACCACCAGGTAGGGCCCTGGGCTGAGATGCAATGGAGTGGGTGGGCCTGCGTCTCCCTCCCCTGCACCCAATCCCCTGCCAACCCTGCGATATTGAACCCTGCTTTAAACCCCCGTCATAAATCCTCTTATACAGCCTCGCCCAGAGAAAGGGCCGGAGGCCTAGACTTTGCTTGGCTGCCTTGCCCTGCTAAGGGGGCCTCGCAGGCAGAGACTCTTATACAGCCTCGCCCGGAGGAAGGGCTGGAGGCCTAGACTGTGTTCGGCTGCCTTGTCCCGCAAGAGGGGCTCGCGGACAGGAACTTGGGCGCGGCCCCACCTGATGTGGAAGCTGGAGGTCACCTGTTGGATGGATCACTCGGCCGCCGACAACCTGCGACTTACAAGGATTTTTTTTTTTTTCCAGAGAGTGTCTCTCTCATAGATGCACACGTGATCTTTTTTTGGTGTTTTGATGTTGAGACTCAGAGAGAGAAAAGAGAAAATCCAGCAATATTCTCCACTGAAATAATACAGCAGCTCCTTTAAAGTGGCAATTTTTCAACATGTGAGAAACTTTTTAACTACTATGTTTCATACTGGAACACAGTAAATGATTCCTAATAGTCTCTCTCTTGAGGACTTAGCATTCATATTAAAATCATTTTTTTTGGGTTACCCATACCGTCGTCATAATTTTGCAAACCAATTCATACTCATACTGACAGCACAATACTAAGAGGAATGAGAGAAACTTGGCATAAAACATATGTTAAAGATAACTTTTTTCAACTACTGAAGTTTTATGTGGAGACTACAATCTATGAACTAAAGTTGTGTTTAGTAACAGTTTTGCAGATTAAATGTATGCCCTAGCTTTCATTACAGTTTGTGTTCAATAATCATAGTGACAAATGTTTGAGTGTTACGGAGCTACAGAACAGTTACTGTTTGCACGTCAGCTGAGTTTATTCTTGTGTTATCTTTAAACCAAATTCTTTATTTCTGATACAGACGAAAGTGCCTTTACAATCAATCAGAGTTTTGACTAAGAAAGATTGCAGGATTTGATCGTTAAAACTGAAAGTCTAGTTAAGATATTCAGTAGCGAGTTTGGCAGATTTTTTTTCCTGCTTTAGTACTGCATAGGCTGCTACATAATGTTTCTTTGGATTTTAAGACATGCCGGTTACAAAGTCATTACAAATTAATTCTTTGTTTTAAACTTCAAAGAGACATCACAAAAAATTTAAAAGAGGACAACAGAGGCATATTTTATTGCAATGGCTGTGACAAGAGAAATGGAAACAACTAGCTTACTGTGGGGGGGGACACTTGAGTGAACCTTCAAGCCAATCAATCCAGCCCCCTGAAATTATCATGAGAATCAGCACTGATATTATATACATCAATTATTGCCTCATTTAAGACTTATTTTGGATAGTAATTTCTCTGTTTGCTGGGCTACATATCATTACTGAAGTGCAAATGCTCTCCCCAGGACTAAATGGTATAAATCACGAGTAAGTTAAAGCAAATCAGTGAAGTAACAGTTGGTATAAAATACAGTGTTAATGAGCGGAGTATTTGACTACAGACTATCATGCATTTGTTTCTTTTCATTCTTCTTTTATAATTATTCAATGTTAGTATGATGGCAGTACGCCCAGTGATGATAATTTAGGCAAACTTCTATGGGCTTTAAGACATACCTAAACGATTCATTGAGTGTTATTGAACCTTTAAATCTATTTTTGTGCTGATGTTGATTTTGTCTCATTTTAGTGTAAGAATTCTAAATTATCCAACTGATGAAACATCTGACCTGAGGATTTAACCAGTGCTTAATTTATGTGATTGAATATGCTATTTAATTATTTATCTCACCTCTTAAAAAATGTTGAAAACTTTGAATAACCGTATAGTTTAACAGTGTAAGGGCACTAGTTTAAAATGGGAATAGAGAGCTTGTAAAGATACCATCTTCACATCATCTTTATTGAACTGTGAGGGGTACACAGACTTGGTCATCCCCCCCGCCAGTCTGATTAAATCCCACACATCCATCCCCATCCCTTTCTTCATAGGTCATTGCCCAAAAAAACCCTTCTAGACTCCTTTCTGAATAACTGAGCCTATGTTTTGAAGGATGTTGGAAGAAATGGAGAGATGTGAAGGAAAATCTATATTAATATAATGGTTCATAAACAAGAAAGAAAAAGATAATGGGGCAGCTATAATGTATTATAAAAATCTCCATCTGTACAGCAATCTCATAATCCTCTTAAAGGACACCTGCAATGTATGGGTCTTCCCCCAAGCTTCTCAAGTGAAGCTATGGAAACAGTGTAATCCATAATAAATAACATTTGGTATTCCAGTATGGTGCATTGTTGCCTATTCAAGCAATGTGCTGAAAACACTGAAAGCTGCACATGGAAGACTTCAACCCCTGGGCATAATTTTGTCAAAGCACAAAACATTACTAAAATGAAAACACCAAGAAATAAGAGGAACCAAAAAGCTGCAAGGCACCTTTTCCACAACTTTGTACAAGCTCAATTGCTTGATCTAATGTAGCATATGTACAGCACTGTACAGGATGCCAAGTCAATTAAATCACTAATTGACTGTTTTCAAGAAAGACAGATGGTGGATCAAATTGTATTCACTGGGAACTTTTTTAGGCTTCACACCTATGGGCAATATGCTCTGATTATCCAATGGGGAGTTCAAGAAGGGTTATCAGTGTCATTTTCACACAATAGTTCCTTCCATTTTTCCCTCATCACTTTGATGGAGATAAAGCTGAATTTTGCCTGTCTATCATCTTGAAAAGTTATAGTGGGTAGACATAAGTTTATAAACATATGTAAGAAATTGGAATTTTGCCAATTTTGATACATCTTCAACAAGTTATCAAGGAACACAATCTTAATTGACTTTCATGTGGCCTTATTGCTTTGACTTTTTCCTGGTCTTTTTCTTAGTTTCTTTGAGTGCACATTGCAGCAATCTACCAAAAGTCCATAGCTGGGACATTTCTGCTGGATATATGAACTGAATAATAAAAAAAGAAAATATATTGTTTGCTTCCATAAACAGTGCAGTGCTAGATTATGAACCTCTAATATGAGGGACATAGCTTGCTACCTTTTCACTGGAGAGACTCCATAAAATCTTCTCTGAAATATCTAAGTGGGTAGATCTAGTTTCTGCTTTCTCTGAAATACCTAGGTAGATAGATCAGACAGAACAGCATTCTATATGCACATGAGTACAGTGCTGGAGCTGAAGAAGAGTTTGTACTTATATGGGGGTAGGATGAACATTGGATTGTAGAGCCAATTTCTCATCAGTGGGGATGTATATCTGCATCTTATTGTCTGTGGAAGCAACACTATTTCTAAGTGCTACACCTACAGTTCACTCAGTGTTGGATTTAGCATGGGTGGAATATGTGTGGTCAGTAGGAACATGACTCCTGTAATAGCTTTGCTGTTTCAGACAGTGAAGCCAGAACAACAGGAGAAGGATTAGCCCTCCATACAGGCACATGACAGAGTAATATGAGAATCAGTACAATTTCTACCTCCTCATTCACCAATCCCTCTGCCATGTGGAAGAAGTTAAACAGACACATGGGGTTGGAAATCTGAGTTTCATCAGCACTCTCATATTTTGCATTGGCTCTCAAAAGCCATGAAATGACAGTAACTGGATTTGTGTGTTTGAGTTTTAAATAGGTGAACTTTTGGACCCAGTATTTCTAGAGATGCATGCTAAATTACACTTGTAACCTTTTCCATTACAGCAAGATGACACAATTGTTAGATTATTTGTTCTGTTGTAATATTAATATTGTAATATTAATTGCTTTACTGTTTTAGTTTGGTTACAGATTGCATTGTCTGAAACGTGTAGGGGACATACAAAATAATGGCTACACCTTTCAATTAGTGTAAATGAATGCTGTACTATTCCAGTTTACTTTTACTGTAGAGCTGAAACAATAAACCCAATATAGCTGTTCCTAGTTTTCAGTCTTCATTTTAGTCAAGGTAAATCAGTTCGGATCTGCAACCCTCTGCACTTAGCTATTCACATATTATAATTTCAGATCTAACCAGGCTCACTTGTTTTCAAGAATCTGTTCCCCCCCTCCCATAGCTTTATTACTCGTGATACCTCTGGGAATTGTTGTTTACTGGAAATTTGATTTGGGGGTGGGGGGTTGTATGTGGATGCCATTCGTTGCTTTTTGTTTAAATTTATTTTTTAAGAACTTCAGATAAATTAAAACTACAAATTTACAACATACTTTCTTACTGTTGTCAGTATACTGTTCTTTTGTTTTTTTAATTCAACCTATAACAGGTCCATAACCCATTGCTGTCTTTATACACTTGACTTAGTAAACAGATTATTAGTAGTGAGAGTCCTGTGACATCTTAGGGTATGTCCACACACATTGTTTAAATTGAAATAACACTGGTTATTTCAATTTTTAAAAAATGGTATGTCCACATGATGTTCCCGTATTTCAAAATGAGGAGCTCCCTGAGTTCAATATAAAGAAAGTCATATCGATATAATAAAACTTAGTATTATATCAATATGATAATTAAATCAAAATTGTTATTTTGAAATAAAACACTGCAGACATATTATTTCAATTTAACTGTTAAAATTGATGTAACACTTTTTGCCCTTCTCCTTCCCAGGTGCTTTCCTTTTTCTATATATTGGGTAGGAGCATGACCCTTTTAGGGGGCCATGTTGTCACACCTCCCATGGTTCCTCTCTTCTAAATCGAAATAGCAAGTCCTGTTCATGGACATGCTATTTCAATTTGAGTTTCTAGTGGGGACCTGTTAAATCGATTTAACTTAAATTGATTTAAAGATTTTTATATTGATTTTATTAAACAAATATAAGTTAAATTGATTTAACTGTGTAAGTGTGGACATAGCCTTATAAACTAACAGATTTGTTTGAGCATAAGCCTTTGTGAGCTTCAACCCAGTTCGTCAGATTCAGGTTGCATCTGATGAAGTGGGTTGAAGCCCACGAAAGCTTATACTTGAAGAAATCTGTTAGTCTATAAGGTGCCACAGGACTTTCACTACTTTTGCTCTACACAGAGTAACTCAGCTACCCCCTAGGATTATTTAGTGTTATTAAATTAGCTTTATACTTTTCATTCTTCTTTTGATTTTATTTTGTTCAACTAAACAAAGTTTCCAGTTTCATTATGCTGAGGAAACTCTTTTTTTAAAGTCTCAGACATTTACCTAATCTGCAGAAGAAAAATAAATAATAGCTTTAAAGAGTTTTGTGTGTGATTTACATGTTACAGAAAATGTCTACTCTACATGCACAGCATACCTGACTCAAATCTGTCACTGAAGTTTTATTTCGGTGTAATTAAAATCATGAGTGTAAAGCTGAAATAATCCTGTGGTGAATCAGGTACCGTAAGCACATTATATAACTGTGTATACTTGCTATACAACCTTCTGAATTTATTCAAGCTTTGAACAAATTTATTTGTGACAGGCCTGTATTAATATCTTTTCTAGCCAAACATACAGCTTCAAGACAAATCCCATTAATAACATTTTTGCTCCATTAGTTCTCCAGTGTATCTCTCCAGTGGAATAGAACTGCTATGGATGGATCCTTTTCATCCTCTTACTGTATTTTGATAGTTCTGGATAATCCAGTATATCCAAGGTCCCTTTGACCTATATCCCCATCACAGATTTTTTGTCGTTGTTGCTGGAGTAGAAGTACTGGAGCTGAGACCCCTATAAATTCATACTCAGTCTTTTATTGGTGTAGAGGGACTCTGGGTGACACATCACTTTAAATTTCATTTCCTCTCTAAATCTGGCACATTTGTAAGTCTTGCACTGACAGTCTTTCACCCTACCTCCTTTTCATCCAATTTTTGTTGGAATTGGGGGGGGCAGGCAAGAGGTCACTGACAAAGAAGTGAATTGGCTCTTGTACACTGTGAAGATTTGGCTTAACTCTGGGTCCAGATAATCATGTCCTTTCTCTGTTTGGTGCCATTATGCTAATCTCTTTGACAAAACAGCAAGCTTGAAAATATTGCTAAAAAGATAGAAGACTTGTATTTAGAGATTAACATTTGTAAATTGAGGTGATGATTTTGTGGTTCACTTTCTTTATTAGGATTTGTTCAGCAGACTTTTGAACAGTGAAAAGTGGAGGCAGTGCCTTTTGGAAAAGAGTAGTTGCCAGAGGGTGCTCTGATTTTATATCTCCCACCTGTGTATCTTCAGCTAGTATAGCTACTCCTACAGCTATAAACCTGTGCTCCCTAAAATTGAAAGTCCTCAGGATACCAATGTGCTTTGAGGCCATAGATAATTTGTACCTCATTACACAAAAGGCGCCAAATTTGGCCCACTGCATAAAACATTTCTTACTATATGATTTTGTTCATGTACAAATCCTAGCAGTATCTGGGTAAATTCAGAAGAGAGACTAAAAGTAGTCAAGATGACAAGCGTGCCTGTTCTTCCTCTTATCCAGTGTGCATATTGCAACATCTTAGATTTCTTTTAGGTTTCCTGTAGACTTCAATGCACTTCTTTACTAAGTCTTATGTACTTACCTGGACTAGCAACCATTTCACAGTGTATACCTTGCATGCAACCAGTCAGTTTGAATCACTGGCTATGTCTACATTGTAAAAGCTAAGTCAACTTTATTAAGTCAACTTAATAAGGTCTACTTATAGCACACTTTATTAAGTTGACTTAGTGAGTCCACACTGCATTAAGTCGACTTTAAATAGATGCCCTGGCTTAATTCGACTTTATAAAGTTGACTTAATGGCCCCACTGCACTAAGTCAACTTTATTAAGTCGACTTCGTGAGTCCAGATTGCCTTAAGTCGAGTTAATAAAGTTGACTTAACAATAAAGTCAACTTTTATAAGTGGACCTTACAAAGTCGACTTTACTGGACCCGAAAGTTGACTTTATTGCCCTGCAGTGTAGACAGGGCTCTGTTTAAGTCTACTTAAGGGCCCTTAAGTCGACTTAAACACATAGTGTAGACGTACCCCCTGAGTCTAAGGAAACCTATTGATGTGATTGAAATTTCAAGGAGCTGGAAGATGTTTAGATAGCAAGAAGTGTACAGGAAGTGTAATTTAGAGCAATAGAGAAGTAGAGAACAGCCTCACTATACATCTTAATTACGACTTTCTTTCAGCTTCTTTGTAAGGACTTGTCTGAAGAGAGGGGTAATGCATCCTCCAGCAGTGTGTATTTCCAGAGCGGTTACCATGCTAATCTGTGGACGGCAAAAACAATGAAAACTAATTTCTTTGAGCATAAGCTTCTGTGGTCTCCAACACTCTAAATCAGATGCACGAAGTGGGTTGGAGCCACAAAAGTATATGCCTGAAGAAATTTACCAGACTTTAAGATGTCACAAGAGTCCCATTGTTTCCATAGGAGAGTGTGGTGGTTTTTTAAGTTCCTTATGTACTTCACATTGAAATGTCCATATAGACCCTGCTGGTGTGCACTAAATGTTCCTTAGAACACTTCAACATACTGATTATTGAAACCACATTGTGGAGAAGTGCTGTAGGGAAATTTTAGTTCATACCAGCAGGGCCTATGTGGACCAATTAATATATAATATGTTAGTGCTCTTTTAAAATCACACTCCCATAGTATGCATTACCCCACCAGGTAGACAAGCACTAAATTACCATGGTTTCAACTTATACCTACCTGTGGATAACAAACAAGGAGTCCTGTGGCACTTTGAAAGATTAACACATAGCTACCCCTTTGGAACCTGCCTGTGAATGTATAAGACGGTCCACGTGAGTCTAAATTAAGACTAAGGACTACACTGCACTTGTTTTCTGAATTTGAACCTCATTCTTTAGGGATATTTGTTTGAAGCTCAGAGCACTGTATGCTTTACAGCTTTTGGACTATTGTAATTTACACAATTCTCAGCTTCTGTTAGCTTTACTATGAATGTAAAAAATGCAATGGGCCAAACTTGATATTGTGAAATGATAAGCTGCCTCACAGTTGCTTCTGCAGCAGTCAGGGAGGCCGTTCTACTTTAAAGTCCCAGCACTCAAAGAAGTGGACTGCTGCTCTCTTTTTTTAACTGCATAATGTGGAGGTTTAGCTAATGGAAAAACTGTCTGCAATGTGGTCTAGCAATCAGGTAAATTACACACAGCCTCTTTTGTCTGTGGGTGCATAAACGGACTCTGTCAATACTGATCATTTCTGAACAGTAGAGACTAGGAAATGATGGGGACAGTACAATCTACATCTGCCACTATTTCCACCTGTCCCCAGGGAGAAACTTACCATATCATGCCTCTGGTGCAGTAATAAGGATCTTTCTGTAATATACTACTAAATATACATTACAAATAGATAGTTATGGAGCCTTTGGCAAGCCATAAAATCTTATTTTCCCTAAACTTAGACACAAAAGAGTTATTGTGATAGTGAATACCTTTTAAAGAAATTTGAAAGTCTCCTCTGAAAGCTGTTATTTAAGCACAAAATTCAATCATAATGATTTTTTTTTTAAACACTGAAGTAAGGTCCCTAACTGTAGCTGTTCCTGGTTTTTCTGTTGCACAATTGGAAAGTAGAATTAACATATCTGCAACAAATTGGGTATATATATTTTTTTCATTTTTACTGTTTTTGAAAAATATAACCTCTTTTGTTATACTATTTTCTATCAGCAAAGGACGTTCTGCAGGCGTCTAGATAGCCTAAATATCTCTCACTGATACTGTTCTGTGTCTATGTTAAAACTGGACCATTAAATCAAAGTTTTAGAGTTCCTCAGAATTCTCGATAGCACTTGTGCTTAGCTAATTTGGTTGCTAGAGCTGTTCGTAGGAGCACATTGTTTTCTGTTTACAATGTATTGTATAACATGTTTGTGATCACATGTAATATCAAATCTAGCATTCAACCAATACAGATTTCACATAACGGAATTTTTTAACAGATCCCTTAATGTGACATCTTGAAACAGGATTAATATAGATCTTTCAGGGACAATTTCACATATAGATTTGCCATCAAGTGGCTATAACGACAAAATGGGAAATATATATATTGGCTTGCCAAAATATTTGTCAGTAAACATGTAGATGGAAAAATTTTTATGCTGTAACACTTCAGAAAGCCTGTAGTGTCATATAATTGTGACATAGCCATAAATTTGGGTTTATTGTTGAGTGTTTAATACCATTCAAAATACTTTAAAAATCTGAAATAACATTTTTAAATGTAATTTCAGATTTTTAAATTTTGCTATGTGACTTTCAAGAATTATATTAAACTCATTAACACAGTGATAAAAACAAATTCTCAAATATTAAAAATATTTGAAACAAACAAAAAAAATCACGACACAAACCTTGACATTTGCTTCACCAACACAGTTGACCATACTCTGCCCAGTAACAAACATTCATAAGAAATAGAGAGTGTAAATGAATCTTATCTAATTCTCATATAATTGTCATATTTTCTCTCAGGATTGCATACATAAGCTTTAGTGATTTATTGTTAATTATTTAAAAAAAAATTGAAACATTTGGCCTATTTTATATTAATGAACATTTCACTAAGGCAAAGATAAAATTTAACAAATCAAGATAAACTGACTATCATCCATCAGTCCCTCCACTGATGTATTTTATTCCATGCCTATATAGTGCCCATCATGTTACCATAAATATGCATAAACATACTCACTGTATACATGCTCTAAATAATCTCTCTCTCTGTCTTGCTCTGTCTCACTCCCTCCCCAGGTATACATAAGCATACTTTGCTTTGTCCTGATTAGGCCTTAACTGTAGTATTGTGTCCGGTTCTGGGCACCTCAATTCAGGAAAGATGTGGACAAATTAGAGAAAGTCCAGAGAAGAAGAACATGAATGATTAGAGGTCTGGAACACTTGACTTATGAGGGAAGATTGAAAGAGCTGAGTTTATTTACTTTGGAAAAGAGGAGACTGAGAAGGGGGCATGATAACTGTTTTCAGGTATCAAAGAGGTTGTCATGAGAAGGAGGGAGGAAAAATTGTTCTTAACTGCTGATGACAGGAAAAGAAGCGATGGACTTTAATTACAGCAAGGGACATTTAGGTTGGACATTAGGAAACAATTCCTAATTATCAGGGTGATATAACCACTGGAGTAAATTGACTGAGCAGGTTGTGGAATCTCCATCTTTGGAAGTGTTTAAGAGCAGGTTACACAAGCACCTGTCAGGGACAGTTTAAGGAGGGTACTTGGCCCTGTTATGAGTACAGGGAACTGGACTTGATGACCTCCTGTGGTCCGTTCCAGATTCTGTTGAAAGAAGCAATCATTTTCAAGTGGACAAAATAATTTTTATAAATGAAACCAATGTCACTAAGGAGAAAAGCAATGCTTTGAATATAGAGAGGAGTCAGCTTGAAGATAGCTGCTAATACAACTTAGAAGCACATCTCCAAAATAGTGATCTTCTGTTGCAAAAGCTCAGGTTACTTTAAGAATAAAAAATGAGTTTCTAGCTTCATTGTTCTGAAAGAAACCTAAAAAAAATGTGAAGAGTCCAATTAATTGATTGATTAATTAATTAATTAATGCATGCATAAACAGCTGCCTGAGCCAATTAATAATGATTCTGAAATATGTGAACTGCTCTATTCATCTTAGTGAGGTGTTAACTTGGGTACACAATGATGATAATTTACATTGTTAATATTAAAATTAAATTAAATTATTAAATTATTTAATATCTTATGTAAGAAAAAGGAGAGAGGATCATTGTAGATTGTGCAGTTTTGAGAATGACATTTAATTATGGTGCCAGAAGCAGGTGACATTTGGGGGAGAGATCACAAGTTCTGTTTTCCTTAATCATCAAGGAGCCAAACACATGGAGACTTAGCTTGGCTTCCAATAACATATGTTTACTTCATTATAAAGCCAAGGTTGAATGGTGGCCACTGTGATATTGTCTGTTTAATGATCTATGTGAAAGATGAGTTAAGCTTGATGTCAGGATGATTCATAAAACATTTGCTTGTGATTTCTGTATTTTTAAAACTTTGATAGTTTCCCAGGATCTGTTTCAAGGAATTTGTGTTTGGTGTATTGCACTCACCAACCTTAGCTGAAACTTAAAGATTTCTCTGTCACTGGTGAGAGATTATGTGTAATGATTAGAATGTGATTGTAGCTCCATTGTCCCAAGGATATTAGAGAGACAAGGTAGTGAAGTAATATCTTTTATTGGATTAGCCTCAGCTGGTGAAAGAGACAAGCTTTCTATAATTTCCTTGGAGAATTATTTATCATATGAAATGTTAAAAATTCCATTTCTCTTTTCTCTTTTTCATTATCAACAGCATTTTGGTTGCCTACCAAGGTAATTGAATGTTGCATTGGGAGCCTCCTGAGCAGACAGCTTTTGTGGGAGGTGGGGAAGAAGAGTGGATTCAGGTTCTCTGTGATAATGCCACATGACTGATCCTCTCTCTTGAGCACATAGGGAAGGAACTGTGCCCTCTTTCTAGGAGGAAAGCCAGGCTGGTCTTCCTCTAAATAATCTTGGACCTAACACATGGCCTTGGCATCCCATTTCACCACTTGTGGGATAAGACTTCTCTTGCTTCTAACTAATGTAGGTAGTCCTATAGTGTTGGGAGAATTTCCGTAATGATACTTACCTTGCTTGGTTACTGATGAGAAATGTATTATGTGTTGTTATTTGCTGTTAAAACATTGTACAGTGCCTCCCCAGCAGAGGCTGAGTGGGCTAAGAAGTTTGCGTAGGTTACGGGTTTGGGGTTTGTGAATAGGGGTTACACTAAGTAACCACCGGAGGACTTTGGCAGCCTGCCAAGAGCCCAGGTCCACCTAGTAACAGCTCTGGCCTGAGGGGAGAAGCAGGCTGCAACTTTCCTGAGCTGCCAGTTAGCAAGGGAGAGAAGCCTCTCGAATTTTTGGGTACCTCGTGACAAAAAGGGCGCGAAGCAAGGGACGTACAATGGGCCCCTCTGATTGGCCAGGGGGGTTCGGTTTTAAGGGGTTTCCCTGCCCGGTTTGGGGGAGATCCGCGTTAGGAGTGTGTGTGTGTAAGATCTTCGAACTAGAATCCAGCGGAGTTGAAGGATCAGAGAATAGCCTCCCTGAGGAGCCGGGGACTGAGCCTGCCCAAGCCTCTGATCCCGGGGTTCAGAGACTTGGGCACCAGCTCCCGGCTGGAAGGCTGAAGAGGACCCACTTCAGGAAGTCCCCGAAGCAGGCAGAGGCTGGGACTGACATTGAGAAGCTGCCCTGTCTAATTAGACTTTGTTAAGGGGCAAAAGACTGTAATTACAGGACCCTGGGGCACCAGCGCCTCGAAGCAGACGGGCCAAGCCGGGATCCAGAGAGCAAGGACTCCGAGGGATCGGCAGCGTGGGTGTCGGACCTGCGGCATAGTCCAGCCGAAGACCAACAGTAAATAGCGGTATTTGAGGGCCGAGCGCCCTGAAAGCTGGAGTGTAAGAAGGGAAACTGGGGGAGTCTCCCTGTGTTTGGTGGGCAGACTTGGGACTGGAATGTATCCGGGTTCAGTTGGCAAAGGTTGCTAAGGGCAAAGGATCCCTAGGATTCAGGAGGGGTTTCAAAAAGGGGGATCTTGTTAAATCTTGTTTTGTTTACGGTACGTTATATGTACTTGTGTTATTCCTGACAGCGTTCAATCTGGGTTGGGGATGTGTTTATTCCCTTAATAAATGGTTACATTCAAAATTAGGCATCTGCCTCTGCTGGAGTGACCTTCCTTTTAGACGAATACGGGCGACAGAGTGATAAAGATATCTGAAGGTGGGCATGAACTTCCTGGACCCAAGAGTTGCCCAGGGGTACTCCCTGGGGGTCCAAAAAAAATTTATTTTAACAATAGCTTAAGCTGTGCCACACTGCTGAATGACCCCTTGATATCTAACTCTGTGTTCATTTTACCAGACCAAACTTCCTTGTTTTCAGAAGTTCTCAACGCTGCTGTGTGGAGTGTACTGTACCCCAGGGCTGCAGTCTCAGGTTGAGCACACAAAAAACGAGGCACAAACAAAAAGTGGCCACCTGGGAGAGATTTAGTTTGAGACATCACTGAGGGGCACTGTGGCAGAGACAAGACAGAGTTGTCCTGCATGGTGGCTGCCACAGTTCAGGGCAACCAAACGTTTATTACCCCTCTGTGGTCCAGCAATGCCCCACTCTTAGTCTCCTTGGCCATCATTTGCTTGGGTGGAGAAATGTGCCTTTCCCTCCTGACCAGGGATTTTCTATGGTGCACAGTTCCCTGCTTACAGTTTGAAATTCTCAGCAAACCAGTCTACTTACACAGGCCAGCATCTGCACTTTTTTCTCTCCAGAGGCTATGAACAGCGTAAATACTTGTCCCCTTGTGCAGCCTGTCCCTGTGGTCATCTCTCTTATCATAATCTGGTGTGAAATGGCTCTCTGCCCCATTCCATCCTGAGTCTCTTGATAGATTCCCTCTGGGATCACCTGCTGCTTTTGCTCTGCCTTTTGGTAATTTTCCATTACTCCTAAACAACCCTGTGTTCAGACAACAGAATGAAACATTCTCTCAAGTAGATGAACACTATTGTTCCAAGGTGTTTTATATGAGTAGAGAGTTGTTGGGTGCTGATCCTTCCTCACCTTTGGGCTTGGCAGAGGCATGACATAATGCTGCTAACTTATGAGGGGATCAACACACACATTGGCTTTCCATGACACAGTAGTTTTATGGTGTACCTTTATAAAATCATCCAAAATTCAGAAATGGTAGAGACAGAACCTCCAATTCAATACAGTATTCATCTTGCTTAACCACAAGCCCATCCTTTAACTTTCTAAAGTCCACTGACTTTTTTCTTTATATAGCTTCCAACTTCTAGAGCATATGGGGAGGGGGACTCCTATAAACAGCATCATTCTCTACACAATTCAGATTCAATCACTGAACATGTACCATGAATAAAAAGGGATCTTTTGGGGGGCTGGGTGGGAGCAGTATGTGATATTATAAAGGTTACATCACAGTGCATGTTCACAAGGAGGCATGATTTAGTTTTTATGAATATCATATGTCGGCATTTAATCATTTAGTAAATGTTTGTATAACCCATATGCCTAAAGGAGCTATCTCTTTTAGGGATATCTTGAAGCTGGGTGACATTGCTAGGCAGATTTGGCTGTCCAGGTCCACAAGCTTCTTCAAATTAAATGAGTGGTTGCACTGAGCATGCTCCACAAAGTTTTCTACTGCTGCTGTGGTCAAATGCTATGAGAGCAGCATCAGTCTGAATAGTAGCAGCCACAGAGTTGTAATGAGAAGACCCCATGGCTATGCCTACATTAGGGGAAGTTAGTTTGAGCTTGTTAGTTTGAACTAATAAGTTTGAGGTTAGTTCGAACTAACCTCAAACAATGTGGATTAGTTTGAACTAACATTATTTTGAACTAGTACACTTTGTTAGTTTGTGCTAACTGCCCTTACGTTTGAACTAGGGGTTAGTTTGAGTCTCCCTCAAGCTTAGTTTGAACTAACGCTTGAACTAAGTGCTTAGTTCGAACTAACCACTGGTATTTACTAGTTCTAACTAAGCATTCCATAGTTTGAACTAAGGAAAGGCTAATGTATACTGGGTCCAATTTAGTTTGAATTAAGCCTCCTTAATTTGAACTAAATTGTCAGTGTAGACATAGCCCATGTGTTCAGTGTGTGACTGGGAGAAGCAGAGCCAGTAGAGGACAGAAAGATGTTCTCTTCCTGCTGTGAAGCATTTTGCAACAGAGTCTTCTCATATGTGACTGATTTGCTGCTTAAGCAGTAAACTGGCTGAATGGTGCTGGTTCCAGAGGAGAAAGAAAAGCCTTCATGGACTTCTACTGAATATCCCTGCAGCCAAAGAAGAGGATTGCTGCTTCTTGCAACTATAGTGACTTGAACAGACACTATAACTGAGATAAGGGTGCACTCCTCCTGACCTTTGGGACTCTTGGGTTTCTTTCTCAAAATGTTTCTTTGGGGACTGTTCTGTTTAAATTAATTTTTATTTATGATGAGGTTTATCAAGTTAATTGTTAATAAAATTCATTGTTTGTTCTTGGGTAGTATTTTAATGTGGGGGAGGGTAACAACAATCTTCTCTATGACTCCCTTATGGACTGAATCCTGGATCTCCAGCTGCTTCCCTGTAGTGTTTTGGTTTTAATCTTAATATTTTTTTCTTGATTTACTGGAGAAGGGCAGTTAAATGAATTCTAGCCCATCCAAAGGTTACGTTTGCAACTTACATACTATTGTTAATGTAATGTGTTGGCACATGCTATTACTGTGCATTGGTTTTATACTGAGACCCATCATCATAGTATCTCAGCAGCTTCCACATAAAATGAATGATGGTATAAAGTGCTTAGTTTACATGTTTTAATAGTAATTGTGATACAGCAGTTTTAGTGTAACACATACATACCCGTGGAGGAGAAAGCTCTGCTATTGGTATTGAAGATATGTTGAAGATTGAATCTTTTGACTAAGCTGACGAAATACACACAATATTCTTCCCATGTACAGCTGAGTTGGGCATAGATATACGGAAGCACAAGGGAAGCATAGTTGATGAGACAGAGGGGTAGACTTGCTAGCATTCGTTATAGCAGAAGAGTTGAAGGAAACACTAAAACTTGAAATACATTGCTGTCAATATGTGCTGAAGAGATTTGGCTGGTGCAGTGCATCACTGAGCTGGACATAGTGCCAAAATGAGGGCTGACACATGGAAGGATTTCAAGTGACAGGCTGCAACTTGTATTAAACTCAGGGGAGGGGTGCTATCCTTCAGCTCCCCTACTCTTCTATATCAGTGTAAATGCTTTCTGATCGAGTTACAAGCTTACTATTATGTAATCCATAACTTGGAATAGGGTCTTTTCAGCCTGCTCTCCTGGATTCAAGACACACTGAGTCTTGCCACCCGCTCACGATCTGTAAGAAAGATAGAGAATGCATATTGGTGGGACCTTGACTCACGGAAGTCACAAGGTATCATCTATTGAAAAATCCCCCAAACTAGTAGCAAAATCCTAGGTGTCTTACCTCCGGGAACCATTTATTTTATCCTTTTAACTACACTGGAAACTGGCTGCAAGTTGTGATGAATTAATTCAACCATATGCCTCAGTTAGGTACTAATAACATTCCTACTTAACCTACTGGGCTCAAAAGTTCTTCAAAGAAGGTGAAGATGTTGTTTTTGCCTCATCAATGAGTCCTACGGGATAAAACATTCTTCCTGATACCCAAACCAGAGGTTGGCTGAATCCAAAGTATCTGCAAGGTAAGATTCCCATTCCTAATTGAAGGTGGGTAGGGTAGAGTTCCTGGAATGGAGCTCAGAGAAGCTTCAAATGGCCATGCTCCAGATTAAATCCTTGGAGTTGAGTGATATGGTCCAACACCAATCGTCTTTCATACCCACCAATTGGTCAATGGCTATCAGATAGTCCAAAATGGGAACCACTGACTAATGCCACTCAGTAAGTGTCTCCCTTCCTCATTATTGGGAACCTTGCTCCTTTACTGCACTCCCATAAAGTTCCTGTGACCATTGAGGTGGATGGGTAGCATTTGGTAATAGAGCTGCTATAAAGCAAGTTGGAAATGGAAGCTAGAATTGATGGAGGTTAGTATCAGCCAGCATACCTAAAATGTTCTGGCTCTGGAGTTTCAAATCCTGCTCTGGAAGATTTTAAGTGCTGCTACAGCTGCTGAGTCACTGTGCATTCCCTGAAGGAATGAAGCTTCAGGCAGCAATACCTGTTTGGGATCAGAGTAGCTTTAGCAGTGCTTTTGCAGAGCATAGGAACCGAGCCTAGCCAAAGTTGGGAAGGAGAGACTCTCCTCCCCCTTTGGAAAAAAAAATAGACTTCTTTCTTCTGAACATGCCAAATAAAATATGGATTTAGCTTCTTTGTTTTTTGCTGATAATCTTAAGTAATACAAGATTAAAGGCTTTTTTTCCCACTCTGTGTGTGGTCAATATCTTTTCATCATAGGTCTATCCTAGGAATAATAATGATTCAGTAACTCCCAACAGCATTAATCTGACTATCAGTTTCTGCTCACCTGCATTTTAAATGCTTTACACAAGTTCTGAGGGATATAATGGTTTCCCTTTATACTTGAATTGAAACTTTGCAAATACAGAAGTGCATTAGATTGCCAGTTCTCTAAAGATTTGCTATTTTGATTTACGTGAAAGTGCTTTAATCATCTGTGATATTTACTCTGTTATGAAACTGTAGAAGTACTTTCTAATGGTTGGAAATAGTTTAATGTGACTAGATAAAATTCATTCTGAAATGGAGGTAATAAATTTGTACAATGATCCTAATCTATGTAACATTAATAACTGTTCCATGAATTCTGACTGAAGACAGTTGTGTAAAATTTTTGGAACATATATGTGCTGAAGGTAGATTTGATGGCACCTCAGAGAGTCTTCCCAGTTGCATTTTTCAGCATTTCATTTGCTGTTAATGTTTTAAGATGAAGCTACTATAAAAATGTTTCTCTGGCCTATGATAGATTTTGTGCTAGGATGCACAGTGTACACCATCTCGGCACAAGTCATTTCAGAGCGGAGTTTTTGACTTGTGCTGTGGGGTCAAAGGACAGGGACATAGCTAATTAGTTCACACTTCTGCAAATCCAGTGGCATCAAACCCTCATTAACGTCCACAGGGGCAAGTGGTGCTATGCAGCGCCCCAGATTATACAGACGTACAGACAACATATTCCATACTTCATCTCTGAGAACTTTCTAAACATTCCTTTATTGGATTTTTTTTTTTTTTTTTGGTCCAGGGTCTGGAGATGCCTTTTGAGTCCAAGTAATCTTTATTTACTGAGTTCAGATAAACCTTGAGCTGTGTACATAGGGGGATCTCTCATTTATGGAATATGATTGCATAGATAATACAGGTTCATATTAGTAAGTATACATAGATGCAGCCAATTTTGTATAGTTTATAAGAAAAAGCTGTGTGTATATATATATATATATATATATATCCACATGAATTATTTGGGTACATGAAGGGTTTCTTTGACCATAAGCTACTGTGACTCTAGCCTTCAGTGCAGTTATTCAAAATAACTTTTTTTGTGGTAAATTGCAATATTGTAAATAATTCTAATTATCTTGCTGTTGGGGGATAAAATATAAAAATGACAGTCTATTCATTAAATATGGAAAATATATACATTTTACACAAAGAATGGGATTAGATTTAATTCATATACTTTTGCCCTTTTAATATGCTTCAACAAAAGAATAACTTGAACAGTGGTGGGGGAAAAATGCCATTTCTCTGCTGGAAATGTACTAAAGCTGACACTAAGTATTATCTATCATACTAGCAATGACATGAAAATTATATTTTGTAGTGTGGAAGACTCTGCAAGACCTGGTGACACACAAACGTCCTCCTCATTTAGACTCATCTCTGGCTACCAGTAATTATTTCTCAATACTGACAGCATAAAACCAGAAAATCCTTTACCTTGTGCATTAAATGGTAGACATGCATTCCAATTATATTTAACAGGCATAAACTGAGAATACAACACATTGTCGCCCAACAATATTTATTCCTTTTTTCATACTTTAGTTTTATAGAGACTTTTTTTTTTCAAAGACTAAGTTTGGTATTATTATCTCAAAATTTAGCCTGGTATATTTATTGTTCTCTGCATCCAGGTATTGTATTCTGTCTTCTGTCTGTACTGAATATATTACTTCATATTCATCTTTGTTCTGTCTTATCTGTTATGTGCTTAACATATACTAAGAAAGGAAAGGTTTTTTACATAACCCTTATAGTACAGAAAAATACATTTGTACACAGTTACCATTATCCAGTACCATTTTCTGGCTATGTTAGGTATTTTTAAGTGTGAAAGATGACCTTGACAGGCAGTGCCACTGGTTCCACAAGTGCAGGGGTAGAGTAAGGGGCTTCAGGGCCCTTGCCTGGACTATTGCAGGTGGCTGGGGGAATGCAGACAGTGCTGCTATGGGGGCAGCTGGGGTCAGGGGGACCATAGCGTATGTTGCTGCAGAGGGGCTCTGGAGGCGCCACAGGCTAAAGGCCATGCTCTGCGGCTCTCCTGCCCTGTCCCTGGGCGGGCTGACTTACAGCAGACTGAAGGTGGGCAGGGCAGTGGAAGCAAGCCAGGGCTGGATTTCTGAGGGGCTGTGGGGCTCCCCATTAGCCTGGGGCCACAGGGTTGCAGCTCCTATAGTCTCTACCTTAACCTGGCTCTGAGTACTGCCTAGAGATTACAGGAGGATGTAGTGAATGGTCCTCCTTTTTTCTATAACTCTGGCATCTGGGTCCAGTCCTTTCTTTTCTTGCTTACCCTTCCAGATGAGTGATAATGTTTTAGTCCACTCTTCTTCTGGTATATGCTGAAAGACAAATCCAATAATGGAGAGTTCTTCTGGTGTCCATGAGAGCTTTTGGACTTTCTCCTTAGCTCCAGGGCTTTGAGTCTGGATACTTGAGTTTTCCTGCCTGCTTTTGTTTCCTGCTTCTCTGCCAGCTCTTGATGCCTGTCCTTCTATCCCACACTCCTACCTGCTCCCAGGTACTGCTGTCCTGCTCTTCTCCAAGTCCTCACCCCCATGTCTTTCCCTGGACTCTACTTGGCTCTGACCCTTGGCTTGGTGCCTGACACTGTTTTTATCTCTGACCATTAGCACTGAATATTAGCCCTGATTCCTCCTCTGAACACTAATCTTAATAGTCCACATCTCAGTCATTACACATTAGCTCAGCAAAAAGAATCTTGGCCCAGTAGCAGGACAACAGTGTACAATAGATCCCAGTCCTTTACAGTATAAAATGAATGTTTATGTTGTTTCAGATTGTGTGTGTTTTCCCTTTATATTTGCAAAAGGCATATAACCTATGTGATCTAATAAAACTGAACTGAGTCATTATAATTGTTTGGAGCGCTTCAGCAACTGAAAATAAAATAAAAAAAAAACCTACAAAAAACATGGAAACATGAACAAATTCTTAATGAAGAATAAAATAAATAAATAAAAGTGGGGGGGGCGAAGCATGTCGTGGCAAGTTTAGAAATACTAAAGCAAAAAATGAGTTACATGAGTTACTTTACCAAGGGACATAAAAGGCCATAAGAAGAGGCTTTTAAAATACATGAGGAGCAAAAGAAAGATGAAGGAATGTTTATGACCTTTATTTAGTGGGGAAAGAAAGCTAATAACTGATGATGTCAAGTAGTTTGAGGGGCTTAGTGCCTGTTTCATTTGTCTTCACTCGAAAGGTTTGCGGTGACCCTTTGCTGAACACAAGTAATATAAACTGCTAAGAGGAAGGAGCAAAAGCCAAAATATGGAAGGAATTTTTAAAGCATATTTTAGTAAGCTAGATGTATGCAAATTGGTAGGGCCTAATAAAATTCGTTGTAAGGTACTTAAGGAACTAGCTCTCATAGAATATGGGTGAGGTCCCTAAGTATTGGAGAAGGGCAAACATAGTCCATGTCTTTAAAAGGGGGAACAAAGAGAACCCAGGGAATAAAGAATTAGTCAGCCTAACTTGAGAAAAGATGGAAAAATATTGGAACACATTATTAAACAAGGATAAGAGAGTTATAAGGAATAACCAGAATGGACATCTCAAGAACAAAGCATGCCAAACCAACCTGATTTCCTTCTTTGACAAGTTTATTGGCCTACCCAACGTGGGGAAGCAGCATATTTCAGTAAGGCTTTTGACACAGTCTCACATAAACAAAATATATTATCTCACCCACTTTGTCCTCTCACAGTTCCTCATGACATTTTTATAAGCAAACTAAAGAAATGTGGTCTAGATCAAATAACTGTAAGGTTGGTGCACAACTGGTTGAAAAACTAGACTCAAAGTGGTTCAGTATCAAACTGGGAGAGAGTACCTAAAGGGATCCCATAAAGTGAGTTCTTGGTTTGATACTATTAACACTTCCATTAAAAACTGATGTAATGGACTGGAGAGTGTTGCTTTAAAATTTTTTGATGATATCATCTGGCATGGGTTGCTTGCACTTTGGTGGACAGGATTAGAATTCAAAACAACATTGTCATCTTGGAGAATTGTTTTGAATTTAATGAGATGAACTTAGATAAAGATAAGCAAAAGGTACTTAGGAAAGGAAAACTCCAAAGCACAACTACAAAATGGTAATAGTTGTCTAGACAGTAGTACTTATGAAACATGAGGTTATAGTGAATCATAAATTGAATATGAATCAGCAATGTGATCAGTTGAAAAAAGGAAAGTACCATTCTGGAGTGTATTAACAAGAGTATTATATATTTGAAAAAGAGAGAGAGACGGTTCTGTGGCAACTTATAGACAAAAAGATTTCCTCGGTCATAAGCTTTTGTGGGCTCCAGCCCATTTCATCATATGTCCACAAAAGTATATGCCTGAAGAAATCTGTTAGTCTATGAGGTGCCACAGGACTCTCATTGTTTTTGCTGTACACTGACTAACATGGCTACCTCTCTGAAGAACGTTATATGTAAGTTATAGGAAATACTTGTCTCACTCTGCTTGTCACTGGTGAGACCTCAACTTGACTACTGTGTTCAGTTGTTAATAGCACACTTGAGGGGAAAAAAGTGGACAAATTGGAAAGAGTCCAGAGGAGTCCAAGGAGTGCAATATGGGTATGTCTATACTGAAAAGTTTTTTCCGGGTAAGGAGGTTTATCCCGAAAAAATTTATCTGCATCCACGCAGGCATTTTCTTTTTCAGAAAAAAAGTGCTTCTGTATTCTGAAAAAAAAAAAACTAAGCTCTTTTTTGAAATCACTAAACCTGATTACTTTCAAAAGAGCAAATCTTTAAGTTATTCCAGGCTATGGAATTGGGTTTTTTTTGTTTTTTTTTAAATAATTATCAGGGATTCCCCCCAGGAAAGGCTGCATTTTGCTGGGAGTCTGGCAGGGCAGGACTCCCAGCCTGGGGAAAGATGACCCAGGTAGGTGGCTCTGTTCCCTGAGGGAGACAGAGTCTCCTGGTGGGGCTGCACTCCCTGGTGGGACAACCAGGGAACCCCAGTGGGGGCTGCGTTCCCCTCCAGGGCAGCCAGGAGTCTTGGCAGGGCTGAATTCCCCACCAGGACAGCCAAGGAACCACAGCACATTCAGGGAACCTGGATGGGGTTGCACTTCCTGCCAGGGCAGCCAGGAACCCCACCGAGGGAGTGCTCCCCACTGGGCAGCCAGGGAAAGGGGGTGTTGATTCCCCCACAGGCATGCTGATCTCCCCTCCCTCCCAGCCCCATCTGTTCAGGCCGGGGGGGGCTAGCAGGGGGGCTAAGAGACTGATCGAGCTCACAGCTGCTTGCGCGGTACCACAAGCAACTCTGAGCCCAATTGGTCTCTTAGCCCTCTGCTAGCCACCCCGCAGCCTGAATGGGGTGGGGTTGGGGGGGCAGATCAGCATGCCTGGAAAGGAAGCAACACCCCCCCTCCATGGCTGCCCATTGGGGAGTGCTCCTTCGGTGGGGTTCCTGGCTGCCCTGGCAGGGAGTGCAACCCCACCAGGGTTCTCTGACTTCACCGGGGTTCCCTGGCTGGCCTGGTGGGAAATGCAGCTCCACCGGGTTCCCTGGCTGCCCTGGTAGGATCATCTCTCCCCAGGCGGGGAAACCTGTCTGGGGTGGAATCCATGTTGAATTAGTCCAGTGTAGACTGTTTAGGTTGAAATACTAATTTCTACTTTATTTTGAAAAAGGACTCTCATGAAGACTCAGTTTTTCAAAGTTATTATTTTGATTTAATATCATCAGAGTTATTTCAAAATATCTGTTTCGAAATAACTTTCCCACTGTAGACATAGCCTATAAAGCTAAGGTTTGGAAGACCTAACCTATGAGGAAAGGTTTTTAAAAAGTGTGTATGTTTAGTCTTGGGGAAAGAAGGTGTGGAAAGGATTTGATAACAGTCTTCAAATATGTTAATGGCTGTTAAAAAGAGAATGATGATAAATTGTTTTCCATATAGGAGGTTAACTAGGTGTGCCTTGGGGTCCCTTCTAACCCTGTGGTTCTATGAATCTATGTCCATGGAAGGTAGAAAAAGAAGTAATGGAGTTTATCTGTAGCTGGGGAGATTTGGGTTAGATTTTACGGAAAACTTCATAACCGTAAAGGCAGTTTAGCTCTGGAATAGCATCCAAAGTAGGCTCTGTAATCTCCATCCTTGTGAGTTTTAAAAACTATTTTGGAGAAACACCTGGCAGGAATGATCTAGGTCTATTTGACTCCTTGACATCTTGGGGGGAGGGGGTAGGCTATGAAACTGGAGGTATCAGAAAACGCTTAAAGATGTCAGAGGAAAATTGAGAGTGAGGAGTGTGTGTGGAAACTTGCCAGCTGCAATAGTTTAGTCCAGGCTTGCTGAAGGTATCAAGAAAGTTCCCTCAGGACCAGAGACTTTTCTGTTATGGCTTACGGAGATCTGGTAGTGGTGAGACTGAACAGTGAGTTCATACGTGTGACCATGAGAGAGACTTTAGTGCCACTAGACCAGCGTCACTGCTGTCCCCTACTCTGAATCTTGATTGAGAGGCATCTACAATGTTGACAGACATCATGTGTTGATGGATTTTATTGATTATTAATTTCTCGTTTATTCTTCCCAAAAACTAGAAGTTGCCAAGAAGATGGTAGTTGGAAAAATCTTCAGGATTAAGTATTAGCTTCTTGTGAATTATTCATATTATTACACTGTTGAAGGAGTTTGGTTCTTCTCTGAAGGAGGAATTGACTACTTCCATTAACAGTGGGCATAGTTATTCTTTATTGGCTTTCTGAAATGATCACATGATTTGAAAAGTTAAATACTGTTTAATATGGGTGTCTTGGTCAATAATACAAATCTTGTTTTTTGGTTCGTTTGCTTGCATGTTTGGGGATGTTCTATTGTAAATTATAATGATTTCACTTTTTATTTAGTCTTCAGTGCCCAATCATTCAGTCTGATTAATATTGTGTATTTTGAAGTGATATTATTTTAAGAAAATGTCTTGTTTTCTTTTTTAATCTGAAAAACGTTGGCTTCCTTTATGAGATATTTCTTATTAAATAAAATGTTGTCTAGGAAAATAAAATGGCTAATTCCTGTTTATGAAGCTGTTGTTCCCAGGTCTGGATACAGTGATTTTCCCCCCCCCCCCACTGTCCTCACAGGTAGTTTTTAGAGATATGTTAAAACACTAACTGTTTGATAAACCTACTTCTCTGGGCCTGTTCCCTTTGTATATGTAGTTCTATATAGGGTCTGATGCATAGCTTCATAAACAAGCATAGACCTTATATTGCCATTGGTTTGGAGCATAATCAGGTGATGTATACTGTTCAGCTACAAGCTAACCATCTGAATGTAGTGTGTGAGTAACTAATATTTCGGTCTCAAAGCCAGTAAATACAACTCTTAATGAATACTAAATTCACTTAAATTTATTTTTTTTATTTAAAAAAAATCAAATTGTATAGTAATGTTAACTTATATTTCTTTTTTGTTTGTTTTTATTTTGCTTTGAATAATTAGTTAAAGGAAACTTTTAAGTGAATATAGTTCTACCTATGAAATTTCTCTTCCAGTGGACAAAACTTTACAAAATTACATCTTGCCATTTTATTGGAAGCTGAAGGGTAAATATTAGGTAATATGTTCCACAAGTGTATTCCGTTAGCCTCAAAAAATCTTCCTAGGGAAGTAGTGGACAATATATGGCTTAAAATCTAGGCTGGAAAAAGTACTACACAGTATGCTTTGGAGCACAGTGTTGCTTTGCTGGCAGGCAGTTAATGGTAATTATGACAGGTAATATGGAAAAATAAAGAGACTGGTATTGTAGAGTAGCAATTTTTAAATGGCTGTTACTCTTCAATGTAAACACAGCAACCATAACAATGAGAAGTATTTTCATTATTATAAAAAAAAGTTATGTTCTTTAACTGTAGATAGATAAAGTAACATGACTGTATGTAAGCTTTTTTCTCACTCTTAAAGTATTTCAGAAAAAAAATGTTTGGGGTTGCTCTCTTCAAGAATCCACAGAGTTGTAGGGGAAGATAAATGGCTGAAATGAAAAAAAAAATAGATAAATAGAAGTGTTCAGACTGAGGCCTTAGACCTAGTGAACTAAACCAAAAAAGTAGTTCTGAGCTGGATAACTAGCCAAATTGACAGGAGTCAGGCTAAGGCAATCTGACCTCACAAAAATTGACAGAAAGTAAGCTGCAGCTGTAGTAAGACTGGAAAAGTACCTTGAAGGTATGAGGTGTCCATTCAACCTAGTGCCAAGGAGATAAGAAGTGATGTTGTGGCCAGATCACCTTGATCAGTTTGATGGATGTAGATTTTCCATCCATGGACCTGTCAAAGTAATGGGTGGCATTAAAAAAGAGTACATGGACAAATGAAGGTAAATTCAAACTTCAAAGAGGGCTGAGCCAATAGGTCCAAACAAAATACAAATGTAGGAACCCCAGAGCCCAGATTCTGTGCAGCCAAAGGGGATAACAGAGAGTCCTGATGTCAATTGATTGTTCCATTGCATTGAGAGTACAAATACTGCCAGCATATCTGTTGAAATAGGCTGCTTATCATTTTGCTACATTGCTATAAAGCCTAGTTTGGTACCTTCATTTCTACAGTGATCTGTGGTCTCATTGGTTTCTTTGATCATGAGAGTTACCACAGGTTCCCTCTTGCATACAGGTACACCAGGGCTAACAAACTTCCCACTAAATCTCTAATCCAAAAGTAATCCAAAACATTAACACCTTGTCTTAGGATCACCAGGCTAACTCAGTCTCTGCTTAGAGACCCAAGCCAAGCTCTAGGTCATGGACTAACAAAGTACCTATTTAAAGATCTGAGCCAGGGTAATCCTGAGAGAAAATGCATGCAGAAATACCTGCACACAGTGAAACAAGTAGTCATGCCAGATACAGAACACCACAAATAAGAAAATGTCCTGCCTGACATACCGCAAGGGTCAGAGAGCAACACAACTTGTACAGCAAAAAGAACGGGAGTCCTGTGGCACTTTATAGATTAGCGGTGGCCAATCTCATGGAACTCAAGAGCCACAAGAGTTGATTATTAAACCTTCAAGAGCTGCACTGAAACATATTGCCATATTCTTTTATCTTCTATATTGATTTGCTGGCGTTCTTCCACAAGCCACAGTTTTTAATTCAAGAACCATGTGTGGCTCCCAAGCTGCAGTTTGGCCATGCTTGGTTTAGATCAATTGTATAGAATACCAAGTGGCCTTTGGAATTGCTGGTTAAACTAGTTGTGAGACCGAGTTGGAGATTGCCACCCCTTTGTGCAAAGTGCCGTATAAAAAAACCCAAAAGGTTAGTCACTGCTTCCCAGTAGCTTCCAGTGGTGCAGGAGCCTGGAAATTGAAATGGGCTAGAAACAAAAGTGCAACAGATTATAGAACAGAGGTGGCCAAACTTATGGAACTTCAGAGCCACACACCTTTGAGAGCCGCACTGAGGCATATAGCCACGTACTTTTACCTACTCCAAAATTACAAAGTTTAAAATTCATTGCACATTTTAATTTTATTGTAAAAAGAGGACAGATATTGATCCTACTAATGTCAGATTCTAATAATTACTTAAGGTTACCAGGAAAATTAGGCCTGTACAGTAAAAATTTAGCTGCTGCTTGATGTAGAAGACTGCAGGCTAGTGGCGAGTGTTTTAAAATTCCAATCATGCCACACTTCCCCCCACCATCCCCACCATGCCGCACTTCTCCCCACCGTCCCAACCCCCTCCTGAACTCCTACACTGGGGCTGCTTCCTAAATTGATTTACTAACATTCTTCCAAGAGCCACCTGTTATAGATTAGCAGATTTCTTCAGACATAAGCTTTCATGAGCTTTCTGGTACCTACAGCTTAGATTCTGTTCTATTACCAAATCTTGATATTTGGTCTTGGGTACGAAATCCTGATAAATATCTCTCTTTCTCTTTCTCTTTCTCTTTCTCTTTCTCTCTCTCTCTTTCCCTCTCCCTCTCCCTCTCTGGAACTGTAAGGGGCATGTAGTCTAATACTCTGCCAAGATGCATGATTTGTTGTGTCTAAACAACATCATGCTTCTGACTTATGTAGAAGTTGTCCACCACAGATTCCATATCCTTCTCAGCACTGCTGCTGTCAAGTCAGTTTTTCTCCGTTGTGTATTTGTGCTTTTGTTTTTTTTTCATCCCTAAGTGTAGCACTTTGCATTTGTCTTCATTGTATTTAATTTTGTTGTCTATAGCCTGGTTTTCCATTTTATCTAAATATCTCTGAATTTTAGCTTTACCCTCCAAAGTATTGGCAACCCATCCTAGCTTTGTGTCATTTGCAAACTTGATCAGCTGGTCTATATCTTCATTGAGATAGTTAATAAAGTTGTTAAACAGCACCAGACCCAGAGCAGACCCTTCTGGAACTTCATTGGAAACCACCCTCAAATCTGACATCATTCCATTAATAGTTACTGTTTGTTTTTACTGCAATTACGTACATCAAGGATCATGCAAAGGTGGTGACCAGTTTCTTATTTTTTATGTTTATGCCACCTGTTTCTTGAAAGCAAAACAGAAAGAATTTTTGTTAGAGGCAATAAAAATAAAATTTTGACCCATCATATTTGAACAACCAACCCGGAATCAGGCCTGCCAAAGGATAAAGTGGATAAAATTTAATCCACACACACACACACAAAAATAGTTTTCAGTCTCAAACTAGATACATTGAAAAGTTCTTTAACAGTGTATTGGACGTATCAGAAAATGCTTCTGATTAAACGAAATATTTAAAGTAAGGCAGAACTGTAAATATATCCTTGGTTTGTTTAAGTGACCACTAAAACTAAACTTATATGTTTTGAAATTTTTTCCATGATGTAGATACAGGAATGGAGAGCTATGAATGGAAGATTTTATGTTATAAGCAGATGGTGCCTTCCAGAGAGCTTGCTGAGCTAAATTAAGAGTAGTTAAATCACCTGGGCATAATGTGAGCTGTTCATTTATAGCAGTGAGGATTTCAGATAGAAATCCATCCCCATCCTCCTTGACCACACCAGACATGGTAGTCCCAGTGTCATGCACTGATTACCATGATGTTCCTTCTCCTTGGGGGAACACAGTACAGCTTCACTAACTCCTCATGCAACTGTTCAGAACACAAACAACCCTTCTGTATTTTTATTTATCTTTAAAAAGTTGAGATATTTATTGCAAGGGATCAGAGACCTCAACTCTGTATGCTGATCTACCTCATTAGATCTCATATAACAAAGGAGCTTCAGTGGTATGCCACAAAATAGACTGGGGGGTCCATATGTTTTTAATTTTGTTTTGTTACAATGGCTGTTGTTCATGGGCTTTTCAACTATGTCCACAACCATCTGAATGTTTCCCGGTTTACTTTGTTCTGTATTTTTTATTGGTTGTTGGTTTTCTGTCACTGATCTTCATGTACAGAATGTGGTTGATCTACATGCCATTGTCAGGATTACTTCTCATAGGGCTTTTATCTTTCAAATGTCATTCTGAAACATAAGTTGTGGGTATTTCACAACATATTTCATGGTCTGGATTTATTACCCTAAATAACAGATTGACAATAAATATATCCTGGTCCTGTGTGAAAAGTTGTTGTAATTGGCAGTCAGATCGGGTTGGCAGTTAACTTGCACCAGGGCCAGCCCAATCATATACGCAAACTAGGCAGTTGCCTAGGGCACTAGGCTTTAAGGGGCACCAGATTAAATGGAAGTGATTTTTTTCTCTATTTAAAAAAACGGTATAATTTTTCTGTGTATTGAATGTGGAGGGTGGGTGTGCCAAAGTCCCAATTTGCCTAGGGAAGTGGTTCCCAATGTTTTTCTCTGCTGTGGCACACCTTGCTACCTTTAATTAATTTGAGGCACACCACCATACAGTTTCCAAATGAATTCATGAATATTCATGAGCCAATGAGCCAATCCAGAGCTCTCTGAGTAATTTTTCAAAAGTTTTGTGGCATACCTGCTCAGACCTAACAGCACACCTGTGTGCCATGGCACACTGGTTGAGAAACAGTGGCCTAGGGTGCCAAAAACCCTTGGGCCAGCCCTCACTGGCACTTATTTTTCTATAGACCTTTTCTGCAATACTGGTCTACATAAAGCTAGTTTGAAATACTATATTTAAGGTGTATAAATTATCTTTTAAAGATCGACTAGCAGAAGATTCTCCAGAAGTGGAAAACTTTTTGTCTTATATTCGTAACTATCAATGTGTCATACCTCTCTCTCTCTCTCTCTCTCTCCCCCTCCACATACACACACACATAATACACACACATATATATTCAATACAGCTTTCTAGCTGATGAAGTAAATTGCTATTCTTGTTCGAGGTTATCTCATTCATACATAGTTCTCCATGCTTGCATGCACCATGATACAGATATAATTTTAGTATTCAATCTTCTAATTTAGCAAGGAAGAAAAAAAGAAAAAGCTGAGCACTTTTGAAATTGGCGCCAGCATCTGTATCTTGACATAAGACTTTCTTTCTTTCTTTCTTTCTTAATTAGAAGACTGAATACTAAAAATGTGCCTGTGTATGTGTTTGTGCACCCACAGAGAAGTATGTGTATATCACAGAATCATAGGGTTGGAAGGGACCTCATGAGGTCATCTAGTCCACCCCCCTGCCGTAAAAGCAGGACCACTCTCACTAAATTTTTCCAGACAGGGTTTTGTCTAATCGAGCCTTAAAGATCTCCAAAGATGGAGATTCCACCACTACTCTAGCTAGCCCATTCCAATGATTCACCTCTCTCCTAGTAAGAAAGTTTTTCATCATATCCAACCTGAACCTCCCCAGCTGCAACGTGAAATCATTGTTCCTTGTTCTGTCTTCTGTTACTACAGACAACAGCTGAGCTCTGTCTTCCTTGGAGCATCCCTTCAAGTAGTTGAAGGTTGCTGTCAAATCCACCCTCAGTCTTCTCTTCTGCAGGCTAAATAAGCCTAGTTCCTTCAGTCTTTCTTCTTAGATCTTGTGCTCCAGGCCCTTGATCATTTTTGTTGCCCTCTGCTGGACTCTTTGTAATTTGTCCACATCCTTTTTCTAGTGGGGAGCCCAAAACAGGACACAGTATTCCAGATGTGGCCTCACCAGTGCTGAATAGAGGGGAACGGTCACATCCCTCAATCTGCTGGTAACACTTCTGCTGATGCAGCCCAGTATGTCGTTGGCCTTTTTGGCAGCAAGAGCACACTGCTGACTCATATCCAGCTTGCCATCCACCATGAGCCCCAGGTCCTTTTCTACACTGCTGCTACTTATTTGATTGCTCCTCAGCTTGCAGGAGTGCATGAGGTTTTTCTGTCCCAAGTACAGGACTTTGCATTTGTCCTTGTTGAACCTCATGAGATTTCATTTGGCCTACTGCTCCAATTTGTCTAGGTCTCCCTGAATCCTGTCCCTGCCGTCCAGCATGTGTACTGTTCCCCCCAGCTTGGTGTCATCCACAAACTTACTGAGTATGCAATCTATCTCATCATCCAGATCATTAATGAAAATATTGAACAGAACTGGCCCCAGGACCGACCCCTGGGGCACACCACTTGTTACTGGTTGCCAACTAGGCAGGGAGCCATTGATTCCTACTTGGTGAAACAATTAATCTAGCCAGTTTGGTATCCACCATAAAATCCACACATCCAACCCATACTTCTTCAACTTGCTGACAAGAATGCTTTGGGAAACTGTACCAAAAGCCTTGCTAAAGTTGAAGTATATCATGTCAATAGCTCTTCCCTCATCCACAAAACCAGCCATCTTATCATAGAAGGCAATGAGGTTGGTCATGTATGATTTATCCTTGGTGAATCCATGCTGACTGTTCCTGATCACTCTATTTTCCTCCAAGTGCTTCAGGATGGATTCTTTGAGAGCAGGCTGCATGATTTTTGCAGTGATTGAGGTGAGGCTGACAGGTCTGTAATTCCCAGGATCCCCCTTTTTCCCTTTCTTGAAGCTAGGCACTATATGTGCCTTTTTCCAGTCCTCTGGCACCTCCTCATTCTCCACGAGTTTTCAGACATAGCGGCCAGTAGTTCTACAATCTCATCAGCCAACTCCCTCAGCATCCTCAGATGCAATTCGTCTGGCCCCGTGGACTTGTGCACATCCAGTTTCTTTAGGTAGTCCCTAACTTGACCTTCCATCGCTAAGGGCCTCTCTTCTTCCCTCCAATCTGCCATACCCAGTGTAGTGGGCTGGGAGCTGCTCCTGCCTCTGAAAACTGAATTAAAATAGCATTGAGCATTTCAACTTTTTCCTCATCCTCCATCATGAGGATACCCACCCCAATCAGTAAGGGACCTACACCGTCCTTGTTCTTCCTCTTGTTATTGACATATTTGGAGAACCCCTTCCTGTTATCCTTCACATTCCTTGCTAGCCACAGCTCCAATTGTCCTTTGGCCTTTCTGATTTTATCCCTGCAGTCCCAAGCAATATCTTTATATGCCTCCTTAGTCACCTGTCCAAGCTTCCACTTCCTGTAAGCTTCCTTTTTATGCTTTAGCCCAGTGCAGAGTTCTCTGTTAAGCCACACTGGGCTCCTTCCACATTTGCTGTTCTTTCTGCTCATCGGAATGGTATCTTTCTGTGCCCTTAGCAGGGTTTCTTTAAAATATATCAAGCTCTCTTGGACGCCTTTCCCCTTCAGATCAGCCTCCCAAGGGATCCTGCCCATCAGTTCCCTGAGGGAGCCAAAATCTGCTTTTCTGAAGTCCAGGGTCTGTGTTTTGCTTCTTTCCTTTTTTTTCATTAATAAGCATCTTGGACTCTACCATCTGCTGGTCACTCCTGTCCAGGTTGCCATTCACTTTTTACTTCCCCAATCAATTCTTCTCTGTTTGTGAGCAGCAGGTCAAGATGTGAAAGGCCTCTAGTTGATTACTCCAGCATTTGTACCAGAAAGTTGTCCTCAACACTCTCCAAAAACTTCCTGTATTGCCTGTGCACTGCTGTATTGGCCTCTCAGCAGACATCAGGGTAATTGAAGTCCCCTGTGAGAACCAGGGGCTGTGATCTAGAAACTTCTGCCAGTTGTCCACAGAATGCCTCATCCACTTCCTCCTCGTGGTCTGGCAGTTTATAGCAGACACCCACCACAACATCCCCCTTGTTGCCCTCTCCTCTAAACTTAACCCACAGACTTTCAATTGGCTTGTTTCTGTAATGATCTTGAGGGTTCATTAAAGATGATACTACTGAGTGAGTAAGGAATAGAACTTTAATCATACAGACAGGTATCCAGGTGTGTACCTGGGAGCAGCCATGTTAGATCTTCCCTGGGGCACGTCTCCCAATATACACAACACTGGCCCATGCTAGGGAGTGTCTCTAAATTCACAACCTTCTACAAGTATATCACTACAGTTTCCACTTCCATAATGGAGCTCTGAGCAGTCATAGAGCTCTTTTACATATAGCACTACTCCTCCCCCTCTTCTTCCCTGCCTGTCCTTCCTGAACATTTATACCTATCCATGGCAGAGCTCCATATAACACAGTCTAGCAATTTACTTTATCAATTAGAAAGTAGTATTGATAACAAATAATGCCAAAGAAATCACTATTAGTTCAATGTTTTCTTCTAAATCTTGTAGTATCTCAGTTTCATACTTTCTGTACTTTTGATATGTGGTAGATAGTATATGATGCTGTAATTTGTCATGATAACATTTAATTTGCCATGTCAGCCCTATGAAATAGTACAGCAGTATTATTTCAGTGGTAGTTTTGGCTTCCTTTTGGTTTCTTTTCACCTTATTTTTATATCAACAGGAAACTTAACTGTTTTACAGTTGGTCTGATATAATGAATACAGATTAGTGAGCCAAAGGTCTAAGTGCTGACCTGAGGGCAGAGATGTATTATTACACATCAGTCCAAATTAAAAAATTAAATGAACTGCTAATTTTAGCTCTGGAAAATGTGGTGATTCAATCTGAACAGATGAAACAGTAGGTTCAGTAAAAGGTCTGATTCATAAGGCATAACATTCCTATTAAGACACAGGACATGATGAAGAGTGTGAATACAATTAAGTCATTTCAGGTTACAGTATCAGAGTACCATTGAAATAACAGTGCTGTGCCATTTCACAGGGCTGATGTGGCAAATTGCTGTTATCACTTAGGAAGACATTAAAATGTGTCACCTTAGAGGTGAAAATAATGTACAACACCAGGACAGAATGATGAAATAAGAAACAATTCATTGCAATTCCACGGTTTTAAACTGATGGATATACGAAGTCCAGTTACTTGTAGTTCATCTTTTATAAAACCATCCAAACCCAGTTCTTGATTTAAACAAAACAAGTTTCTAGTTCTGATGCCTGCTGGGAAAAGTTAAACCATGAATCCTAAAGCATCAAAAGCCAGAAGGCGAATAAAAGCCTCCCTCCCCTTGCCCTTCACAGCACAAACATCCAAAAGGTTTTTTGTGAAGTTCCAAAGTGACAGCTGTGTTAGTCTAATAAAGCAAAAAAAACAAGTAGTCTTGTGACACTTAAAAGACTAACAAATTTATTTATCACATGAGCTTGTGTGGGAGAAAATCCTACTTCGTCAGAAGCTTTGAAGACTGCAAACTTACAGAATGGGATGAAAATAAATTCAGGGGGGTGTAAGACATGGGATCAGGTCATATTGCAACAGCAAATCAGAGCATTTGTAGAGATTCAAACTCTAGGAAACAGCACATGGAGGGTGAAGTCAAATTACCTGTTATAATGTGAAAAGAATCCATAGTCATGATTCAGTCTTGCTTTCAAGACAATCTAATCTACATATTAATTCAATTTCAGCTGTTTCTCTTTGTAGTCTTGTTCCTTTTAAAAAAGTCTTCAAGATCTTTGTCAAGCTCATGATTTGTGATAGCTGACTCTTGATTTTTGAATGCTTAGAGATAGCAATACTGAGACTGGTAAACGGGGTGGAATGTAAACAGGGAAATATGGGATTAAGAAGGGAGTAGAGAATGGGGATTTCTGCCAGAAATCTAGAAAGATATACAAGAGGAGGAATTTGGAAGACGGGCATAAAATAAACAGAACATCCTGGTGAATGAAAACATAAACATTAAATTTAAAAAAAAGAGAGACTTCATATCTTCAGTTAAAATCATCCCATGATTTGGGTTTGTGATTTACTGTATTTGTGAAATGTATTCTTACATAATAAATCATTAAAAAAAATCTAAGTTAAGGTTGAGAATACAAATCAACAATTCAGGGTTAAATGTATCTTTATTTAGTTTTAGTTATTTCAAAGCAAAGAGTTATAAGGGAATTCAGAGTTAAAGGGAAACTTGAAAGAAATCAGGGCAAGTTTAACAATGGAAATGCATGGTGAGGGTACATGTATAATCCTTCATGTCTCCTTCCTCATGTGAACAATAAGCTAAGACAATTTGCCAAAATCCAAAGGGCTATTAGTGTTAGTCTAGTTCAGCAAAACAAACAAAGAGTCTTGTGGCACTTTTAAGGACTCACAGATTTATTTATCGCATGAGCTTTCGTGGGAGAAAATCCCACTTTGTCAGATGCCTTGAAGACAATTTGGTGCGCCATGCTATTTCGAGGGCCAGTTTTAATAAGTTTTCTGTGTAGTTGAACTTCAGAAATTTTACCATAGCTATGTAATCTCTCTTATTTTCATGTGATATCTCTTTCTTGTTTTGGGGTTATGATGCAAACTCCTCAGCTTGAGAATATAGGGTAGTGTCTGCTATTGTAATTATCGCATGTTTCATAAAAACAATGCCTGAAATCCTGGCACCATTTAAATCAATGGAAATTTTGCAATTTACTTGAAAGACTTTCAGTTTAAATTTTTCCCCTTCTTTTATTGTATGTTGAATTTAATTTTCCCTTCTTTCTAGTGGTCCTTATAAATGTACAGAGATTTTTTAAACATCTAGGTTTTTATTCCAGGTTATTTGTTCCTTTCACTCATTTTTAGTTATTTCATTTACTCGTTTCAGGGCAGTTGTGCTTATGGCATTTTAGCTAATCAGATTTCAATTTCTGTTAAACTTTTTTTGAAAAATAATGATGCTTGCTTTGGCAGCAGTTGATATTCCTTGAAACTGTTCCAGAACTTGTCTCTCTATTTGGGAGTTCCTGAAGTATTTGTTGTTTTATCCACTTCTTGTAATGTGATTGTAAAATGTTCTTGCTTGTCTCCATGTCAGTGAGAGGTGTGGGACTGTTTCTAAGAAATCTGGAGCATCTAGGTAGAGACAGCCAAGTTCAAAAGGGTCAGCCATGTTAGTCTAGTAAAGCAAAACAAGCAAGGAGTCTGTGGCACTTAAAGACTAACAGATTTATTTATCGCATGAGCCTTCATGGGAGAATATCCCACTTCGTCAGATGCTTTGAAGCTTCAAAGTGTCTGATGAAGTGGGATATTCTCCCATGAAAGCTCATGGAACAAATAAATCTGTTAGTCTTTAGGTAGAGATAATTACTTTCCCTCTCTTTTTCCATCCATTGCCTTTCTTACAATTTTCATTTGAGTCAAGTCCATTTTTATTTTTGCAGAAACCGCTTAACATACATGGGGATGGAGGGATGTAGATCTTCAGTTATCCATTGTGTACCAGTTTTAACTTAACCCAGCATGGGCTAAATGAGCAGTTCTCAGCCACTGTTGAGACACATTTGTGTTGCCACACAATAGGAGGTGTGTCACGGAGAGTCAGGGAGATGACTGGATTCAGTCTGGGAGAGGTTGGTTGGTGTATCCTGTAGAATTATGAAATGCCACCAAGTGCATCACAACCTGGTAAAGGTTGAGAACTACTAGGATAAATGAATTCTTATCCCAGGAGGGCATACCTTTGTTCTTCTTGCCCTGAAGAAACTGCAAACTCTGCTAGTTGTGCATTCAGCATGCCATTCATTTTTTGGTTCTATGCACCAGTCTACTTATTGTGTCTAGGGTCCTACTTAAATATTGGAGAAATCATGTGTTTTGTGTACGGCTGGCCATGACATGAAGAGCTAATTTTGTGGATGTGTTCATACCATGGCACTCTAACTTTGGTGCTGCTACTGACTGGTGCTGCCTTCTGAGTTGGGCACCAGCTCAGTCACCACTCTCAGGCAACTCTGCTTTGAAGGCAATGCTGATGATGGCACTAACATTGGAAGGGTTTACAGCATGAACACTGGGATAAATCTAAGTGTTGAAATTAAAATTACTTAACTATCTTTCTTTTAAAAAATAATCTATCCTTTTCTAGTAAATAGAACAGCTTGTTGAAATACTGCCCATCTGTTGTATTGAATCTACATTTTGTATTTTAGTCTTTTTAGATTAAAGAGGGTATATGTTAATCTATACCATCTATAATTATGATTCACAGAAATGGGCAGATAAGAAAGTGCAATTAGTGTAAATAACATGCTTAAGCAGTGTGTTTAATCAATGTTAAGAAATTACACAACATATTTATATTTAGCATTATGATGAGTTATTTTAACCTAGCCAAGTGCTCTACAAGCTAAATATTTTCAAGGAATGGAGAAGCAATTAATGTTTCTTATTTAATACATTTTTAGAATGAAGAACTTAAAATTATGTTGAAAAATCCCTGCCTGAGTCTTTCATTTAATTTTGATTAACCAAAAGTAATGCAAATGTTCATGTTACACAAGATAGTGGAAGCCACAAATGAATCATACATGTATTAATTAAATTTCTGTATTTTTATTTTTACCCTCTTGACAGACATTACTATGTTGTTTGGCTAGCTTACACTCTGATTCAGAAAAGTATTCCTTTCGAGGAGAACACTTAAGCATGTACTTATGTCGCAAAGCATATTCCTTCATGGGAGCAGATCCACAGATAATGTAAATGGTTGCAGTTCTATTGCCCTCTGAATTTTTAGAGTATAATAAAGATAATATCCTGAGAATAAAATTATTAAATCATGCTAAGAAATTCCCTTGATAGACTTCTATATTTTTTTTTTAAATCTTGTAGAAAGTATAGCAGGATTGCATTCTTTATTAAAGTCTATATATATTGCTGTTAAGCATGTTTACATAATATCTAAACTATGAACGTTATTCTAAACCCCTGTAAATAAACTCTTATATTCTTTACACAATTATCTCTCAAATATTTGTGGACAGTGTTGTTCTACTTTTTTCCTGCAAAGACATAGATGAGAAGTACCATAGCTTTCTAACTACTCACATGTATAGATTTCCTCAGGTACATAACTAACTGCAGAAACTGGTACTAAGTTCCACTAAACTGGGGGTCAGCAATGCAGGCTCAGTGAGCCACCTGTGGCTCCCTGAGCATCCCCTTCTGGCTCCCTGGCAATCTCTTCCAGGGAGCCAGGTGTGCTCTGGGGACTCCTGGCTGGCCCCAGCATTGTGGGCAAATCAGGGGTGCCAGGGTCACCTCCACCCTCCCACCACAACTGTATGAGCCAGAAGCAGCCCAGCGACCAGGCGGCAGACTATGGCACTGGTGGGGGGTGGCTGGGCTGTGCATGCTTCATCTGTCCCTACCTCTGCTGGCAGGTTGGAGCAGCACTGCCCTGCTTCCCCCCAGCCATAGTCCCTCCCAAGAGCAGCCAGCAAGGAGCTGCAGCTTGTGGAGATGGGACCCTGGAATGGCCCACTTCAATCCGGCCATTCCAGGCCTGAACAGAGGCCACCTCACCCCCAGGTCCTGGATCGGGTCTGTTCAGCCCTGGGTTGAAGCAGCCTGAACTCAGTGAAGCGAGCCATTCCAGGGCCCTGCCTCTGCAAGCTGCAGCTCTCCACTGGCCACTCTTGGAAGGGACGGCCGGCTGGGGGTAGGTGGGGCAGTGCTGCTCTGCCCTGCCAGTGGAGGGAGGGATGGAGGGGAGCGTGCACTGCCTGCACACCCCCTTGTCAGTGCTAGGGGCTGTGGTGCAGCTGCTAGGCCAGCTCGGGCTCATGCAGTTGTGGTGGGAGAGTGGGGAGAAAATGACTCTTCTGCTCTTTTGGGTTGCCAACTCCTGCCCTAGTCTTTCCTCATTGTTCACATCTTCTGGTGGTGTTTGGGGGATTTTTTCTTACTAATTCATTAATGTCATTTTATTAACTTTGTGCAAAATCTGTATTCCTTCCAGCTAGGCCTCACATGTCTGACATTAAAAGTGCTGTGTCTTGAATGGCCATTGCCTTGGGGGTGGGGGGGGAGGGGATTGGTTTTTGGTTTGTTTTGGTTTTTAACCTCCATCATCTGAGCTCCCATCCAGTTTATCCACCATTACCCCAAATACTTCTTGTTGTTTTTCCTTGACCTATATTCTTCCATTTTTACTTTCCTTTTATGTCATTTTAACCAACATGACTAGTTAAGGGATTCCTAAAAGAGAGAGCTTCTTTAAGGCTGGATTATGTTTCTAGTCAAATTTAGCTGCCCAGGTCTAAAGGCTTCTGAAAATTAAGTAAGTTGTAGCATTAAGCATGTGCCCCAAGGTTTTCTGCTACGGCTGTGGTTAAATGCTATAAAAGCAGCCAGCAGCCACACAAAGTTACAATAAAAAATAGCCCATGTGCTCAGTGTGTAACTGGAAAAAGCTAAGCCAAAAGTAGGCAGCAAGATGTTCTCTCCTTGCTGTGAAGCATTTTGCAGCAACATTTAATCATATGCATATGTAACTAATTGCTGGTTATCTAGTAAACTAACTAAATGGTTCCAGTTTAAGGGGAAAAAAAACTGCATAAATTTCTACCTAAAATTCCTGAAAATAAATAAATAAATAAATAAATAAATAGAAGTTGCTGCTTCTTACAACACAAGCCTTTAAACTTAAATACATTCTGCAGCTAAAATTTGTGTAAACCATGTAAAATTTGGGACTCTGGGTTTCTTTCTCCCAATGTTTCTGTGGGAGCTGTTTTATTTAGGTACTACCAAATGGACTAGTTTGTTGCCTTTTGTTATGGAGCAAACTGACAAGTAAATTAGTTCAAAGACTGAAATGGTTTTTAATAATAGAAAAAGAGGAAACAATCTACACCACATGCACACACGTGTGCATACACAGGTACACACACATAGAAATGCTGTACTTGGTGTCTGTAACAAGAAAACTCCCCAGTACGCAGATATAACTTGTTCAATTTGTCTTTAGTTATGGTGTCTGGCAATAATTGTTATCCTTCTACTAGTTAGATTCATGCTTTTTCTGAGTCACATTAAATAATGTGGATGTTGTCTCTCTTACTTTGCTCAATGAAAGTTCATCCAATTTTCTCCAAATAACCATGACATATTGCCCGTATTCAGCTGAACACGTTCATCCCTGAGTGAAATGGCCAAGCTCTTTCTCATCAGACTACCCTACCTGGAAACAGATTAGAAACAGATCTGACCCAGCTTGATCCCACGTAACAGCAGCTGTCCAGAAGAGTCCCTTCCCAAGCAACAGAGCAGGCAGGATGGACTTATGTTACCATTTCTGCTGTTGAATTTTATTGCTCTGGGTAGTGCCAGTGGGTGCTATCCATCAATAGAAGATTCATTCTCTCATACTAAAACTGTTATCTGTTTACTTGAGAAATATAGTCATATCTTTGAACAATGTCAGAGAAAATCTTTTCCCATCTCTGCGAACAAATTGTTAAAAGCCCTTGGTGGGCATAAAAGTGCCTAAATAAATTACAGCAATTGTTTTATGTTTGAAGGAAGATGCACTGTTTGAGCCTCAGTTAAAAACCAAGCACACACACACACAAAGAAAAAGTGGTGATGTGGAGCTGTTTCTTCTGAAAGATTATTTTTGCTCCTTTAGAAAAACTCTTAGGGTTCAGCATTGACACTCGATGGATGAAACTCTTCCCTTCCTTTCATACAACGAGTGTATATGCACTGAACTATTTGGCGTCAGATTTGTAAAATAGCATACAGGTGCAGGCTTGCAGTTTTGGTCACCTATTTTTAAAGATCTAAATTGTACTTTGTATGTCTCAGACATGGTCAGTCTGGTTTGAGATCTTACTGACATCGTGTAACTGTTAGCCTACTATTGCCTTTTGCTTGTGTTAGGGTCGATTAACAGTATTATCCACAAAGAACATATGTTCATGGTTCAGAATTCAAAGTTTTATTTTTCTGATCACTGCTTTCTTATTTGTTTTGCTCTTTAGGATTTGGGGCCTGATTTTCAAGATTCGATGTACACAGTATGCCTAATTAATGCATGTTATTGCCAAAGTACATGTTCAAAGCGGGCAAATATTGTACAAACAACTAATAACTAATCATATGTGCTGTTTGAAGAGGCAGTTAGTGATGGATATGCATGTATGGAACCCACATGTGCATATTAGGTATTCTGTTATGCTCAGTTTTGTGTGTGTAATTACATGCATCTAATTTTGAAAATCAAAATCATAATGTTCTTTTCACAACAGGATATGCATTTTTTATGAAAGTCAAGAAGACAATATGTGGCTCAATCTCACACACCAAATGTGAAGTGCTGAATAAGACATTTCATACCTGTGGCTCAAGAAGGGACAGGTTACTAAGTTGCGTGTGATTTTTTTTTTTTCTTTTTCTTCTTTCTCTTACCTATTACCAATCAGTAAACCCATTCTGTTAGAAATCAACAAGTGGTGTGTTTGATCATATTCCCTGGTTTAGTAATGGCTAAATATCTTTGTTATCTTCCATATTTTATGTTGGCTTAGCCATTGAAACAAAACAAATATTATACTAAATGTTTAAGTTCTATACCTTTATTTGAACATTATTTCTTTGAAACAGCATACATTATCTGAATCTGTGCTAAATTCAAGCTATGTAAGTCTGTAGTAAGAATCTTATGCCATTCTACTCTGCAGTAACCTTGCTGTCTTCCAAAAATCTTGTCGCTTATGAGAATCACAATCCCTTTTCTTCTCCTGCAGCAAAAAGAATAGGACAAGTTGCCACTCAAAGGGCTGAATCAAGTCCTACTCTGTCAGGAGGCATTTATATAGCAAGTAACCATCTCCTCTCCCTAAAGGCCCTATTTGTCACTTCCAGGGTATGCCTGACCTTCACCAGGGTAGGGAATAAGAGAACCAACGACATTTCTAAACTGATTTGATTCCTGCCCAGCACAGCTACTATGGTGCTGGACTTGTTCTTAGATACATCACTGATAGATTAGAGATCTACAGAATGCTTCAGATAGGATACATATATCAAAGAAAAAAATAGATTAACCATGCATTACTCCCTTTGTATTACATGGAAAGTTACTGCTATATATAATTATAAATCTGATTACCAATGGTCTGGTACAACAATGCCAATATTATCAAGAGTTTGACTGCTTTTAAATACAGTAGATGCATTTGTGATGTGTTCTGGAAAAATAAACTCTGAACAGATATTTGCTTTGATAGCTATTATATCATATGTTAAATATATGATATAATATGTTAAATCTTGGTCTTAGTCAATACATATTTCTTTAAACAAGTATAATCATTTAAGACTTAAATTGATGTGTTACATTGTTTAGAGGTTATAGATACTGTGAAAAATAACATTATATAAAATTGAATTAAGTATCATTCTGAGAACTATGGAAGTTTAAAGACAGCTTACACAAGTTACTGTTAAGTAACGTAGGTGCAGTCTTGTCAAGAGATAAAGCCTTTAAAGTGTAACATCTTACCTGTTGTTATGTGCCAGAGAGAGTTAAATATTCTTCAGTTAATTTAGTTCTCTTGAAGCTTAAATAAACCATGTGAGACTTGATTGCTAGAGTCCAAATTTCTCTTATTACAAAACATCTGCAGTTGCACATTTGGTCCACTGCAGTGGCACCTCAGTTTCATACTAGTGAGCATTTCAAGCGACCTCAGCAATGTTCTGTAGATATCTGTTTTCTTTTCCATGTGACTATCTTTCATCTACACATGGATGCTCCCATGATACAGAAGAATTTGAAGGGCAGTGTTAATGATTGTCACATAATATTTTGACCACTGATGAATTTTAACCACACCTGGGGCAAGATGCTGCCCTTTGGAAGTGGGGTGGGAGGGGAAGCCTTATGTGAAAATTTTGGCATATCTATGTGATATAATGTCAACATGATTTCAAGCAACTTATCCCCTTTGAATGTCATAGTTCCTTTGGAGTTCCGAAAGAATTTTTAAAAACAAAAAAATGTTATTTTTTTCATTCCAGAGACCTTATTTCAAAAGATCATGCAAAATTTATTGAAGCCAGAATAATTTTGTTTATGCTTAGAGGTGCTTCTTATTCCTTTATATTGTAGTGTCCTATTCTATCCTATACAGAATTTATTGAGGAGGAGTGCAGGCTATATCTTACTAGGAATTCCACTGATCTTCATTATAGGAAAAGCTTGAAGACACAATAAAGATTTCTTTTGCCAATATATTAGCCACTCAGACTCAGCAATCTGTCACCTCTTTTCTGAGGTAGGAAATAACCTCAATCTATGAAATATATTCATTGGATTATTGTCCAGTTATGCTGGAAAAAGAACAGGAGTCACTGAATGTACCGTATATCATAGCGTATAAGCAGAGAATTTTGTGCCTGAAAATTGGCTTTGAAACAGGCTCTCAGCTTAAACTCAAGAGAATATGGTAGACAGCCCCAGCCAACCCTTTCCCTGACCATGCGGCAGGCCGGAGCTCCAGTGTTGCCGGGTGGTCATCTTGGGCAGTTGGCCGGGGCTGGGGCTGGAGTAAGGAAGGGACCTGGGTGTCTGGAGTAGCCAAGTAAGGGGGCCCTGGAGGGGGTTCGGCCAGGACATTGATTCAGGGAGGATTCAGGGAGGCCAAGGAAGTGGTGGCAGGGACCGGAGGTTCGGGAGGGGAGGTCAGGGAGTTGGGGAAAGTGATGGGATGGCCGGGAGGGTTCAGGGAGACGAGGGAAGGGGCGGCAGGGCTCAGGCATTTGGGGGGGTCGGGGAGTCTGGGGAAAGTGGCAGGAGGACCCAGGGTTTTTGGGGAGCCCAAGGGAGCAGCGACAGGGCCCGGGGATTTGGGGGCGGGGTGCCTGGCAGGCTAGGAAGAGCAGCAGCAGGGGTTGGAGGGTGATGGGGAAAGGGGTGGAAAGGGTGTTAGGGAACAGGGGAGCAACAGCAGGGCACTCGGAAGGGAGTAGAGGGCAGCAGTGAAGAGCCAGGGGGCAGCAGTGAGGAAAGAAGCAGAGCAGGGGGCAGCAGCAGGTAGCAGTGAGGGAAGGGCAGAGTAGGGGTGGCAGTGAGGAGGGGGCAGTAGGAGGAGCAGAGCAGCAGTGAGAAAGGGGCAGAGCAGGGGGCGGCAGGAAACTGAGAAGTGAGCAGGGGGGTAGCAGTGAGGAAAGGGCAGAGCAGGTGGGAGCAAGGGGGCAATAGTGAGGAAAGGGTGCAGCAAGGGGCAACAGTGAGGTAAATGAGAAGTGAGCAGGGGGCAGCAGGGGTGACAGCAGTGAGGAAAGGGCAGAGCAGGTGGGAGCAGGGGGGCAACAGTGAAGGAAGGGCAGCGCAGGGGCAGCAGCAGGAAACTGAGAAGTGAGCAGGGATGTAGCAATGAGGAAAGGGCAGAGCAGGGGGCAGCAAGGATGACAGAAGTGAGGAAAGGGCAGAGCAGGAGGGCAGGATTGAGGAATGGACAGTAAGGGGGCAAGGGAAAAGCAGCAGCAGAGATTTTGGGATAGGGAAGCTGTCAGAAACTCCAAAGGAAACCAGCAGCAGTAGGTGGGGGGTTAGGGGCCAAGGCCAAAAGAGGACCTTGGCTTATACCTGGCTCGCCAATTTTAGCTTCTTTTTTGGGCTCAGAATTGGGGGGTCAGCTTGTGCCCGGATCGGCTTATATACCGAGTATATATTGTAGGTAGTGCTACTCAGGCATGATTTTATTTTTAAATATCTAGTAATACTTGGAAGGTAAAATTGCACTGAGCAGGTAATTCCATATATATTTTTACATACGCAGGGACTGCTGTCCACCATCCTTGATTAAAGTGCCTACCATCCCACGACCCTCCTTGTTATGAAAGTTGAGGGGGGGGCTTCAAAGTGAGGACTGACTTCCTGCTATATCAGTCATAGCCTCCCTTAACCCTTGTGCTCCCTTCTTTCTTCCTCTAAGTATGACTCCATTAATTCCTATACCAGTTCATGTTAACTGCTCATAAATTTCATTCCATATGGAGTGCCTGCAGTAAACATCCATCACAAGCAATTGTGAGTTAATTTCAAAATATACAATATGATGCACTGGATTATTTCTAACCATAGAGGTTGTACCAAATAGAGAACTTTTCAAAATGTGTATTTTTTTAAAATATAGTATATGATCCATAAACAAATTTCTGTGTAACACTCAGCAGCATTGGCTCATAAAAAGAAATTGCATATTAACAAACAGTCTCCTTATCTATAGATATAGATCCTGCAAGGTGATAAGGTACACATACCTAACTGAAGTGTGTTATAGTAACATATATTAAAAGTAGAAGAACAGGAGTTGTACAATTAGATTATTATACAGCAGGGCAAAAGCAGATAGGATTAGTTCTGCTTTGTTTGTGTTACTATAATAGGCTAATTTGGGAAAGAATGGAAGACAGCAATGCATTTAAGGCGAGTAATATATGAGATTGCAGTCCGAATTCTAGGTAAGGTAAAAAGGCTAGAAAGGTTAAGTTACTTGTAAGTGAGGTGCTTTTTCCTTTCAGTTAATTTATATGAGAGAGACTTTTGGGATACAGATGATTGCAGATGAAGTGCATGTATATGTAAAATATACAAACGCTACCAAGATTAACACACACACACACACACACACACACACACACACACACACGGAAAGGACACAATGGAATAAGTGGAATAAACAATGGGAGACCATGCACTAAAGATATTGCATGCAAAAAATAAAAATAAGGCTGTTTGGGAGTGTAAAGTGTTAATGCATAAGATAACTCTAGACAGACCGTAAAACACAATTAAAGTCATTGTAAAAAGTGTTTTAAAATTTGACACACACAAGTGAAGATTGAGGTGAGGTGTTAAGGTTAGAAGTTATTCGTACATGCAAAGGCAGCAAGACAGGAGAGGCTTCACAGTAAAAGATAATGGGCAGAGAAGGGGAGAACAGTGATTTAACAAAGTTGCTAGTTCTCTGTAGCAATAAAAGTTATAAACTGAGTTGAAACTAGACAACAAAACAAAATCAGCCGTCAAACAAACGTTTACAAAGAGGACAATAAGTACAGCAGACATTTAGTTATGCACTTGTCAAAATACAATTTGACATTTAAGTATTTTTATAAGAAAACTAAATGATTTAGCAAGCCAAGAGATGCACAAAGGTCATATAAACATGCAGCCACACAAGGAATATGGTAGCACTTTTGAAGACTAACAAATTTATTCACCATGTGAGCTTTCATGGGAGAAAATCCCACTTTGTCAGATGCTTGAAGATGGGGGAACTCACAGAATGGGAGAAAACCACATGCAGGGGAGTGCAAGTCATAGGATCAAGTCAGACTGTCACAGCAAATCAAAGCAGTTGTTAGGATTCAAACAGTGGACTACAGCAATTAGCAAGGATGTGGGGAAAAGGGAATATATTCTTTTCCCATTACAACAGGTAATTTTGCATTCCCCCACCCTCAGATAATTGTTGTATTCCACTGTTTGAATAATACATTTGTTAGTCTCTTAGAAGTGTCATAGGACTCCTTGTTTGTTTTCTTGAACTAGACTAACATGACTGCTCCTTTGGAACTTGTCAACATGCTGACAGTTACAGTTGAAGGCATGCAGTTGAAATCTGCATCCAACCCATTTAAGTTACAGCATTGTCTGATTCCAAACCTGTAATTTAGGAGAATTTTCCGTAGCCTTGAAATACTTGAAGGTTCTATTTCGTTCCAACTTTTAGTATAATCTTCCTTGGTAATTATTTGGAGTCAGGATAGCTATGGAAAATGTGAAATTTATTACTTACTATTTTTAATTGAGTTCTGAGTAGGTCAGGAATCTAGTTTTAAGGAATAGTTCTGAACTCCAGTTGGCTCAGTTTTCTACAAGAACAGCAATTAAGCCCTCCAAGGCCAAATTCTGACTTCCTTAGAGGCACAGAAATGCACTTCTGAATTTTTAGCAGTAAGAATTGATTTCCTAAGTCTTCTGTACATTTAAGAAAGATTTTATTACCCTGGCTTCTGTTGTTTGGTGGGCAGTCATCCTCTTTATGGTGGAACTTAAGATTCTCTCTTTGGGGAAATAAATGTTCTCCCCACCAATCTGCTTATAATTGGGATTTTGAGCTTTAGAATTCTAGGATCCCAGATTCTTGTCAGTAAAGGCATCTAAGTTAAGAAAAATTGCTATTCTTTTGGTAGAGTTAAACAAACACTTCTTATGTGGAAAGGATCAGCATTCTTCACACCAGGCATTGACCTGCGGATCATGATCTGCCAGAGACGTTTTGCCAGATACGTCGTTTTCTGAACAATCTCTCTCTCTCTCTCTCTCTCTCTCTCTCTCTTTAAAGTGTATTATCTCTCCATTTAGTATGATGGGGGTATGGGGCAGAAGGCAGCTTGTTTACTCCAAAAGTACACATTTGGCAATTTTCATTTTCAATTTTGGGGAAATATTTCATTTTGTTATAGGCGGTTTTTCATTAACTGGTTGACTGAAAGTGTTGTACATTTCCTACTGATCCAGAGGTATGAAATGTTGTGCTTTTGATACTAGTAAAAGTTCATCTTCCCCAAGATCTCTAGTCTCTCTTAGAATTCCTGAAATCTTCTTTTGCTTAAAAACAAAAAAGGAAGTGTACAAGAAGTGGAAGCTTTGACAGATGATAGAGAGGAGTAAAAACATATTGCTGGAACAGACAGCAGGGAAATCAAGAAGTCCAAAGCACAATTGGAGATGCAGCCAGGAAGAAAGAGAAAAGAAGTAACAAGAAGGGTTTCTACAATTATGTTAGCAACAAGAAGAATATCAGGAAAAGTGTGCGACCCTTACTGAATGCAGGAGGAAACCTAGTCACAGTGGAAAAAGCCAAAGAACACAATGCTTTTTTGCCTCTTATCTTCAAAGATAAGGTTACCTCCCAAACTACTGCACTGAGCAGCACAGCATGGGGAAGACATGCGCAGCACTGAGTGATGAAAGAATGGGTTCAAGAGTATTTAGAAAAACTGGACATGCAAAAGGCCATGAAACTGGATGAAATGCTTCTGAGAGAGTTGGCTGATGTGCCAGAGCCATTGGCTGGTATCTTTGAAATCTTATGGTGATAAGGGAAGGTCATGGATGATTGTTAAAAAACAAATATAGAGTTTATTTAAGAAAAAGGGGAGGGGAAGAATGTGAATCAGGTAACTTCAGACCAGTGTCATTTCAATTCCTGGAAGTATAATGAAGCAGTTTCTCAAGGAATCCACTTTGAAGCATTTGGACTAGTAGAAGGTGATCAGGGACAGTCAACACAGATTCACCAATGGGAAGTCATGCCTGACCAACTTGATTGATTTCTGTGATGAGAAGGATGGGTCTTTTGATGTGAGGAAAGCAGTGGATATGATATACCGTGAGTTTAGCAAAGCTTTTGATGAGGTGTTCCACAGTATACTTGCCAGCAATAAATGCAGTTTGAATCGGTTAAATGCACTGTAAAATTAATAGAAAAAGTGGAGAGATCATCAGGCCATGCAGATATTGATTAATAGCTTGATGGCTAGTTGTTGGCTGATATCAACAGAATGCCCAAGGGACAGGTCCTGGTGGTAATTTTGTCTAACATATTCATTAATGATTCGGAGCATGAGGAGGTTTGCACACTCAGCAAGTTTGTGATGACACTAAGCTGTGAGGGGTGTTATATACTTTAAAGGGTAGGGAATAGAGTACAGAATAAGCTGAACAAAAGAAATCTTATTAGGTTAAATGAGGAGAAGTGCAGAGGCCTGCACTTCTGATGGAAGAATCTCATGCTTTGCTATGTACTGTGGACCAACTGGCTGGGTAGGAGTCGTACAGAAAAGTACCTGAGATTTACAATGCAAAAGAAGCTAGATATGAGTCAACAGTTGCCACTAGGCTGCATTAGCAGGAACATTGGCAACATATCAAGAGAAGTGATTATTTCCCTCTATTTGGCACTATAAGGCCACACTCAGAGTACTGTATCCAGTTTGGACCACACACTACAGGAAGGCAGTAGACAAATTGTCAGGAGTCCAGTGAATGACAATGAAAATGATTAAGGGGCTAGGCACATGACATGTGAGGAGAGACTGAGGGAATGCTGCTTATTTAATTTGCAGAAGAGAAGAATGGTGCATGATTTATTAATAGTCTTTACCTGAAAGCTGGTGGTGGGGGGACTCCAAAGAAAATGGAGCCAGGCTTTTCTCAGTGGTGGCAGATGACAGAACAAGGAAGAAGGTCTAGGTTGGGTACTTGAAAAAAAAACAAAATAGAACAAAACTGTTTTTGCTACAAGTGTGGTGAAGTGTAGGAATGGATTGTTTAAGGAGGTGGTAGAATTCTGATTCTTACAGATTTTTAAGGCCTGGCTTGACATAGCTCTGCCTGGGATGATTTAGTTGGGGTTGGTTCTGCTTTGAACAGGGGGTTGGACTAGAAGACCTATTAAGATTCCATCCAACCCTAATCTTCCATATTTCTATGATTGTTGATTAAAATTTTTACATAATAGCAGGAATGTCGCTGCCCTGGGATTCGATCCCTGGCTCTGGGCCCTGACCCCTAGGCCACGATCTGGCGCCCTAGGCCCGATTGGGCTCCTGCTGCCTCCAGCCTGGCCCCAGATCCCTGGCCAAGTTCGGGGCCGGGAAAAGTGGGTGCCACCACGGCTGTCTGGCCTCTATCCTGAGCCAGGAGAAGCAGGTGTCGCTGTGGGTTTCCTGGCCTCATTCACTGGCCAGGGCCGGGGCTGGAAGAGGTGAGCACTGTGGAGGGTGCCCCGGCCAGGGTCCCTAGTCCGGGATGGGGCCAGCCTGGACACTGGGGGCACTGGTGCCAAGACTTAGGACATGTGCCCCGTGTTCCAGGTGCCAGCGATGCCCCTGCTTGATAGAATTGTTCACAAGCCTTTTTGCTCAGTTTTCTGTTGCTAATTCTTTCAAAAATGTTTAACAATAGGATAAAGTTTCCTCATATTTTTGTAACTTGTTAATCATCTTCTAGAAACTTTCTCTCCTTTTCTTCTTACTCTTAATGTTTTCACATTTTCCTTTTAAGAGCAAAGTATTATTCCACTCTGCTTCCAAAAGAAATCACCCCCAATTTGATTCTAATTTGAAGACAACTTCCAAGTTATTATAAAATCCCATATGTTAACGCCAAATGGTTGGATAATCTAGTTTATTTCAAGCGCTGTCCTAGATACTTCAGAACATTAGTAACACACTCATATTGCTATTTTTTAATAATAATTGCTTCTTCTATAAATTCACAATTGGTATATTTAGCTATTATATAACATTTCTAACTGTACTAATACAGTATCATACACTTTGATTTTATCTTTAAATTTTGTTATTAAAACTATCCTTTCTCATACACACATATACTGTCTGAACTTATTCAACTATACAAAAACCTATATTATTACAAAAGCATTTGTTTGAACACTTTAAACTATGAGAGAAATGTAATAAAATGTGACTTGGTCACAGAGTTCAGTTGTTCCCCAGCTGTCTATAACATTGTTTACTTTTCTTCATTTTATGAATTAGGTAATGAAACATTAATAATTAAATTAATGTATTCCTTTGTATATTTCTAAGAGGTACCTTAATGATTGTGACAAAACTATCTATTTTTCCTCAAAGATAGAAATAAACATTTTCAAAACAATTTTGGAGATATTGCTTTTAGAGACAGTCAGGTTTATAGTCTCAATTTTTATGGAGCTTTTACTCTTTTAACAAGGAAGTCTTACCTGAGAGGGCACAGAGAAAATAGTCACATCCTTTCTCCATGTTTCTGTATTACTTAGTAAGATTAATTGAAATATCTGTTCCGGTATGAAGTATATTTTGTGACCTTTTGGTGTATTGCACCTTATTCCTGACTTTGTTAGTGTTTATGGGGAAGATCAGTTCATTCTTTAGTGTCTGAAATGTCAGAAGACATTGAAGGACATTTTTCTTTCCCCTTACAACCAATATGCCTCTTGAAGGACCGTTAGTTTCTTCTTTCACAACCAACATTCCTCTTGAAGGACACAAGATAACATTTATGTAGTTTAAGAATTCTATTAACTTTCAATGCAGAAAAAGAATAATTACACAATTTAAAGGTTCTTGGATTCAGTTTTTAGTTAAGTTGGCCTAAAACAGACCTTCGTTACGTTTGAATACATGATTCAATTGTGAGTTACTTCATTGTATCATTATCTTATAACTTCTAAATAAAAGAGAACATTACAGTTCAATATTCGTGATTCAAAATTAGATTTGTTAGGAACCACAGCTGATGTAGCAGATGCAGAATACCTTTTAATTCTGGATCAATCAACATTCTTTGAGTAATGCAGGGTACTCCGCATCCCCCATACCGCCTAATTAAACAATATCTTGGGTAAGCTCTGGAAATATGTTAATCTTATGTCCTTGGAGGAAAGAATCACTTCGTTGAGGGAGACTCTGTATCTGACATCTGTAATGATTACATATATATATAAAAAAAAAGTATTCTTCAGACTGAGTTAACCTGCTGATCTTCAATAATGGTAAATGAAGCAGAAGCTGAATTAATAGATTACTGGTTAATGGACAACACTATGATAACATTTTTATAAATACTTAAATCCATGGGGGACATGGATTCATTGTTCAGCTATACCAAAAGAAAGGCAGGAGATACCTGTTATGGCCTGATTAAATCCACAACCTTATTATTACATATCTGGGGAGTATCTGGTAGATAAAAATGCACGGTGCAAGTGCCATCCAAATTCCCAGGCAACTCATTGAATTTTACTGTTTAATCTTGCCTCTCCCTGTAAGACAGTTAAGCTGGGCAGTAAGAAAGTGGGTTTGGCTTCCTTTTGTAACATCCATGGAAGCCCCAATTCCTCTCCTTTCCCCACATTCCATTCCTTTATTCAATATCTCCTTTGTAAGTTTTTTTTTTTTTGTTTTTGTTTTTTACCAAGCTATTTATCTGATCACTGGATACCTTCTCTATAGAGTCCCTGCACTGGACTTCTGCCATGAGAAAGTGACAGAAATTAGCTTGGTTGCCTTCCCCCTAGCTCCCATCAAACCTGGTTTGGTTCCCAATGCCAGGCATTTCCCAATCTCCTCTTTTTTATTGGCAAGAAACTTTTCAGCACCCACTTCTCACAGGTGATTCTCATCCTTCCAAAATAACTCTAGTACCACATACCCTATAGCAGGATTCAAATTACTGACCATCTTATGACCCACAAGGAATTTTGCCACCTAAGGGCTTCTCATGACTTGTCTTACTCACTTTCAAGCCCTCCATACACCTTTTTGAAACAGCTTCTGATCACCTTCCCCACCCTACTTTTGCCTTTTCCCCAGCAAGCCAAGGCAATTTCCCCCTCCCTTAAGATGCAATGTAGTCATTTCTCTTTAAGATCAAGCATGTCTATTTTAAATAGAAAAAAGTAAGTTACTGATATTTTTTTTTAAAACTGTAATAAGGAACAAATTATCTATCTTGTAATGAAATTATATATTTGTTATCTGCAATATATAATTAATATGATTTGGAAATCAGTGAGTCTCTGTCATTCTCACTTTTAATGAGACCATAGCTTTTTGTAAATCTCAAACTCCATTCCTTATGTTACCAAGACAGTTAACTGCAGTTCTGTACAAGACAATGAAATAGATAAGGATCTAGGAGCTTGGAAATATGATAGTAAGGTAGAGCTAACAATACAAAAAACATAATTTATTTTTTTTTATTTCTCCTTTCAATGACTTCTGCTTATGCTAAATTAGTACCATTAACTGAATCCCCATTGTTTACACTGTGATCATCTCAAAAGAGCTCAGCAGGTATAGATGTTTTCTTTGGAGTTTGTTTATTACCAATCCCAAAATAAAATTGGATACCACTAACAAAGGCTTAAAGCTATCAGAAATAATCATTTGTCCACAAATCCTGCTAAAATGAAACAAAATAAAATTAATCCAATTTCAGATTCTTAAATCAACCAGTGCTATCAGAACGCTACACAAAAGTGGTGGACAGGGAAAGTGGAGGTAAAGAAAAAAGATGTAAAGGGAATGCTCCTGTAGAGAGATAAGTGGACTGTGGTATGTTGTGTGCTGGTTTTATGTTGTTTAATGTTAAAATATTACTATATGTAACACATTGCTTAACTTAATCCTGGTTCTCACAATAAAATAAAATGCACATTTAGATATTTAAATATTAAAAATAAATTGGAACAGCCATGCCCACTGAAGAAAATAGTATTTTATGTTATGCTAACAACATCTCCTAGGAGCTCTCACAACTGGTTGGATAGTTTTCTTTTTTGTTACTCTTATAGATCATGATAGTGATAGAAAAAAGGGAGCAGAGAAGAATCAATGTGGATCAGCTCATAGGAGCAATCCTGATCAAAATTTCAAACTTACACATTACAGAATCCACGCAAACTCTTTTCATTCCATTAAAAATACTTTTTTCCCCATGGACCAAAATATAGTCTCAAAAGGGAAACACATAAGAAAAGATATATTTAAACTATAGCTGTATTTGTGAGAAGTATATTAATTATTATATAGTGTGAAATTTCTGTGGATCTGAAGAAAGTACCCAAAGGAAAATGTCCAGGGAACAATATGAAATTTACAGTCACTTGTCAGCGGATAAAAGACATTTTTCCCTTGTAAACCTTTTAGTGATGTAAACATTTGGAATAATATTCCTCTTTGATACACTTGACAGCTTGGCTTAGTTCTAAGGCTTCTGCATGAGTATGGAATCTTTTTCTTTCTTTCTTTCTTTCTTTCTTTCTTTCTTTCTTTCTTTCTTTCTTTCTTTCCCCCCATTATCATGATCACTGTGGGTGAATAGAATTTGTTCCTGAGCTTATATATTTTCCTTATGACTCACTCAACATTTATGGAAGTCGAGTGTATAAAGGTGAGCCTTCACCTTTTATTCCTATTCGAATTTTGAATCAATTCCCAGGCCCCTCTGGGGGCAAAAACGTGTGGAGAGTATATGACCAAATGGGAAGTTGTTCAATTTATTTCATTTCCCTTCTGCTTTATCAAACAGAACAAGGTAGTGGTGAAAAAGGCCAGATGATGATGGCAATATCTTTATACTAGAGAGAAATATTATTATTTTTGAAAAAAGAATGTTTATATTTTTCCTCCCCCAAATACTCCCTAGGCTTAGGAAATCCTCTACTTTGTACTGAGCACCCCATGTGGTATGTCTACACTGGGGGGTCTGGTAAGTCAATCTAACAAGGTAGACCTTAAGTCGACTTAGAGCATCCACATGGAAAACTCCTGTTGACTGCCTGTGTCCACACTGGAAAGTGCTTAGGCTGACCCTTCCTGGTGGCCAGGAACTCTGGGAGGGGGCCTTGAGGCCAATAAGGTTGACTTAAGGGCTTTTCCCATCTACATTGGCTTAAGTTGAGTTAATAAGATCTACTTAAGTGTTAAGTTGACCTTAAGAGGTGGTGCTGTTAAGTCAACTTAAGAAAGTGCTTAAGGGTAAATCTATACTGATGGTTGCAAAATCGCTGTGGTCAGCATGATCTTCTGGGTGTAATTGAGTGGTCTATGTCGATCCACCCATCACTCCAGAAATCACCATATCAGCTCCAGGCCCGGAACTGGAGTTGTTTTAAGCTGACCAGAAGGCCTTTCCGGTCAGGTTACCTTAATGTGTAGCAATGGATTAGTAAGTCATTGAGAGATACACAAGTTATTTTATGTACCTTGCATATCTCCTGTCAACTGTTTCCGAAAAGAGCAGGAAATATAGACTAGGGCTATGTCAACTTAATAAAAGCCCAGTGTGGCCTCAGGAGCCTATAGGTTGATTTAACCTTTGTTATGTCAACCTAAGGCTCCAGTGTAAATATACCCCATGAGATCTTAACTAGATACTGAAGATGGCAGTGTCACAGGGAGGTGAATACAGACCCCGTGTGCTTAGGGCAGATCAGAGGATTTCTTCCTTGCTAATAACTTTGGGGAAAAAAAGATCAAAGCACATAGCTTCATTTTCCTGAAGTATTACATCTAGAATTACTGTGGGGCCCAGTCTTGCAAATTCTTTAATTTTGCTATTAGTCCTTAACATCTTGAACAGGTTCAGTGTCTTCAGTGGACTACTTATATATAGTCATATATGCCTTCTTGTTAATGCAATAGCATTGACCACAGGAGATCTGGCTACGCTTTCTGCCAGGGATGTATGTTTCCAGTGTGACTTTGAACACTTTACTTCATCTCAGTGCCTTGATTCTCCATGTATAAGCCAAGGGCTAACAATATTTGGTTTCTTTCCCCTTGTGTCTATCAAGTCTGTTCAAACTGTATTTGGACATAAATGATGTCCCAGTTTGTACAGTGCTTGGCATAGTAGAGCCTTCATTTCTGTGGGGACTTGTAGGCACTATTGTAAAATAGATAATGCTTTTAAAATGGGCAGGATTTGCAAGATTGGGCCTATCATGATTAAAACGTAATGAGTGTGAAGTGGTATGTAAAGAGAGCTTCCAACTTTTATTTTTGAACACCAGTTTTGTGAAATAATACTTGAATATCTAATCTCTCCATGATTTATGTTCAGTGTTCGCAGCTTGATACTGGAATTCAGTGAATGGAAAGCAACTTAGGTTCCCCCTCCCATGTTGTTAATGTTATTGATGATAAACAATGTACTGTGGTATTCATTTCCTCAAAATCAGTAAATATGTTCCAGATGTGAATCTATGGCTATGGAGAAATTGTTTGAGTCCTTTAAAAATAAAATTAATATTAACTTGTTGTTTTGGCAGAAATTGAAAAAGAAAGCTGTGGGGATCCTGGAACACCATTGTACGGTATCAGAGAAGGGGATGGATTTTCTAACCGGGATGTTTTAAGGTTTGAGTGTCAGTTTGGATTTGAGCTAATTGGAGAGAGATCCATTGTGTGTCAGGAGAACAACCAGTGGTCTGCAAACATACCAATTTGTATTTGTGAGTATCATTTTTTTTGTTGTTTTAAACACAACATGTGTTAAACTGCCCTTGAATAATGTTTTGTGGGATTAATTACTAAGTTAGTACAATGCAATTATTTTTTCTGGCATGTAGATTTTACTCCTTGTTTAATGATAGCTTCACAATATACTTATGCCAAATATAAATTCTGTGACCACTTAAAATATTTTTCTATTCTTCCTGAAGCTTTTACTAAAAGTAGTAGCATGATGTACCGCATATAAAAGATTATTGTTAACATACTATATTGTGTTAGGATGAAGTATATTTTATATGTGTGATATTTTGATAGTAACTGTTAAGTTAATTAATTTCATCAAGTTAGTACTTGCTGAATTACAGACAGGTATTAAAATTACTTACATATATTTTTCATGCATTATGCATGAATATATTTTAGATTTAAATTTGGATTTAAATGTTCATAGAAATGCATATTTCATTGTCTATCGATAATATTACGGAAAATAAACTTCACCAATTATAATATATTTGTGATAACCAGCATATAGCTCCCTTAATACCTATATAAAATACTATAGCCCATGTATGTTAAGGACTTCATTATTCACTGTCATTGTTTTTAGTTAATTTAAAATTATTTAAATAGCATGATTAAATGTAAAATGCCATCTAAACCTACCCTTTATGACTATTTTAATTCTTGTGCTTGTATGTAAGCTACAAATGAGAATGGCAGCAGTGACCTTCTGACTCTTAATGTACTCAGTGAGGGATTTGTTCATCTAAGTTCCCTAAAGCAGTATATAAGTGGTACCAAATGATAAAGGACAGTAGAACATGGATAATTCATGAGAACTGCTTTGGTTTTCAGAATCCAGTTATTGTTTTATGTTGCCCGGGGTGCTGCTTTCAGCAAGAAGCCTTTAGAAGCAAAGGGAGTAAGAAAATACAAAGAAAAAAATCAAATTGATAAATTTCTGTTTTGGCTTCTTAGCTGTTCTCAAAGACATTTTAGGAAGAGATGATAATGTGAGACAATGCTTTTGAAAATAGGTTCTACTCTGTTCTCTGATCCCCCCCCTCTTTCTCTCCTTTGATAGTTCCTTGCCTTTCTAATTTCACTGCACCAATGGGGACAGTTCTTTCACCTGATTACCCAGACGGATATGGAAATAATTTAAACTGCATCTGGACAATAATCTCAGACCTAGGGAGCCGAATCCATCTTTCTTTTAATGACTTTGATTTGGAATCCCAGTTTGACTTCCTTGCAGTTAAAGATGGTGACTCTCCAGATTCTCCAATACTTGGTACATTCACTGGTGCTGAGGTTCCCTCCCACCTTACCAGTAATGGTCATATTTTGCGCCTGGAATTTCAAGCTGACCACTCAATGTCAGGACGTGGGTTCAATATCACTTATAACAGTGAGTAGTTTTCCAATGTTGACTTGTAAAATACATACAACCAAATGTGTGGCTTTCTTATCCCTATCCTTCTTCCCCTCTCTGTCTGTGTTTTGTCTTAGTGTGTTTCTAGAGTGCAACCACTATGATTGCATGTTGAGTAGACATACTTGTGTTATATGTAACATACTTAACTCCAGTCCCAGGTGTGTGAAGGTGCTTCAGCCTAAGCTTGCCCTGAAAGTAATTATGTAGAGTACTAGGCTTGCATAGCCCATGCTGAAACTCATACAGCTACATGTTCACTGTTGTGTTATTCATACTAGCTACATTGTGCAAACATGCTCAATCTGCAGTCACAGCCTTGATTTCATTCTAGATATACCTGTAGACTGCAAGTCCATCTGTCAGCTGAGTAATAGCAGGGGACAAGCTGAGGCTACAGTCTCATGGGCAAAATATGCTTTTTCTACTGTTATCCTTCACTCTTATGCCTCCCTGTCTGTCTGTTTCCTCCACGTTATGTCTCATCACAAATGCAGAATGTGAGCTCTGTGGTGATGACACCATCTCCTTATTACTCATGGGTAAAGCTCCTATTACAATGGAGCCCTGATCCTTCAAGGGCTCTCACCTACCACAGTTATACAAACAGTGTGTTAGCACACTTGGAGCTTTTCAGCAGTACTACTGCAATACATCATCAACAACATTAGTTCATAAAGGAATTTTTAAAAATCTGTCTTTTATCTGTTGATTTTTATTGGGTTCCTTCATTATCATATTTTTCTTCTGTTGCTTAAGAGCCCAATCCTGCAAACACATAGTACTGAAACTACTGTTTTAGTACTTTGAGTAAAGGTTGAGTTCTTGCATAATTAAATCCTAAAGCTTTGAGTAAATGCTCACAACATGGTTTCTGAGAGTCCTATTTAATGAAATACCTTCACATTTTCTTAACTTTATGCATTCTAAGTTGTCTAGGATCTTTTTCAGGATTGGTGTCTAAGAATGAGGTTATAAGCACAGTCATAACTAATAATATTTTCCAGAAGGTCTTAATTTCTTTGTTTATACCTACTTCTCTGTATTAGTATCACAGCAGAAAAAGAAGATGCAAAGTGATTAACACTGCATAACTTTCTGGTAATTATACTTATTCTCTGGGACCCCAGCTGTTCCTTAAACACTGAGAAAGTTGATGGCTTAATACTGTATGTCAAGGTCTTATAAGTATAGTAGTTAGAAAAGATGTCTGTTCATGTTGATCTTTCTGAAAGAGCGTTGTTTACTGACAACACAGAACTTAAGTAATTAATAACAATGGCAGTTTACCACCTTTCTGAAGTGACACTGGTGGTGAATGCTGTCACTAAAACATTGAGAAACTGTAATTGCACACCATTAAAGTTAAATTAGCTGTGACATATGTCATAACAACTTCCTATATAAAACTGCTGCCTTTGCCATTAGGGGTTTTCACTCTTTGTACCTCAGCTTTTGCTTTGCTTTGACTAAAATCCACAGTACATATCTTGTTAAACCTAAATTTAAGTGACATTATTCTGTTCCTTGAGATTTAGGTAACAAAGAGAAAGATGTTAATTTACAGCTTTTGGTTTGTTCATATATGTATATATTTTATTTAAAAAATACATTTGAAGCACAAAAAATAATTGCAAGCCACAAGCAGACTATTTTTTGTTTTAAAACTTGCAGAAAATGTAGCCAGTGTTAAAAAAACAGAAACAAACAAAATCCACTAACTTTTCTTACCAATTTGCATTCCTCAACAGTTCTTCACATTAAATTGATAAATCCTGGAAAGAAGGAAAGGTTTCTTTTGTATTTAATTGTTATAGTTGTGTATGTTCATATACAATATCAGTGGAATTTATTTATTTAGCTATTGCAAAGCGTGTTATGTTTGAAGTTATACTTTCTTGAATTTACTCTTAAATATAAGGGTGGATGATAGAGGGAACAATGTACTTTCTGCCAATTGATAGAAGAAAACCTAATTGAATTGTAATAAGAAACTTTAATTTATAGAAGACTTTGCCATTATGTGTTTTGTTTTCCCCAGTGAATTAAAATTAGTTTGAAGCTCTAGATCAGTGGTTCTCATGCACTGTCAGGACACATCACTGTATCGCCACACAATAGTAAGTGTTTCATGGAGAGCTGGGGAGGTGGCTGGATTTGGCCTGGAAGGTGTGGGCTGGTGTGTCCTGTAGGGTCGCGACACACTGCCAAATGTGTTGTGACCTGCAAAAAGTTGAGAATCACTGCTCTAATGGGCCTGGTTCCTCTCTCACTTTTAAACCTCTTGTACACTGGACTTGTTTTAATAATTTCAATGTAAATGCTCCTGATACGGATGCAGAATCAGGGACCATGTTTTAGTCATGTAGATATATCATGCACCTCAGAAAAGTCGCTGTCATTACAACTTAGAAAGCTAAGAAGAAGAAGAATGAACAAATGAAAACAAAACATAAAAAAACCCAAAATGGATTGGAATGAGACTCTTTGAATAGAAAAAGGGGAAAAGTGGTGGGGAAAGAGAGTGTTCCACATAGTCATCACTTAAAGTATGTACCGATAATAAGTGACCATTTCCTCTCATATAGGAACACAGTGAGAACATTCTCTTGGTAACTTATATCAAATGCATAATGAAATTGGCATCTATTTTACAATAATATTGTTTAAAATAATAGTGGTTTTTCTACATTTTTTCAATAACTTTCCTATTTTGCTTACATTTTTTAAGATTCTTCCATAAGGGTATGTTTAAAGTAGGATATGTAGGGTTCCAGGGGAACAGAGGATGGGAGGCTCTTCAGTTAGCATCATGTTTACAAAAGACAGAAATGAGAGAAACTCCATATACCATGTCTAGTCTTTCTCCATAAATGGCTCGAGTTTTAGACTGATAATTTACTGGAAAACCCTTTGCACCAAATGTGAGCATTATACATTGCTGTGAAGGCCAATCATGGAGGTAGGAAGAGAATTCCTGTTAATTTGAGTATCTAATTGTAGAAATTCATTTTCGATTAACACTTTTGCTATATATGTCTACTCATTTCCAAAGCCATTATTTGTCTTCTCTTCCTTTCAATATCATATTTTATTTCACAAAAAGAAGTACAAAATTCATTCATAAGGAAAATATAGGCTAAACTAATACTTCACTTAGATGATTTCATATATGTGTTACCTGAGGAAAGAATAGGGATTACATATCCATGTTTGCGGTGCATTTAAGTAGTCTTCAATATATGTTTCCAAAGGGAGAGCTGTGTTTGTCTAGTCCAGCAAAAAAACAAAACAAAACAAAACACCAAGGAGTTCTGTGGCACTTAAAGACTAGCAGATTTATTTTTCACATGAGCTTTCGTGGGAGAAAATCCCACTTCGTCAGATGCTTCGAAGATGGGTGAAATTACAGAAGCATCTGACGAAGTGGGATTTTCTCCCATGAAAGCTGATGCAAAAAATAAATCTGTTAGTCTGTAAGTGCCACACAACTCCTTGTTTTTTTTTCAATATATGTACTTCAAACTGATTTCTAAGTGATATATCTAGCTATTTCTATTATCTATGATGTATTTTGAATTCTGTAAATGTGAGATCTTCTTCTACTGATTTTTTTTCTCCAGTAGCTATAATGCAGAGTATTTATATTATTTCAATGAAAAGAAACTTTTTGTCACCTCCATTTGGTCTATGCATTTTTTCAGTCTCCAGTTAAAATAAAAAATAATCATGACCATTCTAGCATATCTCTGTATGTAAGCAGGATCCACTAAGCGCTGAAGTGCTCATCATCAGATAGGATGCTTGGGACAGATAAATAGAATCTGAGGGAAAACAAAAACTTTATGTTCCCCCTGCCATATTAGTTTTAGCTCCCCCTCCCGTATTAGGTCCCAGATTTACAAGTCTGTGTTTCATTTTGTGTGTGTGACAGCTTAAGGAAGAGTTCATGGATTGACAGAAAAAAGTTTTTATTTGATATGTTCACTTTTTTACAAAAGATCATGAAAAAGTATTATGAAACCTTCATGAAGTGAAAATTAATAGTTTATCATTGTCCAGATAAAGCAGTCCCTTTAATTTAAAAGTGGCTGCCTCTCTAGACAGGGATGGCGTTCAGGTCTACTGACTTCACACCTGTACTACTGCCACTCTAACACTTGAATTTCACTTTCCTTCTGATTCACGTGTGAATGATCTCTATGGTATAACACATTTACAGCAGATAATGGATCAATATGTGAACTGATAACAACTGTGGAATCCTTTTTAACTTTCTCCTGTAATGCCCTACATTCAGCTGTCAGAATACTGGCTCAGAGAAGAGGATATGTCCCTGAACTAACAAATTGGTGTTATGCAGTATGTTGATATGCCCATGAGCATAAAAGTCATGAAAACCAGAGCTACTCAGCATACAATTTGTTATGTATAAGCCATCTCAAGAATATGTTTCTCAGTGTCAGGTTCCAAGTTAAGGATACGCATCTATCTGTTGCATTTTGTTCAATACTGGGGTTATATTAATGACGTCTCTTCTGAAGTTTGTGAAAAAAATGATAGCAATCAGTCAAACTATTCTATCCTGACTACCTATTGTTTGCTGGGTGGGAGGAGGAATTTATTTTTAATTCCCAGTAATTCCATTTTATTTTAATGATATAAAGTCATATAACATATCTGTTTTTTCACTCCCAGGATTTATAATATTTCACAAATCAAAAATTAATTTTATGACATTTTGTATTGCCTGATTGTTATAGTTCTCGCTAGTCTTGTAAGCAACACACAGGAAAGCATTCAAGAAATGCTAAGTATTTACATCAGAACATTCCATTATATACCAATATATAATAAATGAATGGAAAAAAGACATAGACAGACCTAATTATCTTTTGTCACCCAGTGTACAGAATATTTTCTGTTAGTTTCCTTTTAACAGACAAAATTACTGCAATTCTATTCAGTAGATAATATAAAGCACCCTTTACAGGTGCATACAAGAGGGTTAAAGATGGCTGTTAGCTATTTTTTTGAAAATACCTTCAGTTGAAGGATACTTGTGTCATAGCAGATTTGTATAAAGAAATGCTCTGAAGAATTGTGTTTATATTGTAATAGAACAACTAATTTAAATTATTTTTAAAATATTTAATTAATTTATTTTGTTTCTTTGGGGGCTTGTTTTCTGTGGAGAACATTTTGGGAAGAATGATTATGGATAGCTGAGTTCAAAGTTGCTTGTGTGGCTATCTGTGTGGGAAGTGCTTGAACATTTATGTAATCATGGAAGAGAGCAAGACAATGATTTATTTTGTCAATCACAATTAAACGATACAGTTTCCACAGTGAATACTGGTAGAGAACCATCCATGACAAATCTAGGCAGACTTAAAAATTCACCCAAAATATATTTCAGTACAAAATAAATTCAATAAAATGGAGATCTTATTGGCATTTTACAGGAAAAATATGGCTAAATTGATGGGATAAATTATTTCTTGTTTATTATTCTCTCAGCTTATACTGTCGTCATGTCCATGCATTTTCTTGGTTTTGTGCTCACTAACATATTGTTCTTTAAGACCAATTTAATTACAGTATGTTTCTGTATAAATCAGAAATGTTGTTAGATCTTCTAGGGTCAGACTATTTAACATTACAAGTATTTTCTCTACAGCAAAGTATCCTGTCTTATACTTAGCTCCTGCAAAAACATGAAGGAATAATTTACAGTTACTGTTATTCAGGTTGACAAATGCCATGTCCAGCTATCTAAATTTTCCCCAAGAAACTGATGTTGAAAGTTGCACGTAATACTTTTCCACATGAAGGAAAGATCATAATAAGCCATAAATAACTACTGTATTCTTTTAAGAGGGTTGGTTTAAAGGTCGTTATGACCTTGTGCATGCGTGAGTGTGTGTCTGTTTTTATACACTAAATGTACAGTTTATTCCATAATTATAACAATGAGCCATTCTTATTATCTCATATGGACATAATACTATCTCAGAGAGAGAGAGAGAGAGAGAGAGATGCCTGTATAGATATATATATTTCTGATATAGTATTATGTTAATATTTTATAATAAATAATATATATAAATAATATACATATAATATATATAAATAATAAAAATAAATAAAATGACATATATATATATATCTATACAGTATCTATTTATATCTCTGTATTTTGTGTATGACTGCGCGCATGCGTGTGTGTGTGTGAGAGAGATTGAGAGAGAGAGAGAGAGAGAATCTAATGGCTTATCTGCATCAGAAAGTGTTGTGGCTTTAATTATTCAAGCATAATTAAGATGGCAAACTCCACCACAGTATGGTTGCAGTTATAATGATATAAAAGTACTTGTAACAACGTAAGTTTTCTAGGTCCTGAAGCAAAATAATCTATGTCAGAAATAAGGCACATTTTATACCAGGATTACTGGTTCCACACTAGGTCTTTTGCTTGTTTAGGTATTTTAGAACGTGACCTTCCTAATCAGCACATTTATATTAGTGTAACTTGTCTAATGTTGGCCAGGCCTAAATTTCATAGATGCATAGAAACTACTATCACAAAACTGCTAAAAATTAGGTGCTACTTCTATTAGGAACTGAATAGTCAATAATTTATAATATTCTTTCTCCCCTCCCTTTCTCCTTTGCTTTCTATTTTAAAGCATTTGGACATAATGAGTGCCCTGATCCTGGCGTACCAATCAATGCAAGGCGTTTTGGTGACAATTTTCAATTAGGGAGTTCAATCTCAGTTATTTGTGAAGAAGGATTTATTAAAACACAAGGAACTGAAACCATAAGTTGTATACTAGTGGATGGAAAAGTAATGTGGAGTGGACCTATCCCTCGGTGTGGAGGTATGTGAATTTTTGTTATTTCTTTTTATTTAGGGTAGTTTATCATAAATTATTTTATGTATTTTATGGGTAAAATTATTACTTTTTACAAAATCCAGTACAAAGACTATACATCATTTAAATCCCACTGACCATTTTCACAGGAGTGAAATTAATGCATTCTGAATATTTTCTAGTAAGTGCAAAAAATAATTAAAAATAATTTCTCAAAGTCATTTCTTTTAAATTGAGGAATTCTTGAGAGTACAACTTTAGTTTTCTTATAAACAAAAGCATGGCAAATAGTGTAAAACATTGTGAATATGCATGACAATAGCTTGTGCAACTTGTCTTTTGACTTTTTTCACTTGACAAGTTGCTTATTTTTTTAAATATAGTTAATTAATTTTCCTTACAGAATTAGTTAGTGATTCATAAAGCTATTGTTAACAAAACCAAAACTTATTTAATGGTGACATTTAATTTGTCTACTATTTTGACTATAAATTAGATCTGTTGAAACATGATGTTTATGTAGAGTCTTAATTTCCTTTTAAAAGATGTTCTGGAAAGGTTGCATTGGTTCTTTAGGGGTTAAAACATCAAACCAAGGTTCTGACTACTTGAAACCATTAGTGATTTTGGTAAATTATGTGCTAGTATAAAATAGTTAGAATTCCACTAAGGTTGATGTAATTGCACCCATTTACAACAGTGGAGATTTTGGACTCATTTTCTGATAGATGTATTAATAACACAGGTGGTCACTAAATTTTTAGTCAGCTCTCTACATTATGGCTATGTCCACACTTGGGCAGTTAAATTGATTTCACTTAAATCAATTTAATAAAATTGCTATAAAATCATTTAATTGGTTTAAGTTAAATCGATTTAACAGGTCCCCACTAGAAACTCAAATCAAACTAGTATGTCCATGGACAGGACTTGCTAGTTCGATATAGTAAAGGGGCACCATGGGAGATGTAGCAACATGGCCATCTAAAAGGGCCATGCCCCCACCCAATATATAGAAGGAGGACAGCACCCTGGGAAGGAGAAGGACAAAAGCATTAAATTGAAATAACAGTTAAATCAAAACAACACATGCACACAGCATTATTTTGAAATAACAGTTTTGATTTAACCGTCATTTTGATATAAAACTAGGTTTTATTATATCAAAATAACTTCCTTTATTGCGAGATAAGGAAGCTCCTTATCTCAGTATAAGGAACCCTATGTCATATTTCATTTGCCTTAAGATCACAGTTTGGTCCTGTACTACCTTACTTACTGTCCTAAATTTTATGGAAGGGTCTTGCTAGATCCCACTTCAAAAAGATTTGCATTTCATATTTGGGTGAAATAACATAAAAAATGTTACCTGTCTCTCAGGATTGTTGATACTTAATTAGAAAATGTTTATAAAGTGATTTCAGATGCTCAGATTAAAAAAGCACTATTGATATATAAACTATTATTATATGTTGTATCTTGTCCATTTGATGTCAAGATATTTCTACTAAAGAAGGAGTAAAATATGGAAGTTGATTATCTTGACACTCATTCTACAACTACTTCTGCCTGAAAAATTAAGAAAAACAAAACAAAAAAAATATATCAACCAACCAACCAAACAAAACATTCTCAAAGATCAGAAGCCCTGACTGTTGTTGAAATTTAGAGAGCTAATACATATAATCATAGTCACTGAGCTTCTCTTTCATCTATGCTTCTATAACAAAATTCTGAAGACGATACAACAGAGTTTCCTGCCAGTTATCACCCAGTAAATGCACTGAGGAGTAGCTGATGAAGACCTTCTAGAAACATCTGTCTCCTGCATTTCTGAGCTTTCAAGATACAGTCCAAAGAAGGTGCTGGTGAACATCTCCCTTTAGACAAGCAAAACAAACTGACCTACAACAAAATCATGAAAACACTTTTCAGTCTACTGATGGTTACCAACACAACTATTAACTGACTCAGCTATCAATTTTGCCAGAGATGAGTGGAGAGACCTTACATTTATTTTGTTCATTTCTCTCAGACAGATCTCACTGGATATTTCTCAGTTCCCCCAAAGTTGTAGGACTTTGTTCTGTCCATTTTCTTATTTTAAAAAATATATTTATCCATTAGGGGAAACTGCAAGAAGTTCTAGGTTTTGATGCTAACAGTACTCTGACAATTTCCAGCTTCCCATCCTTGAACCTTGATACATACTATGTCAGTACTGAGCTGGCCAATGCCTAGAAGAAGTAAGTGGTTAAGATGGGGGGGAAAAACAAACAAAACTTCTTGTTCAAGTTCATCTAGCATGAGGTGTATTACTTCACCCATTGCTGAAGGCTTCCACTGTCCTATTTTCAAGGTTTTGCAGTATCTGTGTTCAAATGGACGTATCACTGTTCTTGGGAACCAAACAACAACACTATTCAGAAGTCCCTTCCTATTTTCTTTTGGACAGAAAATTGTGCCTTTTCCTTCAGCAAGAGGCAGTAGTGGTGCATGTACTTTTCTTTGGTTCAAAGCTTGCTTCAACACTCAGCAGTCCACTACCTAAATCAACTGGATCAGCAAGTTAATGACATTCCAATGCTTCCTGTGCTCTATGCAGACTCCCAGTCAGATTCTAGATTTCCTTTGAAATAGGGGTTTTGATATTTAAAGCCTTCTATAAACTGCTACCCACAGCAATTTTTCTGTTTCACAATGTTGAACTCATCATTTTCACCAGAATTACTGAGGCTATATCTTGCCATCTTTAAATTATCATGTTATTCACATTTCCTTGTACTAGTCTGTATCTGTGATATGTAGTCACAGAAATAGCAGAGTGGCTTAGCTACCTTTCTTGGGTTGAAGTACAACCTTGTTAATATGTCTATAGATACCCATTTCAGGTGAGGGCTTAATGGGTACGTCTACACTATGTGTTTAAGTTGACTTAAGGGCCCTTAAGTCAACCTAAACAGAGCCCTGTCTATACTACAGGGCAATAAAGTCGACTTTATAAGTTCTACTTATAAAGTCGACTTTACTGTTAAGTTCAAAGAATCATAGAATCATAGGGTTGGAAGGGACCTCATAGGTCATCTAGTCCAACCCCCTGGCAGAGGCAGGACCACTCCCACTAAACCATCCCAGTCATGGTTTTGTCCAGCTGGGCCTTAAACACCTCCAAAGATGGAGATTCCACCACCTCCCTTGGCAGCTCATTCCAAGGCTTCACCACTCTCCTAGTAAAAAAGTTTTTTCTAATATCCAGCCTCGACCTCCCTAACCGCAACTTGAGACCATTGCTCCTCATTCTGTCCTCTGTTATTACCGAGAACAGTCGAGCTCCATCTTCCTTAGAGCATCCCTTAAAGTAGTTGAAGTTTGCTATCAAATCCGCCCTCAATCTTCTCTTCTGCAGACTAAATAAGCCTAATGCTTTCAGTCTCTCCTCATAGGGCTTGTGCTCCAGCCCTTTAATCATTTTGGTTGCCCTCCTCTGAACTCTCTCTAGCATGTCTCTGTCCTTTTTGTACTGGGGAGCCCAAAATTGAACACAGTATTCTAGATGTGGCCTTACCAGTGCAGAATAGAGGGGAATGATCACATCCTTTGATCTGCTGGTAATACTTCTTTAGATGCAGCCCAGTATGCCATTGGCCTTCTTGGCAGCAAGAGCACACTGCTGACTCATATCTAGCTTCCCATCCACCATGACCCCCAAGTCCTTTTCTACACTGCTGCTACTTAGCTGAATGTTTCCCAGCCTGTAGCGGTGCATGGGGTTTTTTCGTCCCAAGTGCAGGATTTTACACTTGTCCTTATTGAACCTCATAAGATTTCTATTGGCCCACTGTTCCAATTTATCTAGGTCTCCCTGAATCCTGTCCTTGCCCTCCAACGTGTCTACTGGTCCCCCCAGCTTGGTGTCATCCGCAAACTTACTGAGAATGCAGTCTATTCCATCATCCAGATCATTGATGAAAATGTTGAACAGAACCGGCCCCAGGACCGACTCCTGGGGCACACGACTCGTGACTGGCTGCCAGCTAGACATGGAACCATTGACTCCTACACGCTGAAACCGTTGATCTAGCCAGTTTTCTATCCACCTTATAGTCCACCTATCCAACCCATACTTCCTTAATTTGCCAGTGAGAATGCTGTGGGAAACTGTATCAAAAGCCTTGCTAAAATCAAGGTATATGACATCAACGGTTCTTCCTGCATCCAGAAAACCAGTCATCTGATCATAGAAGGAGATGAGATTGGTCAGACATGATTTACCCTTGGTAAATCCATGCTGACTGTTCCTGATCACTTTATTTTCCTCTAAGTGTTTGAGGATGGATTCTTTGAGAATCTGCTCCATAATTTTTCCAGGGATTGAGGTGAGGCTGACTGGTCTGTAGTTCCCTGGATCCTCCTTTTTCCCTTTCTTGAAAATAGGCATTACATTTGCTTTTTTCCAATCCTCTGGCACCTCCCCCGTTCTCCATGAGTTTTGAACGGTAATGGCCAGCGGTGCTGCTATCTCATCGGCCAATTCCCTTAGCACTCTTGGATGCAGTTCGTCCGGCCCCATGGACTTGTGCACATCCAGCTTCTTTAAGCAGTCCCTAACCTGACCTTCTGTCACCTAGGGCCTGTCTTCTTCTCTCCCATCTGCCACACCCATGGTAGTGTGCTGGGAGCTGACCCTGCCTGTGAAAACTGAAGCACTGAGCACTTCAGCTTTTTCCTCATCCTCTGTCACAAGGATGCCTGCCCTATTCAGCAAGGGGCCTACACCATCCCTGATCCTCTTCTTGTTATTAACATACTTGTAGAACCCCTTCTTGTTATCCTTTACATCCCTCGCTAGCTGCAACTCCATTTGTCCTTTGGCCTGTCTGGTTTTATCCCTGCAGTCCCTAGCAATATCTTTATATGCCTCCTTGGTCATCTGACCAAGCTTCCACTTCCTGTAACCTTCCTTTTTATGTTTAAGCTCAGAGCAGAGTTCCCTGCTAAGCCATTCTGGCTGCCTCCCATTTTTGTTCTTTCTCCTAATTGGAATGGCAACTTCCTGTGCCCTTAGCAGGGTTTCTTTAAAATATAACCAACTCTCTTGGACTCCTTTCTCCTTCAGATTAGCTTCCCAAAGGATCCTGCCCATCAGTTCCCTGAGGGAGCCAAAATCTGCTCTTTTGAAGTCCAGGGTTTTTGTTTTGTTTCTTTCCTTCCTTCCTTTAATCAGCATCCTGAACTCAACCATGTCATGGTCACTACTGCCTAGCTTGCCATTTACCTCTACATCCCTGATCAATTCTTCCCTGTTTGTGAGCAGCAGGTCGAGTGGTGCAAGGTCCCTAGTCGGTTCCTCTAGCATATGTACTAGAAAGTTGTCCCCAACACTCTCTAAAAATTTCCTGGATTGCCCATGCACTGCTGTATTGGCCTCCCAGCAAATGTCAGGGTAATTGAAGTCCCCCATCAGCACCAGGGCCTGTGATCTACAAGCTTCCGCTAGTTGTCCATAGAACACCTCATCGACCTCCTGCTTCTGGTCTGGTGGTCTATAGCAGACACCCACCACAACATCCTGCTTGTTGCTTTCCCCTCTCAATGTAACCCACAGACTTTCTATTGGCATGCTTCCACTTCCATAATGGAGCTCTGAGCAGTCATAGAGCTCTTTTACATATAACGCTACTCCTCCCCCTCTTCTCCCCTGCCTGTCTTTCCTGAACAGTTTATACCCATCCATGGCAGAGCTCCAGTCTTGCAGACTATCCCACCACGTCTCCTTTATTCTTATAATATCATAGTTCCTTGTCTGTGCTAATATTATCAATTCTTCTTGCTTATTTCCCAGGCTCCTCGCATTAGTGTACAGGCACCTAAGATACCCGGCCGATTGCCCTATTTAGTCATGTTGATTTCCAATTCTATTATGTAAACCTCCTTGCATTTTTTCTTGGAGTTCTCCTCCCCCACTCTCCTCATGTATTGGGGCTTCAGTAGAGCACTTAAGACATTTATTTGATTCCCCCCCCCCCATGTTCCAACTACCTTCTCTTTTCTTGCTGTTGATACAGTCCCTGCCCCCCCCCAGTTGCATCCCTTCCCCCAGATCACCCACATTGTTACTTACCTGTGGGCTTTGGTCTCCTTCCCCTGTTGAACCTAGTTTAAAGCCCTCCTCACTAGGTCAGCCAGTCTGTGCCCAAATATGCTCTTCCCCTTCCTGGACAGGTGAAGGCCATCTCTGCCTATCAATCCTCTGTCCTGAAACAAGACTCCAGGGTCAAGGAAGCCACATCCCTCCTGACCACACCATCTTCGCAGCCAGGCATTCACCTCTAGGATGCATCTGTCTCTCCTCAGGCCTCTAGCCTTGACTGGAAGGATCAAGGAGAACACCACCTGTGCTCCAATCTCCTTCACCCTCACTCCCAGAGCCCTGAAGTCACCTTTGATCGGCTGAGGATCACCTCTCGCAGTATCATTGGTACCCACATGGATAAGAAGCATGGGTTAATAGTCTGAGGGGCGGATGAGTTTAGACAATCCCTCTGTTACATCACAGATACAGGCACCTGGCAGGCAGCATACCTCTCTAGAGGCCTTGTCAGGGTGACAGATGGGTGCCTCTGTTCCTCTCAGGAGTGAGTCCCCAATCACCACAACCCTACGTTTCTTCTTAGGTGAGGTGGCTGTGATCTGCCCAGCCTTTGGGGTTGATGGCATCTCCTCTACCTCATTTTAGTGTGTCCAGCACCGCATAATGGTTCCTCACCACAATGGATGGTGGGATGTGAGCAGGTGTGGAACACTGTCTACTGCCAGAGGTGACCAGCTGCCAGTGTCCTTCCTCTGCCATAGGCATCCCATCCATTTCCAGAGCTGTGGCAGTAGCCCTTGGCATTGGGATAGGGACCTCCTCCATGCAGGTCTCATCGTGGACACTGTCAAGGAACTTTTCCAGGGCATAGATACCCCCGAGTCATGACACCTCCTCCTCTAACTCTCCTACCTGTTTCCAAAGAGATGCCACCAGAAGGCACCTATCACATAGGCTCATCTCCCTAGCCTGATCATCAGTGGCAGGAAAATGAAGGCCACACTCCCTGCAATTCCACACCAGGGTCTGGGTGGAAATATCCATGGACAGACAGTCTGTCTGGCTACAAACAGAGGCAAAGGAAACAGCAGGGGTGCTGGCACCAGCAGTACGGCTCCTCTTCAACATCTTGGCCTCACCAAACTCCTCCCCAACCTCCCTCGCAAACTCCCCTATTTGCAGTCCCTCTGGTCGCTCAAGCAGTGGCTTTTAAAGTCCTTCTCTGCCTAGGCAATGCAGACTCATTAAGTCGACTTAATAAGGTCGACATAGTGCAGTGGGGCTATTAAGTCAACTTTATAAAGTCGACTTAAGCCAGGACACCCATTTAAAGTCAACTTTATAAACTTTATAAAGTCAACTTAATTTGAGTGTGGAGTCACTAAGTCAACTTAATAAGGTCTACTTAAAGTTGACTTTAAGTAGACTTTATTAAGTCGACTTAATAAAGTCGACTTAGCTTTTACAATGTAGACATAGCCAATGTGTTTTCCTAACTTTATTTCTCAATAATTTTGAAAACTAGACAGTTTATTTAGGTGTATATACTGTGGCTTGGGAATTGGTCTTACACACACATTTTTTAAAAAAAATCTTAGTCCAGACCTTCACTATATAAAAAGGCTTTTGACAAATATTAATGGGATATATATATTTCCATGTATTAATACAAGAACCTACACTGTAATATGCAAGTGTTACCTATACACTATCAAACAATTTTCCCTCATCTTTTACCTTTATGAAAGCTTCTTTCAAGAGGTGCAGTCTAAAAACTAGTAATCAGATGTTTGTGTTTGTGAACCCTGTTTTTCCAATGCTTTGAATGTCTTTTACTGTCATTCTGTATTCACTTTACATTTTTCATGATAAAAGCCAGGAATATTGTCTGTATACTTGTGGATTAGTTGTATTAGTTAGAAGTAAGCATATCTTTTAAATCCTTTCTTAACTATGGGTAGATTACTGAAATTGGATCTAAGTAGGCAGTGATGAACAGAAGACATTGTCAAACCTAAGACTCTATTCTACTTCTACTTTCTCTTTCTTTTGAAAATGGAGGTCATTTTTTGTCTCTCCTCCTTTATGTCCTCTTGGATTTTTATTCACCTGCCCTCCATGCTTCTTCCACCGGCCTCTTCCCCTTTCTCTACCTTCTCCATTTCTCACTCTTTGCCTCCAAACCCTGGTAACTTTCTTTCTGAAGAGTATGTTTCAATGAAGAATACCATAGAGAATGTGTAATATAATCAAGATGTTGTTCTCAGCAGCTGGATAACAAAGGCTACTCTTATAGAAAACAATATTTGGACCTTCCAGAGGGGTAGCTGTGTTAGTCTAGTTCAGCAAAATAAACAAGGAGTTCTGTTCAACTTTTAAAGACTAACAGATTTATTTATTGCATGAGCTTTTGTGGAAGCACCTCTCTTCTACTTATGCTACATTGATGACATTTTCATCACCTGGACCCAAGATAGGGATGCTTGTGAAGCAGGGATTAAGGAAGGGGGAACATACTGGAATGCTGTCCCGGGATCCACAATTTTTAGGGGCCAGCTTTCCAGGGCCCCTAAAATAGAAAAATGAAGTGGAATGCTGCATTTTGGTGTGCTTCACTCTTCCCTGACTGCTGACAACAGGGAGACACTAAAGCTTGCCCTGTGCAGAAAAGTACGGGCCAGCTCTACTGCACATGTGCAGGGCAGGCTGCACTAGAGGTAGGAGCCTGCAAAGGAGGCTGGAGCAGTGAGGGGAGTAAAGAGTGATTCTCCCCTGCCCTGGGCCCCAGGAGTTTGGGGCTGCACACCACTGGAAGCCAGTGAGGGCTGTCTGCTACCACTAGTGAGCAAGTGCAGGAGTGGGGCTTTCCCCCCATTTTCCTCCCTGCCAGATTCAGGAGCTTGGTGCGTCCCAGCAACTTGCAAAGCAAATGTGCTGGAGGACACTAGGTAGGGTTTGGTGACATGGGTTGGATTTGAATTGGCAGGCATGGCCCCATAGGCCAGTGTGTGTCAGGTGGTGGAGACAGCGCAGCCATTGAAATGTGGCAGGGAATGCCTGGGATCTGCAAGAGCTACGCAGGGGAGGAAGGGGCTAACGGGCTTGTTTCAGACTTGTTCTCAGTGGGAACAGGTGAGGGAGGAGGCCTGGGTAGGAAAGTGGTGTCTCTGAGGTGAGGCAGAGCTGGTGTGTGTTTCTAGTGGACAGACATGAGGGCGGGGGCAGTTACCCATTTGATCTCGTTGGGGAGGAGAGGGAAACGAATGCAGCTGGTCTGTCTTGAGTACAGCAACAATTGCCCAGAATCTGTGAGAGGCTTTGCAAACAAAGCTCTTCATGCCACTGAATCCTTCCCCTCTGAAAAACTGGCACTGCACTTCCAGCCCCTGCCTGCAAATGGAGCTGGGAAGTTTGGGATGAATCAGAATCGTCCAGGCCTGTTTAATCCAGCCCTCAGGTCCTAGGGCAGGATTGCTCCCTGTAGGGCTTTGTTTAGACTAGTTTGAATTCAGTAGTTAGGCTTTGCCTTCCCAGCACAGAGCATCCCCAGCTTCCCAAACAGAAATTTATGTGCACCACACTCTGGCCAGGCCTTTGCAAGCTGGGGTCACATCTCTACCCCTACAGAGGGTGGAAAGGATTTCCATAGGGTCAGGCTTAGGTCTCGGGGGTTGCCGGAGCAGGGCTTAGAACCCAGGAGCTGGCAAAGATCCAGAGCCACAGTTGGAGCTGAAGGGGTGCCAGGGAATCCAGAGCCAGGGCTGCCAGCTCAGGGAGCAGAGCCAGGATTAGATGCCAGACACGAGCCAGTTTTTAACTTGTGATGCTGTTCATTTGTGACAATAATTGCCATAGACATAAATGCCATATAAAATTATAAATATTTTTATGGAGCGATAACCGATGCATGTGGTACTGAGAAGTGGTTGCAAGGTGAATACCTTCCTAGGCTGGGGCCTGCACATGTATGAAGGGGGCCTGGACAAAACGGGAGGGAGACCTGGAGACTAGGAGGGTTCCAGGGCCCATCAAATTATACTTTAATCACTACCTTGAAGATTTCCACAGAGACTTCAATCATTTCTGCTCCACAATCAAACATACCCTGAAACACTGTGTACACAAGATCCACTTTGTGGATATCACAGTGCAAATTAGTGATGGATTCATAAACACTATCCGTTACAGGAAACCTAATGATTCTTGTAGTTACCTAGATCCCTCGAGATTTTATCCTAGATACACCTGCACCAGACGATCCACTGTCTACAGCCAAGCCTTGAGATAACTGTATATCATCACATATAAGCCGAAAATTTTGTGCCTGAAAATTGGCTTCAAAACAGGCTCTCGGCTTGTACTCAAGGGAATATGGTAGACAGCCCCTCCCAGGAGTTTTTCAGACCATGTGGTAAGTCGGAACCCCAGTGTTGCTGGGCGGCCATTTTGGGCAGCCGGGTGGGGCTGGGGCTGGAGTGAGGAGGGGACCCCGGCGTCTGGAGTGGCCACATTAGAGGGCCTGGGGGGAGTCAGCCTGGACAATGAGGGGGAGATTCAGGGAGGCCAGGGAAGCTGCAGCAGGGACCGGAGGTTGGGCAGGGGGTCGGAGAGTTGGGGAAAGTGATAGAACAGCCGGACGGGGTTTGGGGGGGGGGGTGTTCAGGGAGGCCAGGGAACGGGCGGCAGGGCTCGGGCATGGGGGGGGTCGGGGAGTCTGGGGAAAGCAGCAGGAGGACCCAGGGTTTTTGGGGAGCCCAGGGAAGCAGCAACAGGGACCGGGGATTGGGGGGGGGTGCCTGGCAGGCTGGGAAGAGTGGCAGCAGGGGTTGGGGGATGATGGGGAAAGGGTGTTGGGGAACAGAGGAGCAACAGCACTGAACTGAGAAGGGAGTAGGGGAGCGGCAGTGAAGAGCCAGGGGACAGCAGGAGGAGCCACGGGGCTCCAGTGGGGAAGGGACAGAGAAGGGGGGCAGCAGTGAAGAGCCGGGGGGCAGCAGTGAGGAAAGGGCAGAGCAGGGGTGCTGGCAGGTAGCAGTGAGGGAAGAGTGGAGTAGGGGGTGGCAGTGAGGAAGGGACAATAGGAAAAGCAGAGAGCAGCAGTGAGAAAGGGGCAGAGCAGGGGGCAGCAGGAAACTGAGAAGTGAGCAGGGGGGTAGCAGTGAGGAAAGGGCAGAGCAGGTGGGAGCAAAGGGGCAATAGTGAGGAAAGGGTGCAGCAAGGGGCAACAGTGAGGTAAATGAGAAGTGAGCAGGGGGCAGCAGTGGGGGGGGCAGCAGGGGTGACAGCAGTGAGGAAAGGGCAGAGTAGGTGGGAGCAGGGGGGCAACAGTGAAGGAAGGGCAACACAGGGGGGCAGCAGGGGTGAGGAAAGTGAGGAAAGGGCAGAGCAGGAGTGAGGAATGGACAGCAAGGGGGCAAGGGAAAAGCAGAAGCAGAGATTTTGGGATAGGGAAGCTGTCAGAAACTCCAGAGGAAGCCAGCAGCAGTGGGTGGGGGGTTAGGTGCCAAGACCAAAAGGGGACCGGGGCTTATACCTGGGTCACCAATTTTAGCTTCTTTTTTGGGCTCAGAATTGGGGGGGTCGGCTTGTGCCTGGATCGGCTTATACCCAATTATATATGGTAACTGTATTTGCTCCAGTCCCTAAGACAGACAAGACATTTTCAGGATCTCTACGAAGCATTCTTAAAACTACAGTACCTACCAGTGAAAAAGAACAAACAGATTGACAGAGCCAGGCGGGTACCTGAAGTCAACTACTAGAGGAGAAGCCCAAAGAAGAAAACAGCGGAACACCACTGGTCATCACTTACAACCCCGAAGTCAGACCATTAGAGGACATGATCACGGATCTACAGCCTATTTTACAAGACAATCCCTCGCTCTCTCAAGACTTGGGAGATAGAACTCTCTGCACTTTACAGAGAGCCCCTCAAACTTAGGGAGATACTCACCAGCAACTACAGATGAAACAAAAGAACCGTTAAAGCAGGCACCTACCCCTGCAACAAACCATGTTGCCAGCTTTGCTCACTTATCTGCACAAAAGACACCATCACAGGACCTAATCAAACCAGCTACTCCTTTAGGGGATCATTCACCTGATTATCCACCAATGTGATATGTCTCATCAGGTGCCTGAAGTGCCCCTCTGCCTTATATATTGGACAAAACAGGGCAGTCTGTGCAAAAGAATATATGGACACAAATCTGACATCAGAAATTGCAACACTGAAAAACTTCAATCATCCTGGTCACTCCATTGATGATTTGCTAATAGCTGTGCTCAGATGAATGAAAAGCAAATCAATGCTTCAAGGAGAAACTGCAAATTTAGAAATCATATGTAAATATAATATTGTAGTTTCAAGGCTAATTAAGGACTTTGTATTATTTTTCTCTTTACAACAGGTGATTTGACCTCAGCTTCCTCTATGCAGTTGTTCCCAACCTGGCATCGACAGAGTGGCTCCAGGGGGTCCACGGACAGGCTGGGAGCTGGGGCCAGATGCCGCTGAGGTTTCTGGTTGCAATAGAGACCCAGGCTTCTGGCAAGCAGGGAACTTCCCCCAGGCTGGGAGTTTTTAAAACTCCCACCCTGAGAGTGTAGAGCATGCTCAGGGAGGGTAGCCTGGGGGGCGGCCAAGTGCCAGCAGCTCTGGTGGCCAGGAAGGGGCTGTGTGGTGGGAGTTGGGGACAGGGATCCAGAGAGGGGGAGGTGGCAGAGAATGAGCTGGAGGGGGCACAGGGAGGGCACCATGGCCATGGTGACCTCCGGGCAGGGGGAAGGGGGCCATGGCCATGGCAGCCTTCTCTCCTCAGCAGGAGAGCAGCGTGTCCCAGATTCTGCTCATGGAGGCACTGCCACTGCCTGGCTTCCCCAAGGGTACTGCAATTTTTTTTTTTTTTTTTTTTTTTATTTTTTTTTTTACTATAAGGGGGTCCCCAGCCTTAAAAATGTTGGGAACCCCTTTTCTGTATGCTGTTTTCCAGTATTTGACTCTAAACTGCTGCATTGATTTGCTGCAACATTTCCCTGTCTTCAAAGCATCTGATGAAGTGGGATTTTCTCAAATGAAAGCTCATGCGATGAATAAATTTATTAGTCTTAAAAGTGCCACAGGACTTGTTGTTAATATTGGGAAGAAGTACTATTTCTTCATTTATGTTTGTCAGACAGTTTAACAGAGTATATAACTATTTGTAATATATACTAACCTTGAAAAGTATATCAACTTTAACATTGTCAAGGACCATGGTAATTCTTGGATAATTTTAATTATATGTAAAATAATTATGCTACAGCCGTCTACCTTGTGGTTCATGGAGCTGCATGAAACTGCCATTGAAAATAAAAAGTGATATATTCAGTGGTAAACTAAATTAATCTAACCTCAATATGTGCGGTCATACACAAGGCAGACTGATCAAAGAAGAATCTTAGTACTAATTGGAACATATATTAAAATCTGGATATTAGGATTGCTTCTGGTTGGATAAAGTTTTTTTTTAACTGATTGCAGAATTAGATATATATTTAATTAGTAAAGATATACATTTAAAAAGTAACACTAAAAGAGGAGCTTTATAAAGTAGAACTTTGTAGCCAGTAGTGAAGTCGAAAAAATATTTTAATTGTTCAGATTTTTATTTTTGTTAAAATAATGGGTGTCCATTATTAATCAGTTCTGTACAATCAATATGCCAGATACATATCTTTATTTTATACAAGATAAAATCCATTCAACTTGCATAAATCTCAAATAGTTCACAATCTATCCAGGTAAAAATGGGGTTGCTATCACACTTCTTTCCTTCCTCCTTAGCTATCTGTCTGTTATTTCAGTTTCTATAATCTAGAATCAAACTACCAAACCCACTGTAAAGATGGCTGGCATCATTAGGTACATGAAAACATAGCTTCCATGCCCCTATCACAGCCTTTTCAGCCAATCTAAAGGGAGTTTATATGGGAACTCTTTCTGGATGTTGCATGCTATGCTGGTGCACCTGAGTGGCTGCTCTACCTATGGTCCTCCTGTGTAGCTCATATGAAGGACTTAAGTGTTAGAGAAAGGCTATTCTGCCTCTCTGTACAATGAATTAATAGTATCTTAAAAAACACAATCTGATGTTATGAACTATGGAACCTCCATAGACTCACCAGTCAGATCTGGTTCCCAAATAATTAGCAAATGTGAACACCTGTTAACATTAGGCTTTCCTCATGCCTGCATGAACAGTGGACCTGGTCTACAGTACTCTGGGTACCTTTAAATTCATGGCACACACAGATAAAGAAATTAGATAAAATCATATATTTCTCATAGTGGAAGATTGCAACATAAAATGATTTTATATTTTCAACAATAACAAAGAGGAATGCCCAAAAGAGAGAGAGAGAAAAAGCTGTTCCTTAAAATAGAGGTACAGCTCAACTCACCTTACTCTAGGCTAACTGACTGCAGATTGACTGCTTCCTAACAGGATCATGGATGATTACGATTATAAGGGACCTCAGGAGGACAGTTTGTCCAACCCACAGTAAATCATCCCAGCCAGGGCTTTGTCAAGCTAGACCTTGTAGTCCTCTAAGGATGGCAATTCCATCACTTCTATTGGTAACCATTCCAGTGCTTCATCATCCTGCTTGTGAAAAGAACTTTCCTAATATCCAGCTTACCCACCCCCCCTCACCTTGCAACTTGAGACCATTGTTCCTTGTTTGGTCATGTGCTATCACAGAGAACAGCTTAGCTCCATCTTCTTTGGAACTCCTCTTCAGGTAGTTGAAGACCACTAACAAATCCTTGTGTCTTGTTTCTGTGCTCCAGCTCCTAATGATTTTTGTTTCCTTCTGCTGAGCTCTCTCCAATTTGTCCACATACTTTCCCCCACCCCATACAGAGAAACTGGCCATAATACTCCAAATGTGGCGTCATAAATGCCAGAGGGGAATAATAACTTCCCTTGACCTACTGACTATGCTCTCATGAATGCAACCCAATATGCTATTACAGGCATCCTCAAACTTTTTTTTTTTCTGGGATCTCTTTGCAAATATTTCAGGTTATGAAAACCCTTCCAAAAAATGAAGGCCATTGCCATGACATATCACCCTTACCAGATGCTGTCTGATAGCTCATGAAACCCCTTCCCCCATAATAACTTTGTAACCTTTTGGGGGTCATAAACAACCAGTCTGAGAACCCCTACACCCTCTTGGCAATAAGGCCATATTGTAGACTCATATCCAGCTTTTTGTCCATTGTAACCCCCAGGTCCTTTTCTGCAGAAAGATCCTTTGCTTCCTCAGATTGCAGGCAAGATCAGGGGGGAAAAAAAAGAAAAGAAAAGAAAAAAAATCCCTAAAATTTAAAGCGTCAACCTACAATTTTAACAGTTTTCAATACACCAGATTTTCTATATATGGAAGTATCTTGGAATAACATGTGGGAGATTCCTGTTGATATTTTATGTGTGCTCCCCTTGGACAGAGGGACATTTGGCTGGTGATAGGCTCTAGTTACATTATTTTTCCAAGTTCCGAAGGGATAGCCATGTTAGTTTAGTTCAGCAAAAGAAGCAAGGAGTCCTTTGGCCCTTAAAGACTAATGGATTTATTTATCACATGAGCTTTTGTGAAGTGGGATTTTCTCCCACAAAAGCTCATGCAATAAATAAATCCGTTAGTCCTTAAGGGCCACAGGACTCCTTGCTTCTATTATTTTTCCAATATTTTAATTTTGCCTAGGTGATCACAGGCGTTGAGGTCAGTCAGCCACAAAGGGAGTTTGAAGAAACAACAAGCCCTAATATTTAGTATAAATGAGGATGGTAAAAGTTTCCCCAGTGATAAATGACTAGAATGTTTTATTTTTAAATTAGGTATTTGAAGATAAGTCTATTACCTCTCTGTAACTCTGAATATGAAAGACTCCCTGGCCTTGGAATTCAGTACACAATAGCAGATTTCAAAAACAAAAAATTAAATCATAGACTGCAGGCATCAGGCAGAACAATATACATGGGAGAGAAAAAAGTAGACTTTTAAAAATTCACTTATTCTCACTTCTAAATGTGAAGATAAATTACTTCTAATATATGTAATTGTATGACACTAATGCTATACTAAAACTACCCCACACTGCATTATAAGTTCTATGCAGAGCAATAGAACTGGGTGCTTTAGAGTTAGTCCTTAGTTTAAAATTAAGAAAAAAAAAAGTTTCATGTAAATCTTTTGAGAAAAAACTGATTTGCAAAAGTATGACAGTTGATTTCTTACTGTGGTAATGCATTGGCTCCAAATACTACCATCTAGTATTCCTATTCTTTTTTTATTTATTTTACAGTTTATAGGCTCCATATGTATTATGGATATTTATGCATGGTAATATGCACTAAAATGTAATAAAAATTAAAGTTGTGGCATTAACCCTATCATCACTGATGTGCTGGGGCATTTAAATGACATGCTGTTTGGGCTGATAGAATAATAAGAGAAAGACAGCATAAGGTTTAGGATCTAGATATAAGGAGCTGAGTTTTTAGTTTATCTCTAAGTGTTACTGCAGTGGAGTAAAACAAGCAAGGAGTCCTGTGGCAGTTAAAGTCTAACGAATTTATTTATTGCATGAGATTTTGTGGGAGAAAATCCCACTTTGTCAGATGCTTTGAAGATTGAGGAAATTACAGAATGGGAGGAGATAAATGAAGGGAAGTGTAAATCACGGGAACAGGTCACACTGTAACAGCAAAGTGAAGCAGTTGTTAAAATTCAAACACTGCAGAAAGCATACAGATGAAGATGAGGTCAAATCACCTGTTGTAATGAGAGAATAATCCAAAGTCCATATTAAGCCCTGAAGCAATGCAATCAAGTTTGGAGGTAAACTTGATCTCAGCACCTTCTCTTTGAAGCCTTGATCTGGTATTCATCTGTCTCAGCAGCACAATTAGTAAACCGTCAATGAAGTGATCAGGAAGATTGAATTGCTGTTTCACTGGTTTTAGAATGTTGAGATTTCTGATGTCAGATTTGTGCCCATTTATTCTTTTGTGCAGAGACTGTCCTGTTTGTCCAATATATAAGGCAGAGGAGTATTTCTGGCACATGATGGCATAAATCACATTGGTGGATGAGTAGGTGAATGATCCTTTGGTGGAATAGCTGTTTTTATTAGGTCCTGTAAGAGTGTCTTTTGTGCAGATATGTGGGCAAAGTTGGCAGCATGGTTTGTTGCAGGGATATGTGCCTGCTTTAATGGCTCTGTTGTTAGGTTTATAGTTACTGGTAAGTATCTGCTTAAGGTTGGGGGCTGTCTGGAAGTGAGGAGAGGTCTGTCTCCCAAGGCTTGAGAGACTGAGGGATTCTCTTATAGAATCTGTGATGATATTCTATAGAGGTCTGACATGGGGGTTGTAGGTGATGACTAGTAGTGTTCTGCTGTTTTCTTTCCTGGGCTTCCCTTTAGTAGTTGACTTTGGGGTACCCACCTGGGTCTGCCAATCTGTTTCTTCACTTCTGCAGGTGGGTACTGTAGTTTTAAGAATGTTTGATAGAGATCCTTAAGGTGTCTGTCTCTATCTGAGGGATCAGAGCACATGAGGTTATATCTTAGGGCTTTGCTGTAGACAATGGATCATGTGGTGTGTTTTGGATGAAAGCTCAAGGGATGTAAGTTACTACATAATAATTGAAAAAATAAAGACTAAAAATTATTTAAGTATAGTTCTCAAAACCATGTAATTTTGAAATTAATGCAATATTTACAATTTTTTTTTGCCCATCAAGAATTTATCTTTTTTAGACACATGCAGGTATTTAATTAAATTAAAATATTTTAGGGTGTGTTCCCTGATGCCATTTGGAGTTTTTTTCATTGATGTAGGAAAGAGATAAAGCCTGATGTTCTTTGAAGCATAAATTGTCTTTTTGACTGAGATGTATCATTTTAGCATGGTAACTTCCTAATTTCTTTAGGAACATTGGAATAGAAAGTTAGAAATCATGCCTTATGACCTCCAGTTCTTGTGTTGTAAAGAACAGTATGTCCTCTCCATAGTGAAGAGATCAAGAAGTGCAGGAATCTCTACAAGATCATATAAAACAGAGCTATTCAAAGTTATATGTACAATGTCATCTAGTCATTAATATATATATATTAAGAAGGTGGGCAGGGTTTGGTGAGCGTCAAAGCCACTGTCCTGGATGAAACCCAGAGCATCCGGGAGTACATCAGTAAGATGGCACCCAAAGATGAGCTGCCGAGAGAATGCCTGAGGCAGCAGCAGACATCGGAGGAAGATCAAGCAGAAGAAGTGCCATGGCAAGACAAGACCCTGCATGGGATGTACCATCGACAGATAGCTGAGGTGGCTGACATTGGGAAATCCTACCAGTGGCTGGAAAGGGCTGGACTAAAAGACAGCACTGGGGCACTGATCATAGCAGCACAAGAACAGGCACTGAGCACCACATCCATTGAAGCAGGGGTCTACCACACTAGACAGGACCCAAGGTGCAGACTGTGCAGAGAGGCCTCAGAGACAATCCCACACATAGTGGCAGGATGTAAGATGCAGGCAGGAACAGCATACACTGAATAGCACAACCAAGTAGCTGGCATTGTGTACAGGAACATCTGCACAATGTATGGGCTAGACCCTCCCAAGACCAGATGGGAGATCCCACAGAAGGTCATGGAGAATAACAGGGCTAAGATTCTGTGGGACTTCCAGATCCAGACGGACAGGCAGGTACTGGCCAATCAACCAGACATCGTGTAATAGACAAGGACCAGAAGACAGCAGTGGTGATAGATGTAGCAGTGCCAAGTGACAGGAACATCAGGAAGAAGGAGTATGAGAAGCTGGAGAAGTACCAGGGCCTGAAAGAGGAACTAGAGCGGATGTGGAAAGTGAAGGCCAAAGTGGTCCCAGTGGTGGTAGGAGCACTTGGGGCTGTGACTCCTAAGCTGGGAGAGTGGCTCCAACAGATCCCAGGAAGAACATCAGAGCTCTCTGTCCAGAAGAGTGCAGTGCTAGGAACAGCTAAGATACTGCGCAGAACCCTCAAACTCCCAGGCGTCTGGTAGAGGACCCGAGGTTGAGGAAGACACATACCACCCATAGGGGTGAGAGGGGAATTTTTTTTTATATCTATATACCTTGACTTTAGCAAGGCTTTTGATACGGTTTCCCACAGCATTCTCATTGGCAAATTAAGGAAGTATGGGTTAGATGCATGGACTGTAAGGTGGATAGAAAACTGGCTAGAACAACGGTTTCAGCGTGTAGGAATCAATGGCTCCATGTCAAGTTGGCAGGCAGTAACAAGTGGTGTGCCCCAGGGGTCGGTCCTGGGGCCAGTTCTGTTCAATGTTTTCATTAATGATCTGGATGATGGGATAGATTGCACACTTAGTAAGTTTGCAGATGATACCAAACTGGGGGGAATGGTAGACACCCTAGAGGGCAGAGACAGGATTCAGGGAGACCTAGACAAACTGGAGCAGTGGGCCAAGAGGAATCTCATGAGGTTCAACAAGGATAAGTGTAAAATCCTGCACTTGGGACGAAAAAACCCCATGTACTGCTACAGGCTGGGGAGTGATCAGCTAAATAGCAGCACTGGAGAAAAGGACCTGGGAGTCATGGTGGATGGGAAGCTGAATATGAGTCAGCAGTGTGCTCTTGCTGCCAAAAAGGCCAATGGCATACTGGGCTGCATCAGAAGAAGTGTTACCAGCAGATCGAGGGATGTGATCATTCCCCTCTATTCTGCACTAGTGAGGCCACATCTGGAATACTGTGTCCAGTTTTGGGCTCCCCACTACAAAAAGGACATGGACAAATTAGAGAGAGTCCAGAGGAGGGCAACCAAAATGATCAAAGGGCTGGAGCACAAGCCCTATGAAGAAAGACTGAAGGAACTAGGCTTATTTAGCCTGCAGAAGAGAAGACTGAGGGGGGATTTGATAGCAACCTTCAACTACTTGAAGGGTTGCTCCAAGGAGGAGGGAGCTCGACTGTTCTCGGTAGTAACAGAGGGCAGAACGAGAAGCAATGGTTTCAAGTTACAGCTGGGGCGGTCCAGGCTGGATATTAGGAAAAACTTCCTTACTAGGCGAGTGGTGAAGCATTGGAATAAGTTGCCTAGGGAGGTGGTGGAATCTCCATCTCTGGAGGTGTTCAAGTCCCAGCTGGACAAAACACTGACTGGGATGATCTAATGGGGTGGTCCTGCTTTTTTTGGCAGGGGGTTGGACTAGATGACCTCGTGGGGTCCCTTCCAACCCTATGATTCTATGATTCTATGATATCTATATCTATATCTATATCTATATCTATATTTATATCTATATATAGATATATAGAGATATATAACACATAAGAATGAGTAGAAATAATCATTCCAGGGATAAAAATCTGTGTGCATGCATGTGGGACATTAGAAAATACTGCATTGCCATGCATGTGGCAGAACCTTAGCATTTGTCCATACCGCTGTGGCGGTAGCATCAGTGCACTGGCATCAGTTGAATGTGTCTATGTACATCTGGTTAGTTTATCAGAGAGTGCTCTCCATTCACCTCAATTAGTTCACCACCCCAAAAGGTGGAAGGCAGCATTGGTGGGAAGTCATCTTCCATTGATGCAGCACCATGAAAACACCATAGTATGTCAACATAAATACATCAACAGTGGCTACCCAAAATACATTAGATGGCTTGTGTATTTACTGTCAGTTGCCACCACCAGTGTAGAGAGCCCTTAGTGGAGAGCCAAGATTTGTGAAATGATGCATCAAGACTTTTTAATCCTTCGACAGAAGGAAATGAAGTCAACCAGTCTCCATTTTTGTGGATGGCACTCTGCGCACACATGTGCACGTGTGCGCACACACGCACACGCACACATGCACACGCGCACACACACACACACACACACACACACAAATAATGTGTGTGTGTGTGTGTGTGTGTGTGTGTGCCAGATCAGTAATATGTTTTCAAAATGAAGTGTAGCATTCTTCTGCTAATAGGTATTGTTCTCTCTGTCTTATCAAGTTAGGTACTAATATAAATCCCATCACCATAATATGAGAGCCTTCCAATAATTAAAATAGGTGAAAGACTAACAATATATTTATTTCCTTCCAAACCTGTGAGGGAAACAGTTTAATTAGTTCATAAGTCATCTCTTTTCGTGGTGTAAGGCTGTAAATAATTATTGCTCATTGCAGCATTACTTAAATTTTCTGTAGTAACTTAGAGTCCTAACCAACTCACAAGGTAATCAGTGGAAATCTTTCCATTGACTTGAATACAAATTAGATTGAATTCTTAGTTTAAGTCTAGCATAAATACAGTAGCATTTTGGCTATGTCTTTTATCTTCCCAAGACACCTCAAGCCATTTCCTCACTCTGTTTTGGAAGTGCCTAGGGAAAAATCCTGTTAAATAGTCAGAAGTTTTAGCTGTGTGGAAAAGAAGTTTAGTTGCTGCATTTTTAGCAAATCTTGCAAGATTTGAAGCCTGTGACAGCATTGTTTGCTATATTTTACTTGCTTAAATCTTTATTCAGCAAAAAAACAAAAGAAGAGAACAAACTTGTATGCACAATTGGGCCAGAAGACCTTTTGTTCATAAATGTGTTCTGGGTTAAACACGAAAGGTTGTGGATACTGGTTTTGGTGGTAGACAGCTCACCCTTTGCTTTACAAAATTCACATTTTTTGTATCAGATTATCCTTTCCTTTAACCTCAGTATTGTGAGACATAGTTAATAGTGGATAGTGTAAGATATGTCCACCGTATACCTCAAAAGCAGGTTATGTCAAACCAGAAAAAAAGATTTTTTTTTTCCCTGTGTTAACAGTAGCTTGGTAGTGACTCACTCCATATTACTTGAACATACATGGTAAAATCCTCACACGGTCATTTAAATGGATAGTTTAGGAAATGTATGTAATCAGGTATAAAGTTTAAGAGAAGGCATTTTCTTTCAGAAAACATGTTTACCCCCTAAGGTTACAGATCTTAGAAAGCCTCTGAAGTTCACAGAAGCTAATTATCACAAAATCAAACTCTTAATTAGCAACTAAGCAAGACGGTTGCTATAGAGCAACAAATCTATGACTTGTTTATAACCCTGTTGGCCCCCAAAATAATGCTAACATTACCTGGTACCAAGAAAAAAAATAACTAGATGTTTACTTAAACAAATTGTATTCACCAAGGACTTTGTAAATCCCCTGAAGGTCTGGGGTTTATGCTATATTTTAACTTTGATAAAAGTGCAAGCTTCCAACCTGTAGCAATCACAATCTATCTAGGGTTATACAGAAATTTTCATGGGGTAAAAGTGTGTGTGAAGTTAATTGTTGCTTGATCACCTCTACATCTCTCCCTGCAATATTTCTCTTAAATAATCAACTATCATTTATACAAGTTCCAAAGGGGAAGTCATGCTAATCTAGTTCAGCAAAGGAAGCAAGGAGTCCTGTGACATATAAAGACTAACATTTATCATGCTATAAATAAATTTGTTAGTATTTAAGTGACACAGGACTCCTTGCTTCTATCATTTATACAGTTCAGCAAGAAGGACTGTGGTATGCTTATTTTGACCCTTTTTTTAAAAATTAAATAGGCAAATTTGGTGTTTTATTGCTGAAGAGCTTCCTAAAGCTTCTGTTTGTCCTCAGTTCTGAGTGTCAACTGTCACATACGTTTACTTTGCAACAGGGTGTACAGGGAAGGGATTGAGATTGAAGAGATGTGTCTTCCCAATTTGCATTAAGATTGCATAATTTACCATAGTTTTGAAAAAAAGACACATTTTTATTCTGCTGGGGCGCTCAAAGAACTCTTCTGGCTGATGTGTTCTGGTAGCTTATGTAAGCTTGTTTACTTGCTTGTATAAGGCACTGGTCAGCATATTTTATATGTCTCCCTCTGTGCCTCAGCTACAGAAGATGTAAATACAAATGGTTGAAAAATTTCTGTCAAAGCTGTTTTACAATAGCAGTTTGGGTTTTTACCTAGATGAAGTTGTCTGTGGAAAATTTTGACTATTTGCTGGGGTGGGGGCTGTTTTCATGTTTTCCAATGACAAATAGACATTTTCTATAAACAAACACAAATATTTCCTGATTAGCTCTACATGTCAGTCTGTTACAGCCACCAGCAATGGACATAGGCTCTTTAGTTCATGCTGTAAAGATACAAGGAGAACTTTAAAAAAGGAAGCTGTCCTGTGGCACCTAAAGACTAAAAGATGTATTTATCGCATGAGCTTTTGTGGGAGAAAATCCCACTTGGTCAGATGATTTGAAGATGTGGGAATTTACAGAATGGGATGAAAATAAATGCAAGGGAGTGTAAGACGTGATATCAGGTCATACAGTAACAGCAAATCAGAGCAGTTGTAAAGATTCAAACACTGGGAAACAGCACAAAGAAGAGGGTGAAGTCAAATTACCTGTTGCAATGGGAAAAGAGTCAATAATCATGATTTAATTTCTGTTTTCACACAATCTATTCTGCATATCATTTCTAACTCAGCTGTTTCTATTTGATGTCTTGATGTACCATTGACTTTCTTGAGCTCAGTCACTTACAAATTGTCAATAGAGTGATTAGCAAGGCGGAAATGCTCAGCAGTTGGTTTTTGCGTGTTGTGATTTCTGATGTCAGTTTTGTGCCCATTTATTCTCTTGTGCAGGGATTGCCCTGTTTGTCCAATGTATGCGGTAAATAAATCTGTTAGTCTTTAAGTGCCACAGGACTCCTTCCTGTTTTCTTCCTGAACTAGACTAACATGACTTCTCCTTTGGAACTAAGGAGAACTTAGGCGTTTAACTGACACTTCAGGTGCCTAAAATGAAATATTTAGGCACCAGTGGCATTCACAAAACTGCCCCTCAGCTGCCCGCCTAGTCCTGTGGGTGACTAAAATTTCTGTGCATATAAATTTGACTGGCAACATGCTTAGGCAATTAAAGATTGGGCGTGTGCAAATCTGCGTAATTCCTGACAGTGTTGACCAGCTCAGCAGAAAGTCCGAATGGGATTCACAAATTTGGCATTGATGTGGACACAGCAGTATATCAAGGACAAACACATACGTGGAATTAAGTGGCAGGATGGACCTTTTTATTAACACAGAGGAGAGGTGGTGTTACCTGTGCCTCGCCCATACATTTTGTATACCAGAAATTGAATTGGCTCTAGTGAAGGAGTTATGGGGCTATATGGGTTATTATAACCCATACTCAGGGTATGCTGTCCTAGAATTAAGATCTTTGTCAGCCTCAGCACCTGATGTGCAGAAAGAAAAGCACGGTGTTCCTCCTGTGTGAAGAGGCCATAGTTGCAGTCCTGACTAAGGCTATGGTGTTTTGGTTCCTGACAGCCCCAGTGGCCCCCAACTGTGTAGTCCTCAGCTTTTCTCCTCTCGAACAGAGAGGGTGGGGGAATGAGCATGGAATCTCTCTCTCGGGGAAGGGGGTTCTGTTCAGATAATAGGCAGAGCCCCCATATGGTGAGGGAGTAGAGGGACAGCACCACAGTGGGGCAGAAATGTCCCACCTACCACTAGGACAGACCCTCTGTCTCTGGAGAGAGGAGCCCCAGAATTCTCACCAGCCTCACCCTGCATCTTGAGGGTCATTGTTGCTGCTGCTGTAAGCTGGTGGGTAACCCTTTCTCTGCTGAAACAGACCAGATAGAGGCTCTGGATGGCCCTGCATTGAGCTTAAATCTGGGGTGCAGGGGAATGCTGGCCAATCAGAAGACTTCTCCACCTTCTGGACAATGGGTGTCAGAGACTCCCAAGAGGAGGAACTACATATTATCCCTAAGCAAGTGTCTCCTTCCCTTGCTACTGGGATTCTTCCCCTTTCACAGATGGCTCCATCAGTTCCCCCATCTGTTGATGCTGTTGGGTGGGTTTCCCTAGCTGGTTTGCCTGCATGGCATGACCTGATAGGCATGCTCAGAGGCCACCTAACAGCACACCTATGTATCTTAGTCTCTTACAAAACACACATGAGGACGAGGTGGTACTGGTGGTGGCTTCCTTCTACCTTATATTCTGACTTAACTTGGCTTTTGGCAAGCCAGAAAGTCCCTGTACTGAATCAGGCAGAACATGGGTTTGATTCTAGGTCTCCAGAGTCCTGGGTACAAAGATGGTACCACCTTCATTACCCCAACTTTGTTTTGTTTTATCAGGAAGGTCTGTTAGGTTAAGCATCCAACTCCAGGAGTGGGTTCATGGCGGTTAGTCCTGGATTGAGATAGGCATCTGCCATAGAATTTTTTAAGGCACCAAACTTCCTTTGAGACATTCAGCTTTGACCACATCCCTCTCCTTGGTCGTTCCTACAGTCTAGTTTATGCAAATCTCTGCTCAAGGTGCTGGCTTTTGTGAATCCTCTTTTTATGTGCCTAATTCCCCCACTATGCTGTATAGGGAGCCTAGCACCTAGCTCAATATTAAGTATTCCACTAGGCAGCAAGGAGACTAAAAAAGAGATTCTGTAAGACATAATTTCACTTATGAACCTCTCCCTTATCTTGCTGGTCCATGGAGTGGTGACCATCATGCTTGGGAAAGGAGGGACAGCAGTAGTGCAAAGGGTACACTCTAGGGGAGACCCACAGTTACATTCCACATTACTCTGTTATGGCAGGATGGATTTACACGTCTGTGCAGCAATGTCAGGGACAGTGACAATCTACTTCCATGGTATTATTCCCCAGGCCATTCCCATTTTCTCTGCTTAGGCCTTTGTCTTTCAAGGTCTCATATTCTGGAGGTCTTAGAAGTAACGCCCTTCAAAGGTCATAAAATTACTGTTCTTAAGACACAGCCAAGAGCTGCTTACACCAGAGTGCTCTCTCTTCCTGGTACAGTACTTTGACCTCTGGTTATCCATTTTAGTTTAAGTTAATGAATAACATAATATAAAATGGCCCAACCCTGCAGCAACTTTTCTGAATCAGTGGTTGACTTCACCCATGGTACCAGGCTTTTTACAGTAAGAGATATTTAATCCCTGGAGTAAGGAACTAAATAACTTCCTTGGAAAGATAGCATTGTAATTAAGAAAAAATAAAAATTGCAACCTGTTCCTTTAAGGAGAGAGATACACAGAGATCAGTTGCCTCTTTGTTCATGTTTTCTGGAGGGCAAGGCATTTTTAAATTTCATTAGTATTTTTCAAAAAGATAAAACAGATGCATAACATCTGCCTTGTGTACCATACCTTACATACAGTTAGTTAGTAAACTGTGCATTACAGTAGCCATTCTGAAGTGCTGGAGTTACACAATTATTTTAAATATATTTTTTAAATGTAAATGCTGCTAGCAACAAAAATACAACCTTTTTTAATATAGAAAGCATATTAGCTTCCCACAAGACACACGCACACGCACACACACACACACAGCGAGCAAGTAGCTCTGCAGCAGTGACCCCCCCCAGGTATACAGGGGAATATAATCTCATTTTTAATCTTTTGATTCATGCATTTAATGTTTTGCACATGTGTGGCCCTATAACATTGAATGAGACTAATTGCATTTATAAAATCAAACCTCCTGTATAATATTTGAAAGACTTGGATCTCACTGATAGCCCTGTCTTCCCAAGCTGCCAATTCCAGCATCACTGATCCTCCCACCTGGGAGATAAACTGCCTCTCTAGGATGAAGGAATGCTTCTGGGTCCATTCAGAATCCAACAAAACTGACTGGATCCCTGCCCTATTGCTGGTGGTCTGATGATGTGGTATGAACTTCCCCCATTGGTTTCTTTGCCTTGGTGACTTTCTCCTCCTACAAATTCTGTCCATCCTTTTTTGTTTTGTTTTTGGATTTGTATCAGATGCATGAACTATCTGAATCTTTGGATTCTCTAAAACTAGACAGATTTTTAGCAAAATTTCTGGCACATCTGCTTTCAGTGGTGGTTGAAAAAATCTGAAAAGCTACCTTTCTTGTGTGGTATTTTGTTTATTCCTGATCAAGTTTTTGGTAAACACTGAACTAGCAATGATTCCAAAGCCATAAATCTTAACTATGAGAAATATATTAACATTAACAGGGTAGGATTTATTTTTCCAAGGAACATAGCCCATTCATAATTTCTTTCCTCATCTTGCTGGCTGACTGTCAGAATGGAACTCTGGGCCAGAAAATAATTGGAGATTTTATGTATCATCTCTTTATCATTTTTTTTCCTGACTAATTAATGAAGCTCATTGCTGTGCTAAGATGTTGGTGATACCCAGTTTTTTATACAGGAAGAGAATAGGCACAGTATGCTTAACAGAATGCCTAATGTAGAAATAGCACTGTGAAGTACTACTGCTGTACCATTTCATAAATTTCAAATAAGGATGGAAAAGCAGCTTTCACTTCTGTGGAATCAAAGTCCATGATGTATGTAGTTCTTTGGTCTATCAGACTTGAATATTCCTTTTTGTTGGACTGACCTGATGAATTAATATTACCATTTTTATGTGTGCTACTTTTGAAAGTTTAAGTACAGTGAACTATAATTTGAACTTCATAATTAATAGCTAGATTATTGCCATGATTGAAATGTCATCAAGCCATTGTAAAGCATTAATTATAAATTATGAGTTTGAATTATGTTGATCCTAATGTATCTTTTTTAACCCACATACACTATATTATATTTGAGAATACTAATGCTTAAATTTACATTTACAAAAGGCTTTATAAAAGGCTTTGCTACTCCTCATAACATCCCTGTGAAGTTAGTAAGTATCTCCCTTTTATGCACATGGAATGTGCTTCACAGAAAAATCAAATGACTTGCCCATAGTTACAGAACAAGTCTGTGTCAGCTGGAATTGATATTCAGCAAGTCCTGCCATGTCCAGATCACATATTTTATGGACTCATTTCAAGTGTCTCTTTTCAAAATCTGAAGTTATAAGTCCTAGTTAATCAGATACATTTAAAAATAGTGCCTTCTGACTTTCTGTCCTTGTCTGTAAGAGGGCATATTGTATTTATTACGTTAAAATGTAAGTCACCATCATTGTTTATGACACACTTGTGATTTTGGTATTTTAGGCTTTGGTCTGGCATTGAGGTCTGTGTGAGAAGCCTCACGTGCCTCACAAAGTCCCCTTTAGGTTTGAGGCCTAAGATATTTGAAAAATAAAACTTTAAATATCTTGCTATAATAGTAATAATTCTGTTTTAATATAATAGTGATGATGTTAATCTGTAATTTGTAAATCTCCATTATTATATTCTTTCTATCATTTTGTTTTTAGCACCTTGTGGTGGACATTTTTCATCTCCCAGTGGAGTAATCCTTTCTCCAGGCTGGCCTGGATACTATAAAGACTCCTTGAATTGTGAGTGGGTGATTGAAGCTGAACCAGGACACTCTATCAAAATTACATTTGAAAGGTCTTGACAAATGTTTTTCTTATTTGATATTTTTTTCCAATTTACTCATAACCAGGAGTTCATTTTCTCTGTCATAAAGTTTATTTATAGTTTGACTGATTTTACCTTCTGAATGGGATTTTCAAAAGCAACAAAGTACCTTTATAGCATAAAAATTCTGTTAGCTTCTAGTGGGAATTGTGCTCCAAAGTTACTGCAGAGCTTTTGAAAATCCCTCTGCTTGTTGTTAATTTTAGCATGTCTGCCCCAGTTTAAATGTCTGTATGTATCTTTAAAAGGCTCCCTTTTTTTCTGATAAGATGTTGCAAAAAATGAGTTATGCATGTGTGAACTTTTCTTTTGTAGAAATGTTTTATTAATTGGGTTTTAAGAATATAGCTAAATTCCTCCAGTTATGTTTTAATTGTTTTTAAAATACTGTAACAGAATACACATCAAGTTAAGTCTGTTTGCATGGGTCCTGTTAAATTGGATCTAAAATAATGCTATTCTTTCATAGTATTGATGTGAAGAAGTTGGCCTCTGTCTTCCCAGAGGTTTGTTTAATAAGGAAAACTTTAAAGGCATGAGTGTTTAACTTGAAGCATGAATATATAACTTAAAAATTATTTATCAGCAGAACTATATAAAATTTTACATACTTATTTCCCTCATCAGAAGGATATGTTGAAGTACACCTTTCAAGTCAAAAAAACTATTACATTTGTCAGATGATTAGCACAACTTTTAGAAATTTCAACCTTTTTTTCAGTTTTTAATCTTTCTAGTCAGACGTGTGATTGTGGGGGAGGTGAGCAGGCACACACCCTGTCCAATAATTAGTGGGGGTGGGACACAGAGCTCCTCCAGGCCCTGCACCCTGACAGGGAGAACACATACTCATTTAGTCCTGGAACCCTGATAACAGGGGTTAAAGTATAATTTGGCGGGCTCCAGAACCCTCCTAAATTGGCGGGCCTCCTTCAAGCTGCTTTGGGCCCCTTCATGCCAGTCCAGGCCCCTCAAATGCCTGTCTCCCACCCCACCTACTGTCCACCATCCCAACCCCCACCCCAGCTACTGCGCCCCCCAGACCTTGTCTTGCCACTGCTCTGCCAACCTTTCCCCAATCCCCCACTGTGCTGCTCCATCTTCCCCTGCTGCCCCAGACTGGCCTCCTCCCTGTGCCATTTCCCCACTGGGCTGGCTCACCTGTCTCTGAACCACCGCCCAGGGTCCCCTTACCATGTCATTGCGGAGCGGCCCTGGCCTGTATTGAGGCTCCCACCCAGAACCTGCTCTGACTGAGCGTGCTCAGAGGCTCTTAGTGTGCTCAGTCAGAGCAGGCTCAGGTTGGAGCCTCAGCCCAGGCTGGGGCCGCTCCCTGCCACACTGGAACAGCATTCCAGGGCCCACTATTTTTAGAGGCTGAGCTCATAAAAATAGTGGGCCACAGAACACTGTTCCTGTGTGTTTTGGCTTACTTTAACCCCTGCCTGATAAGAGCTGACAGCTCCTTTGACACTTGGGCCTTGGCAGGAGCACAGAACGTGTCTTTCCAAGAGAGGTGGAATTTAAATTTCTGTGCATCTCCTTGTTTCCAGTTAACATGCAGAGTAAAATCTTGATCTCTTTGAACTCAATAGGTCTGGGATTTCTCCCACTGTGATATTCAGAAATAAAGCTTATGACAGATAATCACATATCTGTGCACATAAGTAACTGTTGTGAATGGATTTCTGTGTTCCCACACATTACACAAGTGCAGAGATCAGATCACTCTTCATTACTGGCTCTCCCACAGCCCAGAGATACAGCCCTCTGAGAATGCCACATGTTGAAATGTGGGGAAGGAAGGGCCAGTACTTTACACCTCCTCCATTCAAAATAGTGGGGATCGGGTAAGGGAATGATGACCTTCATAACCTTTGGACCCATGGTGCTTAGGATACTCACCTGGGATTTGTGAGACTCAGTTCAAGTCTGCCCTCCATCTGTATGGAGAAAAGATCTGAACTTCAACCATTCAGGTGCCCTATTCACAGGATGGTGGGATGTTCTGATGTGCAGCTCATTCAGTTTTTCATGTTAAAACTGTTCCATGACAAATATTTAAATTTTAAAAAGCAGAGCACGGGGTTTGCATCTTGAGGTTTTCAACCACCAGGTGACTGGTCTAATGAGGCAGCAAAGACAGCATATATGTTTACTCAGTTTCTTTCTCATTCTCTCTTTTTCCCAATACTTATTTCATTAATTTAGTCATAGTGGAACAGCTTCAATATTAGGTGAGTGAGACAGTACAAGCATTAGATTGATTCCAAGGCTTGGTGGTTAAAGCAATGAAGTGGGAGACCCACAATGGAGTGTATCTGATGTCTTTTTTTTTTAATTATTTGTTCATAGTGGAACAGATTGAATGGTAGCCTCCCACATCAAAATATCTGTAGCTCAATAACTAGGACCCACATCTGAGGAGTGGTGTGGCAGATCCTAGTTCAAATACCTGGTGCCTAATTTCAGGAGAGGGTTTGCAGCTGAGAATCCAAAAGTGGAAGGAGGTGCCTATCTCAGAGAAGCACATTCCTCCTCCTGTCATCCTCCATAGACTAGTTTGCACCTACCATGCTGCCTTTTGTGAGCCCCACAGATTTTCTAAACATTTAAAAATTAGGTGGGGTGATCCTGAGTGCACCTTACTTTCTTTGTGAGACTAGCTTGGGGTTGGTTAATATCTTAGCACCCTGTAATAAGTGGTTTGCTTAATGTGAATTATGTACATAAAAATGCTTTATACAGACTATTTGCTTACTTGATTGATTGATTGATTTGCAGAACTTCCCATTGTAGTTAATGGAGAATTCTGTGTAAAACTTTAATACTGCAAAATCTTACACGCTTCACTAATTTAAACCACGAACAGTCCTCTAATTTCATTGAGACTACACATATGTGTAAATCAAAAATATGAGCAGGTGTTTGAAAAACTGAGGCTTTAGTAATTGTGCTATATATGATACTAATTTAAAATACAGAAGATAGATATAATGCATGTACATGGTGCTTACCAAATACACTAAAAAAACAATCATTGTCTGCTGATTTCATTTCTTTCAATGAGTGGAGTTTTAAGATTGGTCTGTAATGATTGATTGTGATACTGTAGATAAGATTATCTACTTATTCTTTAGAAAAATACTGAAATTTCTCAGGATCGGGCTTGGTTCAGAGGTTGATTTTAGGAGAAATTCTTATAAGGGTCATTTTAAATTTAAAAAGGTGAAAAACACATTTCAGTGCACTTCTCTCATTTACCCACCAACTTTTTAAATTTAGGTACAGTCTTATGTGCTCTCCTCATGTGATTATTCTTTGTTCATGCAAATAATTTTCTTAGATCATGTTCACTTAAAAGAAAACAGTTGGATCATTTGCGTCACTAAGTACTGCTTACTGAAGCTGGTCAGGAAATGGTTTTCTCATCCTTAGGGAGTTTTGGGGATTTGGAATAAATGTTTTGTCCCAAACCTGGGCAAAGTCAATCTTATAATTTTTTTATAAATCAATGAACCTCTTTTCCTTGAAAATTGAATTGGGTCAGCTGAAGAATTTCATTTTGATTATGACATTTCTGATTTTTATGACATTTTTATTATAAATTAACTAAAATTTTAAAAGGAAAATCTTGTTTTGAACTGGGAAAAAAACCAAAACCTTCTTTATTAGGTTGCAGAAAAGGACAAAATGGGTAATTTATTTAAAAAAAAACAACCCAAAATGTAATTAATCTGGTGTCTTAATGTGAGGTAGTTATTCTTTCCATAAATTGTGAACACTGTTGTTTCTCTAGTCATGTAAATGGTGACATCACAAGTAGCATAAAGAAAGATTTGAAGAAAACTTTGGCTATGTCTACACTGGCAAATTAGTCTGGACTAAGGAGGCTTAATCCAGAGTAATTTAGCCCCTGGCTATGCTAGGCTTTACCTAGTCCGAACTAAGAGATTTCTTAGTTCGGACTAGGGAAAGTTTAGTACAAACTAGTTAGTACCAGGGTTAGTTAGGACTTCCACACTCGTGGGCAAGACAGAAACTAAGGCTTAATCCAAACTTAAGAAGTTTGTTCTAAGCCATTAGTTTGAACTAACCATGCATTCTAGTTCAAGCTACGTATTAGTTCGTATTAGTACAGACAGTTAGTTCAAACTAACCATGGGTTAGTTTGAACTAAGCTCAAACTTCTTTAGTACAGACTAGTAAGTCTGAACTAAAATTGCTGATGTAGACATGCCCTTCCAGTCTAACCTCCTATTTTCATTCCCATTATTTCAGTATTGATTGTATCACTCCTTTCAGAGAAGAAATCAAGTAGTCTGCAGCAGTTTCTTGAGTTCCTTGGGTTAATTTTGTTAAAAAATCAGCCATCTTACTTTTTGCCTGTTCTACAACCTGTCCTATAACTTTTTATATTTTATCCAAATCTGTGTGTTTCTCCTCTGTGTTCAGAAAGGGATGCAAGCTACTCATGGCATTCATCAGTGTAAATATTTTTTTAAAAATTTAGTTATGTGTATGGTCATTTTCATAGTTGTTATGGTTTTATGAGAGGGACAAAGTATGCAAGGTTCAATTTATTTTATGGGGTAAAAAATTTAAATCACTCTATTTTGTCTCTTCTTCATGGGAGGTAACTGCTTGGCAATGCATATTTCCTTCGAAAATAAGGCAACTTAACCTTTCAATTTGTCACTTGCACAGTGATTTCACTGTCACTCAGTGTCGTTCTGAATTCACTCCTCTTCCTACAGTTTCTCCTTCCTCGTAACCCTGAAAACCTGTAGGACTCAGCAAATCTGATAGACTTTTAGCTTTACCCTGAAACACTGCTGTCCCCAAACATCCTGGCATAAATAATTTGGTAACAACTAGAATAAAGAGATATCTTCAGATATGGAAAATCCATTAATTTTCTGGTTTTCCAGTAGACGTCTTTAGATTTTGTTGTGTTCTTATGAATTTCTTGTCACTGAGGCTTCTTCTCCTTCTGGTGACAGTGATAGCTGTGACAGTGAGATGAGATATGTTGCCTTTTTGGAATCTACACCTACACAGACTGACTTGAAACAATAGCAGTGAAAAATGTGAATTGCCACTCTTCAGCATGTGGCATTAATCTTGAAGCCTAATTATGACAATTTAAATGCCAGTGTTGTTAATCATCTCACTGCTGATCAGCATACGAAAGTAATTTGGCTAATGGCATTACTCTGTGGCTGGACATACTAGCAAGTCCTGGCACTGCACTGAATTGGTAGTTTGTTTCTTTAAAATAGGCTCATACATAGAGTTTGATACTCAATAACTTGATATGATTTGTTTGGGTAACTGAAATACATGCTACTTCTGAAAAAAATGGATTAGAAATTACATTTATTTTTTTTTCGTTTTTGTTTGTTTAAACGTGTTGGACTCCCATAAAATGGTTTATGCAATGTTTTGAGTCTTCAATAAATGTAAGACCAGAAGGAACAAAAGTCTTTCAGATGAGCTATTAGAACACTGGTTAATTCCCTGGAGGTTTAAAGCTTTGGGAAATTTTGTTTTCAAAGAATTAGGAATGAGCAATTAGAGGAGACTGTACAAGGAACACAAATGGTTTTTGGGTGGCTTGACTGTTTTTTTGTTGTTGTTGTTGTTGTTGTTGTTGTTGTTGTTGTTAATTCCGAAACTCCTTCTCGAACAAGAAGGTAACCAGCAAGGGAATGTGGGTGTGTACCAGCAGTGAGGATGTCAGAGAAGAAAAGTGACTGGAAGTATTGCAATATGCAACTCTGTCCTCCAAGCACAAACTCAATGTAATGCTTTCACTTGTGTGAAACTTTCAAACAAAAGTCTATAGGCATCCATATGTTCCCAGTCCATCTCACTCAGGAAATCCTCTCTCTTTACTCTACTGAATACTTATTTATCCTCACCCCACCTTTTCCATGTTTTTTCACAAATTTATCTTCATTTTGATTCATCTATTTTAGGGTTTCCTGTAGTGTCAATCCACCCTCTTATACTTGCTTTATCTTTCCTTCTTCTGGAGGTTCAGCTTTACTCTCATGATTGTCTGGCCTGATCCTTGCCCTGCACAGTAGAAGAGAAATTCAGTTAGGTGGTTATATGGTGATTTTTTCCTCTGACTTATCGTTGTTCTGTGTGTGAAAAAGGGAACTGGAAATCATAGAGGCATAGAACCATAGGGTTGGAAGGGACCTCATGAGGTTATCTAGTCCAACCCCCTGCCAAAAAAAAGCAGGACCACTCCCACTAAATTATCCCAGCTAGAGTTTTATCCAGCTGGGCCTTAAACATCTCCAAAGATGGAGATTCCACCACCTCCCTAGGTAGCCCATTCCAATGCTTTACCATCCTCCTAGTAAGAAAGTTTTTCCTAATATCCAGCCTCAACCTCCCCAGCTGCAACTTGATTATATGAAGTGTGGCTTTTGATATCAGAACTTTACAGATCAAAATCAACATCAAAGAGCAAATAAAAAGCCAGCAAGTTTTCTAGAGAGCCAATGTTTTATATTATAAGCAGCCATGCACTAGTTCAATATTCTGACTAGCCTTTTAGGGCAGACCTATGCATAGGGTCCCTGGCACTCCATGACAAAGCAGAAACAAATGCCATGCTGGTGATTTCTAAATTCTGTAGCTATGATAGGTTTTCTATTTCCATTAAATATCTTTTTTTCCCTCTCTTTGTCACTGCCAAATAAACATAGACAGGAAGGACTTTTAGCTGAAAATACTCATTGCTGTAAAATTCCTCAATAGTTATTTCAATAATGATTTTTAAGCCCCATTCACTTCTCCAGGCAGCTCACTTCCACTCCTTAGTCCTTGTCTGTGATTATATTTTCCAAGCAGCCTATCATAGGACCTTTTTCTCTCACTTTGGGCTGGGGCGGTTAGTGGGAAGAAAGCATGTAGTTTGCTTCACTGAATTATGTCCCTGATTATTTGGAGTTTGACTTTTGTACATATTGGAGTGTATTAAAAAACACAATAATTATTAACAGTTACCATTACAATTAGTTGGTCAGGTTTTTCTCCATGCATAAAGGATACCTGCAGAATCTCACATATAGCAGTATAACATTTTTTTTTTATTGCTGCCAGTGCTGACCTTTTATTGTTAATCAATATAGAATGTTTTGCAATACACTTGAGAGCCCCTAGATAGCAAGATTTACGTTGGAGAGACAGTTCTCAATCAACCAGTCAAAAGCAGATGTAAAAAGATGCTTTAGCCATGAGTGGCATCTGAGACCAAGAGTAATATGGTATCCAGAAGGACTGTTCTTGCTTGATAAATGTTGCCATAAATCCTTTAAGGACAGAAATAGTTGCTGATTTTCACTCCTGTTCTTGAGGGATATGTGCTAACATTTGTCAAGGAAGAACAGTACTTCTGAATACCACATTACTCTTGGAATCTTAGATGCCACTCAGACACATGCACTTTCCCTAACTTGCCATCACCTCTGTCTTGTCTCAATTAAACCTTCTCTAGCACACCGTCAGCCAAGCCTAATAGGGATTTATCTAGCAGTCTAGACCTTACTTTCAGGGTGCAGAAATAAACATTCAGATTAGGACTTTCTGAAGGTAAAAAGCATTTCCATGTTGTTTTGTGCTTTATCAAAGAAGATGTTACACAACAGAAGAAAGCATTGACATATCTCTTGGGTTCCTTTTATCAGTAAATTAAATCAAAATTGCTCTAATGATTCTAGGAATTCATGTTGTAAACATTATAAAATATTTGCCAACAAACTCATAGGGTTGATTTCTTTCCCTATGATGTTAACTAGGCTAAAATTTATAGACTTAGCTGGCTAAAGTTTGGGTTCCTATTTCCAAATTTAAGGCATCAAAATAAATGTGGCTCTGTTTCAGAAGTTTGGGGCACCAACTACACCCATAAAAGTCGAGGTGTGCTGCAGCAGCTCAGCACCTTCCCGAATCAGCTGTATTTATTTAAAACAAACACTGTGGCACTTTTAAAGACTAACAAATGTATTTATTGTGTGAGCTTTCATGGGAGAAATCCCACTTCGTACCATGTTCCCTACTAAAGGTCATATGATAAATATGTTTATTAGTCTTTAGAAGTGCCACAGGACTCCTTGTATGTTTGTTTAGGCAACTACCTATGGTAGTACTACAATTTTAGGCACTCAGATTTGAAAATTTAGGTCTTTTTGCATAGTAGTTTGAAGACACTTAAATTGTGTGTTAGCAAATTTATATCATCCTTCTCCTTATCAGAAAACAAACCTGAGTTATATTGTTAATAGTGTTGTACATTGAATATTACATTGCCAAGTGATTCAAATAATCAGTTTGGGTAATGTGAGGGTCTTAAATCTATAGAGGTACCCTTTTAAAATCACTTCTCTCTGTTTTACTCATAAAAAGACTCTCTTCTACATATCATATAATTTTGTTTGGATTTTTACCTTATGATGCGAACAGAATGAGGCACAGATTATCTGTGGGAGATTATTGATTGGCTGGAGTCTATGGCTCAATTTTAGCCCATCAAGTCCTCCCTGAGACACATGAATCCTTTATAGAGTATATTCCTTGTACCTTGAATATTACCATTAACATAACAATGTTCATTTACTGTAGGCTTTTTAATCCACATTGGGTAAGGGTGCAAATAATGTGCATGTTACATTTAATTTGAATAAGATTTAAACCTTAAATCTTATGTTTAAATCAATGTAATTCTGTCTAATACATCTATTTTTTGTGTGTGTATGTCTATATATATATTTGTGTGTGTGTGTGTGTTTTCTCAACCCTAGATTTCAGACTGAACTCAATTATGATGTTTTGGAAGTTCATGATGGACCAAATCTTCTGTCTCCACTTCTGGGCTCATACAATGGTACACAGGTCCCGCAGTTTCTATTCAGTAGCAGCAATTTCATTTACCTTCTCTTTACAACAGACAACAGTCGTTCTAATAATGGATTCAAGATTCATTATGAAAGTAAGCAACATTAAACTGTATTATTTGATTCCCCTGCCCCCTGCCCCTTCTAGTACACACATACTTGTGTGCACACGCAAACACACACATTTTTATCCCTTCAGTACTGCTTTGAATTACTGCTACCATCCATCCAGCTGAAGAGAATTTGGGACAATTCTGTCTAGAGCCTGCTACAGCTTTTCTTAATCAGTCAACACTGTTTCACTGCCGAGCAGTATACAAAAAATTCTCTTAGAGTCTGATGCTGCTGCCTCCATACTTCCGCTTACTGGTTTAATAAACAGAAAACTGAGATTGAAGTCAATGGATGATAATGTTATGCCTTGTTGTTCTTTTTTTTTTTTTTAAGTAGTGAAAAAACTAGGTAAAACATAGTTTGAAGTAGAAATATGATAAGTAAATGTGTTAAGCTTTTTAGTTCCAAAGGGCTATCTGTGTTAGCCTAGTTCAGCAAAACAAACAAGGAATCCCATGGCACTTAAAGACTAACAAATTTATTTATCCCTTGAGATTTCATGGGAGAAAATACCACTTCATCAGATGCTTTGAAGATGGGGAAACTCACAGAATGGAAGGAGAGTAAATGCAGGGAAGTGTAAAGTACAGGATTAGGTCATACTGTGACAGCAAATCAAAGTAGTTCTTTAAGATTCAAACACTGAGAAACAACAGATAGAGAAGGCTGAGATCAGATCACATGTTGTAATGGAAAAAAAAAGAATCCATAGTCGTGATTTTAATCAGGTAAGTGTCACCAGACTCCTTGTTTGTTTTGCTGAACTAGACTAATATGGCTACCCCTCTGTAACTTAACATAAAATTGTGTAAGTATAGGATACAATTTTTCAAACTTTCTTGCGCACATAGATAGCTATTCTTTGGCACCTCAGTTAGAGGGTTGCTTTTTGGAGAGACTGAGTACCTGCAGCTCTCAGTAAAGCTAACAGGTGTCTGGGTTGCTCAGACCCTGTGAAAATCATGTCATTTATTTATTTAGTGTCTAAATATAGATGTAGGTATTTAACTTTAGATTCAAAAATATGAAATTTTAAGCTGTTTTCAAAGACATTAATATTGTTTTGTCTGTGTACAGTTCTAACAATTATCACACTGTAGAAAGCATTTCCAAAACTTAAAATGCATATACAAGCATGAGTTCAAAAACATTAATATTTGGTCATATCCTTTACTCTCTGTAGAAGTCAACCCTATGTTGATTGTTAATGGAAAATTAAGTCCTTCTCAGGCTTTGTGTCATATTCTGATGTCACTTTCAGTCTGACCAACATGTCTCAGATTGTAGTTCAGTAATTGAAATGAAACATGCCATAATAAAGCTTTCCCATTTAAATTATTCAGCAATGGCGTTCTCTCTCAGAAACAGTGGTGTGCATCTGTCTAGGGAAACTTGCCAGGTCAACAAAGATAGTGATGAGCTTTGTTCCAAGGTAGTGGGAACAATGGCATTAAAAGAGATTAACATTAACTCAAATATGCAAGATTCATAAAGTGTTTTTTTTTTCTTTTAATCACTTTGCAAAAAGGGCTTTGCAATGAACATCAAGATATTCTGTGTGAACAGCACTTTGCATACCAAGCTACTGTAAAGCTCATTGACCTTGGCAGCATTGCATGCGTCATATTTTCACATGATAAAGCTATTCTAGAGTGACTTATTCAATGTATTTAGCTTCTGTTTAACATCAGGCATGCAGATCTTCTGCTTCCAGTTTTAACCCACCCCCCGCACACACAGATTAATGATTACTGGAACCCTTTCAAGGGAAAATTTCCACATGATCTGATCGTTTAAGATCCTCTATGACTGTTTTACATTATCCCAGAGTAGTAAAGACAATGGCTTTAAAGTACAATGTATAAGTGAATAACTTATATAGCTCAGGCTACTGCAAGCTACTATAGGCACCGTATGAAGCTTGGGTTTAAAACATCTCTTGTTGTATGTCGACGTAATGAAATCCTCTACCAATTTTAAAATGTTTTGGGTTTCCCTTTCATGGAGTTTTTCTTTTACCTGTTGGAGAATGGAGATTGAATCTCCCCCATTTTCCTCAGATCTAACCCACTTTGATGTCTTTCCTTTCACCCAAGAAAGATTGGATGGTACTTTATTGAAATGCATCAGTGCCTTTCCTTATTTACCTGGAGAAATTACGGTTGGGTGACATAAGTCACTGTCTTTGCCTATCATTTGAGCATACCATCATTCCAGTGTACGCAGCATCAGCTTCCGGGGAAGTCAATTTTGAATTTCTGCATGATAAAGCAGAGAAATATTATTCCTTGTTGGAGACATATGGAGTTAATTGGAAGTGTTTAAAGGAAATTATTAAGGTTGATAGGCCATAAAACTGAACTTCATTGACAGAGGTTTATCTCTGCTAGCCCTTATCTTCAAGAGTCCATCTTTTTATTTTTCTTTTACAAAGCACATTTTCTCCACTGTAGAGACCTATGTGGTGTAACATGTGCAACTATATAAAATACATTATTAATAGAAGATGTCAGTTAGACATATAAGGGGGAAAGTACTGCATATATTTCCCCAACGCAATGGGGAAGGAAGAGGGGAGTTATCTGCCACATTCATGGGTATGCATTTTTCTACTGGTATAGATTTTATCATGGAGAACATAGGAACCTGACCAGCTACTGCATAGCCTGCCTCACTACCTCCCATCCACAATAACCAGAGTCCTGAGGTCTTCAGTTGCATATGTACTTAAGTCCATCCCTGTTCAGGAAAACACTTAAAGCACATAGTTTTAATAGCGCTTAAACAAATGCCAAAAGTCAAAACACGTGTTTAAGTGTTGTGAATCAAAACCTGGGTATTCACATATACTAACTTAGAGTAGCTTTCTGATAATCTTTCTGTTCCTTTATACACACAAATAAATCATGTCTCGGTTAATCATACCTAGATTCAGAATACTGCAGCTGTTAAATTGCTTCTAAGGATCCCACTGTCTTCAGCACCTATTCTCCTATTTCCTTTGTCCTGGGTACAGGATATAGAAAAGCTTCATCATTTCTGAGTCTACATTTGCTCTACATCAGAATGCAAAATCAATCCATTAAATATAATGTATCAATGCAATATCCTGTCCTTTTTATTAGAAATTAAACTAATCTGTATTGTTATTGAAATTATCTTTTTAATAAGATTTTTATTTTTCTAAGATAATGTATTGATAATGAAATGCAAATTCAAACTATGCCATGACACATTGAAAATGTGCATCTTAACACTAAATTTCATAAAGAAGAAATGTGTTTTCAGTAGTAATTACTCTGTTTGCCATTCACTAAAGGTAAATGCTGTGTAGTAGCTGTCTTATCTTCAATCTGTGTAGTTTTCTTCCTCATGATTATACCTGTCTTGATGTTATAGTCTGTGGGAACAGCCAGCTTCTGACTGTCTTTTCTTTATGGGAAATATTTGTTAGTAATCTAAACAAACAAGGAGTCCTGTGGCACTTAAAGACTAACAAATTTATTTTTCTCATGAGGTTTTGTGGGGGAAAATCCTGCTTCATCAGACACTTTGAAGATCAGGGAATTTAACACAGGACTCCTTATTTGTTTTACTGAACTAGACTAACACAACTAGTCTTTTGGATATTAATTAGTAATGGCTCCCTTACAGCATCCACCTTTCCCACCATCCTGTTAGGACCTTATGTCTTTCTCAGTTTTTGTTTTTTTATGAACTGTTGAAATTATTTTTCTTCTGTCTTGCTTGGATAGAGGAGGAAAGCTTTGCCCAACCATTCTCTTTACCTTGTACAATCCACTTCTCTTTTCTGCTGCTCAGGGCCAGATTAATGCAGGCACTATAGGAGCTGCAGCCCCTAATATGCCTACTCATCCTGCCCTGGCCTGTCAGCACAGCACTGGTGCTGAGTGGGTACACTGGGGCCTGAGTGGCCTGTCTCAGGCAACCTGGTCTGCAGGAGAGGCAGTCAGCACATGGCTGTTGTGCTGTGGGGGCAGAGCTGGCCAGCATGGATCTTCAAGTCTTCCAGTGTTGTTGGGCTGCAGCGTGGCCCCTGGGGGCCAGCTCTGAGACCTTGAGCTGCAGGGCCTTGGTGCTGTCTGACAGTACTGTGGGACCTGGAGTGTTGCACCAGAGGTACTCTGTGTACCAGCTGTGCCCACCCCACAGTGGCTATGAGCCATCTTGCCCCCAGGCCATCGTGGTAGGAGCCAGAGTCCCCAGGCAGAGGGGACCCATGTGGGTAATATGCACAAAAGGAGACAGCCTGGGGCCCCTTAATCTGGCCCTGTTGCTGCTTTAACTTTTCTCTTTTAAATATACTTATTTCACAATACATACTGATTTCATAATCAACACAATTTCTCATGGTTTCCTGTCAAAGATCTGAGAATAGTGTCCTAGGCAATGACAGCAATTGTTCATGAGATAAGTTGTTAGGATTTTTTGAGTAGTTTGTTTTCCTTCAGTGATAACCTTGGCAGTAAAATGTATTCTTCATGTTGTTACAAGAACTAAATAAAACAAACTAAGCAAAACCGAACACCAAATCAACCATCCAAATAAGATTCTGAATATCAAATAAAATGAGAAATTCATACTTTCTTTCTGTAGTAGCTATCTTTCCCTTTGTAGCTAGATTTCTCTAAAATGTCATTCCCATTCTTACACACTCTGTTAAGGAACTTTCCGTTTTGTTTCTTCAACTGCAACAATTCAGGGTGTGTGGGGTTCGGTTTTGTTTTGTTTTGTTTTGGTGTGTGTTTTCCATCCCTGTTCTTTCATACTATAATTGTGCATGATCTGTCTTTCTTGTTAGGAAACAAAGTTAAAGGGTTTGAATTTTGTGATGCATCTAATATTACACTGCCTCTTGGTGGGTTTTTTTTTCCCCCCTTCTCTCTCCCCTGTCTTCTCTTTTTATGCAGCTGCTCATATAAAAGTGAATGTAAGATGTTAGGTTAGGCTGTTATGCATACAAACATAGGTTAAAGATAATTTAGATAAAGATGTGCTATAATGGTGGGTTGTTTGTTTATTTGTTTTTTCCCTGCAGAGTTGAATGCTTTTTAATTTTTTTCCACCCATATTTATTTTGCATTCCAGGTGTAACAGTAAATACCTATTCTTGTTTGGATCCTGGCATACCAGTCCATGGGTGTCGTTATGGTCATGACTTCTCTATTGGTTCCACTGTATCATTTGGTTGTGATCCAGGATATACACTGAGTCATGAAGAGCCTCTGCTATGCGAAAAAAACCATTGGTGGAGCCACCCACTCCCTACTTGTGATGGTAAGAATTAATTGGTTATGTATAAATATATATCTATGACATATACATATTTTTTCTGTGATATTAAGATCTCTGATGAGCCAATATAAAGCATGTAGATTTAAAAACAAAGACTTTTATTAACATAAAGTACATTTCTGTATAGAAACATTTAATTGTAGAAGCAGAACACAACATACAGCCCATTGAAAGAGGATATAATAGACAGTGTATCTAGAGTAGAGTGTATTGTAACTCACGATAATAGATTGTCAATTAGCTTAGGGTATTTAACATGTTGGTAAACACTGCTCTGGACTAGAATTGAAGAATAACTTTAAAAAAAGAGAACTCAGAGCTGCTAGTAAAATGAAAAACTTCAGTTTGGGTCCAAGAATATAAAGATACTCAGATTTGGCGTGAGGGTAGGGGGGCACATCAAAATGTCCACTTTGGGTTGTGTCTTTGGACTTCACTGGGTCACAACTCCAGATGGCAGATTTGAGACAGAGCTGAGAAGGCAGGTTCACTCCAATGTCATTAGATTATTATACCAAATCATTAAAAAAAGAAATGTTTGTTTGGCCACACTGTTTAACAGAAAGTTATACATACACTCTCCTTTGGCATTACAACCTTTATTCCACTGTCCAGACACCACCTGACCATTGTTCACCAAACTTTTTCATCATTCCTCCTGCTACCTGTGTCTGTGCGGCTCCACTTCCACAGCTGGGGATGGGAACAGGAGCCACAGTCAGGGACAAGGCTGAAGGTGGGGGCCACAGTTAGGAATGAAGCTGTAAGTAGGGCTGCAGGAATGGGAATGGGGACACAGGGATGAGGCAGAAGTGCAGAGGTTGTGCCTATGGGACTACAGACCACAGCAGTGATATTGGGGGCTATGGTGGGGAGCTGACGGCCAGGCCAAGAGGGCCAGAGGTCAAATCTTGGCAGCTGCGAATTGAGACAGACAAGGGAGCTGAGGCCACAGCTGGTAACCAAGGCTAGGTGCTGTGGCTGGGCAGCTGATAGCCATAGCCACAGCTATGTGCTGGAGCTGGAGGCTGTGGCTTGGGGATCAGGGCCAAAGCTGAAAGTTAGTTGAAGGCAGCAGCTCAGGGGTGGGACTGTCCAGAGCAGAGTTCAGGACAGAGCACCTCCCCCTTTGGAGCTGGCTTGGGCCCTGCTGTTCCCACCCTCCATGTTCCTTCATGTGATCAAGGAATGTGTCCCCCATATTTTGTGGACCACTATACTGGATTCTATGATGAGTGATAATTGAAAACTAATTTAATCACACATGAGATTCTTCCAGTCTCAGGAGATCATCTTACCTAATAATCATGCTTCTGTGAATTCTTTAGGAAGTTGGGGGAGGAGGCAGTGGGTGGTGATGCTGTTCAGCAGTTAGAAAGTGAAACAGCTTCAGCAGAATAGCTTGAGAGGGACTTGTTCCTGAGTAGCCCCAGAACCTGTAGGGCAGAATACTTTCTTGGAAGATGAGAGACCCTTATTCAAATCCCCATTCCACATTAAGTAGAGGGGGGAACTGAAACTGAATCTCCCACATCCTCAGTGAGCCCTGAAATCTCCTGTTTTGTGTCTCCTTGTGTAAGGGAGTGGCAGGGGTGGGGGTGGGAATTGGATGAAACTATTTTGTGCACTTTTGTCAAGTTCATGAGTAGTTTAAGGTTGAACAAAACTGCACTTTGCAATGAACATGACTGAGCCAGTATATTTCAATCAGCTTTAGTGTACCACCACCATTGCCAAAAAAACCCCTCACTTATTTCAGGATGCAAATACTTGTGATTGGGTTTCCATGTAAAGGGCAGTCACTATACTCCAGGTAAAAACTCAGATGTAGGTGCAACATCAGAGAGGACAGAGAGCCAAAATCACTTTGTTTTTGACCACTGCAAGACTACATTTTTCCTAAATCCCAACACATTGAATTCCTTATGCTGTCTGCTTTGGTTATCACTAAAGCCAGTTCTCCATTCTGATGACATGAGTGTCCATCAACACAGCCACAAAGTTCACAGCTTTGGGCATACCCATGTTCAAGCATCTGATAAAGTGAGATTTTCTCCCATGAAAGCTCATGAGATAGATAAATGTGTTAGTCTTTAAAAGTGTCACAGGGCTCCTTGTTTGTTTGCTGAATTAGATTAACACAGCTACCCCTTTGGATCTTATCAGCTGTGCATGGTATGAAATCAGACAGAAAAGGACAGGCTTGAATGGCTAATTCAAAGTGATACACACTACTGCACTGGACATTTTGTAGAAACTTTTCAAAAGAAAACTAGAACTGCAGTGAGCTCTCTGTCAGATGAGAAGATGGTATCTGTGTGAAATTTTAACTGTGAATGGTTTTCAGCAATTAACTATTGCTTCAGCTTGAACAGTGTATTGGAAAATCCCCATATTTTATCCCCACTTCCTTGATTTCACTGGAGCACTGTGCAGAACATCCTTTATAGAAGTATGTATTGTGAGCATAAGGGTTTCTTCAGCAGAATGTCTGTTGCTTACTGTTATGTCACATATATTGTGCAAAAGTCATTACTCTCATTATATAAAATTGCCCATAGTATTAATATCTTCTGATATTGAGATAGGAGGTAGAAAAATAAGGATTTAAAGGTTAATGGAAATATAAACAGGGTAATTGACTCATGAAAGTCTGGTTTGTTTTGAAGAAAGTTATCACATTATTCACAATCTGCCCTATTGTAAGTGTTGGTATGTAAACTAGGCACCTGACTTATTTCTTCAGCAGACAATTCAGATTTGAAGCCGAGACTCGTTTTGGAGATGCAGTGAAATGTTGGTCTTAAGAATTTGATTTGCGAGAAAGGTGTGTGAAAAGTCACCATTCTGAAAGTGGAATTCTGTAGTTTTGGGATTTGTTACATATTATCCTCTCTGAATCACAATCAGAATCTTTGAATGAAGAGTTGTAGAGGTCCTTTGCTCACAAAACCATAAATACTATTTTTTGCCAAATAGACCCCATACATACATAGAAATAATGTTGTCTTATAATGCCAAGCACTAAATGTTTACCATCTAAAACAAACAGTATTAGTATGTTCTCTGTGAATAATATTCTCTGCTGTGCAATAACCTTACATATTGTGATGCACTTCTTTCTCAAGATGCTGAACTAGAATGCAATTCATCAAGTAAATGAGATTTTTTTTTCCTTTAGAGCCTACTGCTAAATGGCAATTGTCCATTGAATAAATATTCTCTAAAGGCAGGCTTGAGTATATTTATTCTAGTAAATTTAATCAATTCACGGTTGATTAATTTTAATTTAACTGCTGAATCTTTAACTTTGGTGGAGTGATTTATAAATAGGATCGGGTCTATACTAGACCCCTAAGGAAACATACATTTACCCAGTGCATTGTCCCTTGCATCAGTTGCAAGGCATAATCCATCCTGATTCTGCCCTTGAAATTAGAAGAATTCAGGACACTATTCTTCCTCATTTGGTATAAAATTTTCATAGTTTTTAAACATTTGTGAACTTGACAGACAAAAGAGAATATAGTGATGATTCCAGACACACCTTTCTAGAGAAAGAAAGTCATGTTTTAAGCTCATTTCTTCTTGTCCTATCATCAGCAGTTAAGGAGAATAATTTGTCTCCTTTGTCCTTGTAATGGCCTTTTAGGAATCTCCGTCACTGGACATTTTTAAAAGCAGGTTAGCCAAACACCTATCGGGAACAGTCTAGAAGGTTTGTTGCCCTGCCATAAGTGCAGGGGACTGGATTTGATGACTTTTGTAGCTCCTGCCAGTTCTATGATTCCATGTAGCAACTCTTTCCATGCAGTGTATGTAAGTATTCAGAGTGTGGAGAGAGGAGGATAAGAAAAACATCTCTGCATTGGCTCCTCTTAAAAGTAGAAGAAATACATTGGTTGAAACCCTTCATTTTCCCTAGAAGAAAATAAATTATAAAATAATTGACATTTATTAAGTGCTTAGATATTACAATGATAAGTAACAACAAAAATAGGTCCAATAGGAAATTAGTAATTCCTTGCACAGTGTGGATTATGATGCAGTAGAGAAGGTTTGTTATATGTTGCATGATGATAATTTTAAAAAAATACTTAAATTTGTGAGCTTCATCCATGCTGTACTCTGAATGTAATAAGGTACCTGCAGAAAAATACAAAAAGTAGCATTTGATCCTGAAACTACAGTGTGAGTCACCAAAGTGTAGAAATGTAGGGCTGGAAAGGACCTTCAGATATCTTCTGTACTAAGGCAGGATCAAATATAGCTGAATATTCCTCACAGGTGTTTATCTAACTTGTTCTTTAAAACCTTTAATGATGGAGATTCCACAGCATCCCTTGGAAACCTGTTCCAGAACTGAACTATTGTAATAGTTGGAAAGTTTTTTTGTAATAGATAACTAACTCACCCTTACCACAAATTAAGTCCACTATTCCTTGTCCCACATTCAGTGGACATGGAGCACAAATCTCTTTATAACGTTTTTTAAAATGTTTGAAGACTAAGTCCCCCCCACTTCAGTCTTGTTAATTTTTTCAAGATTAAAGATGTCTAGTTTTTTAAGCTTTCCTCATAGGTCAGGTTTTATAAATCTTCTATCATTATTAGACTCCTTTCTGGATTCTCTCCAATTTATAAACATCTTTCTTAAAGTTTGGTGCATAGAACTGGGAAAAATACTTCTGCCAAGGTCTTGTAAGTGCTGAGTAGAGTTGCACAGTTATCTGCCATGTCCTACATAAAGCATTTTTGCTAATGCACCCCAGAATATTTGCCTTTTATACAACTCCATCACTTTGTTGGTTCATATTCGGTTTGTGATCCACTACAACTCTCTGATCATTTTCAGCAGTAGTAATGTCTAACCAGTTCCTCAGTCTGTAGATGTGGATTTGATTTTTCCTTATGACTTGTAGTTTTTTGCACTTGTCTTTATTGACTTTGTTGTGGTGATTTCACACCAATTTATTAAGGTTATTTTGTATTCTAAGCCTTTCCTTCAAAGTGTTAGCTACTACTCCCAGCTCTATATTATCCATGAATTTTGAAAGTATACTCTCCACTCCATTATTCAAGCCACTAATGAAAATACTGTATAGTAATAGACCCAAGATAATTGCCCATGAGATCCATCTTGATAGTTAATAGATATTTTGTTTCCTCTTTTGGGACCTCCTCTGAACCCCATGAGTTCTCAAAGATGATCACTAACAGTGTCAAGATCATTTCAAATAGTTCTTTAAGAATCCTAGGGTGATTTTTTTCAGGCCCCACCGACTTGTGTACATCTGAGTCAGGGGTGGCCAAACTATAGCCTGTGGGCCAGATCTGGCCTGCAAGTACCTGTGATCCAGTTGGAGAGCTGCCACTGAACCTTTGGGTTGGCTAGAATTCATTTAATTGCCCTTCTCCAGTGCCTCACAATTTTGAATGAATGAATGAATGAATAAATAAATAAATAAATAAATAGAATATTAAAAAAACAACCAATTTCTCCAAAGAAGCAGCTGGAGACCAAGAATTCAGTCTAAATGGACTCACAGCAAAGATTGTTCCCCACATTAAAATATTACCTAAGAACAAACATAATGAAGCTGATTAACTATTAACATGATAAATCTTAGCATAAGAAAAACAAAATGAATTTAAACAGAACAGTCCACACAGAAGCATTGTGAGGAAAGAAACCCAAGAGTCCCAGAGTTTTAGTGGAGTTCACCCATATCTCAGCTGCAGTCTCTATTCGAATCCAAAGGCTCGAGTTGCAAGAATTAGGAAACGTCTTCTTTGGTTGCAGAGATCTTAGGTAGAAATCCATGCAGGCTTTTTTTGCTGTTCTCAAACCAGCATCATCTAGTCAGTTTACCAGTTAACCAGCTATCAGTCACGTATGAGAAAACTCTGTTGCAAAATACTCCACAGCAGGGAGAGAACATCTTTCTGTCCACTCCTGGCTCAGCGTCTCCCAGTCACACACTGACTACACTCTGTGGCTGCTGCTCTCAGACTGCAGCTCTCGTGGCATCCGACCACAGCAGACGCAGAAAACCTAGTGGAGCATCCTCAATTGAACCACCCACTTACTTTCCAGAAGCTTCTGGACCTGAGCAGCCAAATCTGCCCAAAAACATAACCCAGCCTCAAGAGATCCCTAGAAGAAAGGGGCTCTCTTTTAGGCATATGGGTTATACCACTGCCCCCTTCCTTTCCCCCTGTCAGGTTCAGCAGCAGCTCACCATGGCCAGAGAGCTGCCAGTGATCTTCCACCCTGCAATCTTCAGCCTCTCCCTCCCTTCACTCCAGCTCCATCTGGAGCTGAGAGGAAGGGGTAAGCTGGAACTGGGAGAACGGCAGAGCAGAGCAGAAGTAGCGCAGGCAGAACACTTGTGCTTTTCTAACCTCACTTCCCTCAGCCCCAGGGCTGGGCTTTCAGTCACTGCATGGCCCCACACTAGCTCTGTAGCATGCTGGCCCTCCGCACCTCCAGTCGGCTCTGGGGTTGCCTATGTATCAGAACACCACACCACCAGCCAATTGTGGGGCCACGCAGAGGCTGTGAGCCAACCCTGGAGCTGGGGACGGGGGTGAGGGAAGGCTGAAGCACATATGGAAGCTCTGTGCCCCCACCAGGCCAGGACTGCATCCCCTACCCAATAGTTTCCTCAGGCTGGCTCTGTGCAGTGCCCTTCCCCTGCCCCCAAATGGCCAGCTGGGCAGCCAGCTCCCTGCTGGTGCCACAGCCCACTAATCAAAATTATTGCCCACTCCTGATTTTAGTAATCTAAATTTTCTTTCTTTTCTTTTCTTTCAGAATTGTGCTAAGCATCAGCGCACAACTTCTCTCTTTCAGTAAATAGTGAAGCAAAAACTTCAGACTTTTTGATGTTCCCATTGTTAGCTCTTCTTTGCTGATAGTAGTAGACTTACACATACCTCTGTCTTTTTCTTGCAACTAATTTATTTATAAAACCTCTTGGGAATTATTAGCAATTATGGCTGAGAATTTAAAGAGGGAAGGTAAGGTTGCAGAGGACAGGAGAAGGGAAAACATATTACTTAATTTTTTAAAGGAAAGCAAAGAGAAGCTAGAAAACAATAGATCAGACAGCCTAACTTTGACACCTGCCATAAGTGCAGGGGACTGGACTTGATGACATCTCATGGTCTCTTTCAGTTTCTATGGCTATGCCTACGTTTACAAGTTATTTTGAATTAAGGAGGCTTAATTCAAAATAACTTATTCCCTGGCCAAGGAGGCATTGTATTATATATTGAATTAAACAGTTCCTTAATTTGAAATAAGCAACCACTAATTCAATATAATAAGAACTCCTTTGCTTCTAAGTATCACTTACTTCAAAGTTATTAGTTCAAATTAAGACATTTTAAGCTGTGGAATAGGCTTAATTCAAACTAATTTCCCTATTCTTCTGCCTGCCTTCCCCTATTTCAAACTAGAGAGTCTAGTGAAGACTCTCTACTTCAAATTAATAAAGCCCCCTTTATTTTAAATTAGAGATTCTTCACTATACTCCTAATTTGAAAGAATAACTTTGAAGTAGTGCTAATTCAAAATAATAACTTTGATTTAAATTCAAAGTAGTTATTTCAGATAAACTATTTCAAATTAAGTTTACAGTTATAGACATAGCCTATGATTCTATGATCTGCAGAGATGTAACAGATTAGAGGGGAAGATAAATGTAATATCTTGATCTATAATAACATTTTTGACATTTTCGTATAAAAAAATAGGAAAATGTGGTCTAGAATAATTTACTAAAATATGGGTGCCCAACTGGTTGAAAGGTCACATTCGAAGTGTTATCAATGGTTTGCAGTCAAACTTCTGGGGTGTATCTTGTGGAGTCCCACAGGATGCTTCCTTTGATCTGGTACTGTTCGGTATTTTCATTAATGACTTGCATAATGGGGTTAAGAATATTCTTATATAATTTGCATATTTCTATTTTGCTATATTACTTTTCCAACAATAAGGCTCGTTAAAGTCTGCCATTGCTACTAGGTCATGTGTTTTGGATATATCTGGTTTGTGGTCTATGATTGCCTGATTTGCTTCCTCCTCCTGATTTTGTGGTGTATACTAGACCTCAAGCATCACACCATCCTTGCTTTTCCCTTTTTGTCTCTCCCAAAGACTTTCATCTGATTGCCTTGCCTCTGCTTCTCAGAGTAAGTGTATATATTCTTGATGTATAATCAAATACATTCTTCCTTGTTTTCTCCTATGTGTCCTTCCTGAATAAGCAATACTGTCCATACTAATATTCCAGTCATGTGATTTATCCCATCAAGACTCTGTAATGTCAGTTCAATTATAATTAGACATTTTTAATCAGTAGGTCCAGATATCCTATGGAGCTTCCTGGATTGTTAATGCTGATTTTTTTAATAAGTCTTGGAGCATTGTGCAGGTTCCAAAAGACTAGAAGAAAGCAAATGTTATGTCAATTTTTAAAGGGGATGACTAGGGTAATTATAAGGCTGTCAGTCTAACATTGATCCTGAACAAGATAATAAATTGGCTGATACAGGACTTGATTAATAGAAAATTAAAGCACATGTCTGACGAAGTGGGCTGGAACCCAAAAAAGCATATACCTGAAGAAATCTGTCAGTCTTTAAGGTACCACAGGGCTCTAGTTGTTTTTAGAAAATTAAAGGTTGGCAATATAAATAATACAAATCAGCAAGGGTTTCTAGGAAATAGATCCTGTCCAATGACCTTGATTTTTTTTTTTTTTTTTTTTTTTTGAGATTACAAGTTTGGGTGATGAAGGAAGCAGTTGACGTAATATATTCAGAATTGTCTATGGCATTAGACTTGTTACAGCACAGGATTTCGATTAAAAAGAAACAGGAGAATATGAAATTGAACAGGGGTTAAAAATTGGCAAAGTGGTCTCAAAATGTAAAGGTAAACCAGGAATCACCATCAAGTGGGTGTCCTTCCAATGGGTTCCTAAAGAGAATGGTTCTTGACCCTACAATGTTTAACAAAAAAAATGTAAAATTACCATTGGCAAAGGTTGTAAATAACACCAAATTGGAGGGGGGAGGGGTTAATAATAAAGATGTCATTTTAGTGATTCAGTGCAATCTGTGTTGCTTTGTAAATTAAATGTAATCAAACAGTATATGTTTTAATACACTTAACTGTAAACATGTTTATAGAAACAAACAACATAGACCAAACTTATAGTAAAGGGAACTCTATCCTGGGATACAGTGAATCTAAAAAAGATTTGTTGGTCATGGTGTGACACTGTGACCAAAAAAGTTACTTGAGTTATGGGATGAATGTATTAGAGAATGCTGAGTAGCATTAAAGGGATTGTTTTATTTCTATATTTAGCAGTGGAGTGACTACTGCTGGAATATTGTGTCCAGTTCTGGTACCCAGAATTAAAGAAAGATATGGATAAATTGGAGAGGATTCAGAAAAGAACCATAAGAATGATTAAAGGATTAGAACACTTGTCTTATGGTGATATATTCAAAAGATTCAATCTGTTTAGTTTAACAAGGTGAAGGTTAAGGGCAAACACCATTACAACATGTGGAGCTAGTATATAATAAAGATCTTTTCAGTCTAACAGAGGAGAGAGTATAATAGAATATCCAAAAGTTGAAATTAAACAATAGCAAACTGGCAATAAGCTGTACAATTTTAACAGTGAGAAGTATTAACCATTGGAACACTGTACAAAGTATCCTAGGAGTCTCATTCTCTGACAATTTATCAGTGAAGATAGGATGTTTTTCTAAAAGATATGTTTTAGGAATTTTTGGGGGGAAGTACTCTGTCTGGTATTTAGGAGGTCAGAAAAGATAATCACAATGATCTCTTTTGGCTTTGGAATCTATCAATAATTTAGCTTGTATACTACATCTTCTAGTTCTTCCTGTTTAGTCCCCATTCACCTTCTATTGTTGTACAGATGTTGAACTGATATTCCCCCAGTGTATTTCCTCTTGTTGCTCCTATAACCGGATCATAATTTACTATTTCCACTCCGCAATTAGAAGCCCTCTGTAAATGTCACTTTTCTGTTTATATCTACTTGTTGGGTTTTTGACACATTCATCCTTTGGACCTGGGTTAAACATTTCCTCACTAGGTGGCAAGTTGGTGTCCAAAGAGGCTCTTCCCCTTCTTCGTCAGATGGATCCCATCTTTTCCTGGCAATCTTCCTACCTAGATCAGTAACCCATGGTCAAGGAAAACAAAGTCATCCCGTTTATATCATTTGTGCAGCCATGCGTTCTATAGGCAGGGTTGCAGGTTTTGATTGGATGTGTTCCTGGAGGTTTCATCACGTGATATAATCAAAAATGCACAATTAATCTTTAATACACAAGGACTCCAGGAAAATCCTGGAGGGCTGACAACCCTATCTGCAGAATGCATTTCTCTACCTTAGAATACCAACCAGCTACCCAACCCCATTCACCCTGGTTCAGAGGATCCTGTAATCACTGCTGATCTACTGAAGTTCATACCTGGTTTTGAATGAACAGAATGGCCTAGTAGTCAGAGAGTCAGATGAACCTTGGCAACCTTTCTGCTACATCTCAGATGCACACTCCAGGCAGGTAACACACTTTGTGGGATGTCAGATAAGTTCTTTTGTCACCTTCAGAAGGGCGTCCCTCACCACCACCATCCTACTTATCTTTCTCCTGGATGTGATGGCCTTGGACCTCTCAGCCTTGGGGGGAAGGGGGGTAAGTGCCTTTTTTTTTTTTTTCCTCTTTAGCCATTGTCTCTGCTCCTGTTGTCAGTCCAGCATAATGATTTTCAACCATGGTGATTAGTGAACCTGGGTGCAGGCCAGAGCACTATCTGTTTTGTGAGGAAAGCAGCAGCCAGTCTCTTCCATAGAACAGATGGTTCTACTTCACACTGGGCTGCCACAATAGTCTTCGCTAGTAAGCTAGCTTCCTCAATCCTGGATGTCTTCATGAGTATCCTCTGAGTGAAGTGCTTCTGCCTCTGGGTGTTAACACAGATGAGGAACTTTCCCCTGCAGCTCTCTTACCTGTTTCACATGGGCATGGGTGGTCTTGAAGGTGGGGGGGATTGTGGATATTTGCTCAGGATCCCATGGGGGTGATGCCCCTGCACCATGGTTTCTGGTAGGGCTGGGGGACTGGGAGGGGGGCTCTGGCAAGGCTAGCAGGGAACCAGGGGGTCCAGCAGCAGGGCGAGGGGGCTGCCGGTGCCTTTGAGGGGCTGTGGAGGGGCCAGCAAGGACAAGTGACGCTGCTGCTGGGCCCCTTGGCTCCATGCTAGCCACGCCGGGCCCTGGTGAGGATGGGAGGGAGTCAAAGATGGGCCACCTCATGTTTCATGGGGTTCCATCCTTGACTTTTGCCCTGGGCTCCAGAATCCCTAAGACCACCTTTCCTTTTGGGACTCCATCAACAGATGCCACTCACACCAGGTGATACATCATTGTGAGCTTTCTTTGTCAGGGACATAGAGGCCACATTCCCAGCAAATCAAGATCATGACTTCTCTTGAAGTTTATAGGCTCAAGATGCCTGTCTAGCCAGGGACCGCAAAGGTGCAGGCAGAGGAAGTGTGGCAATGGAATTGGTGACTCATTGTTTTTATGCCATTGTGGGTTCTTTCCTGCAGATTACCTGTAAAATGAATTAAAAATCTCACTGCCTTGCCTTCCTCTGCTGGTGAATTTAGCTGAGTAAATTCCTTAGTCTCCCATCTGACTTTATCAACAGCCATAACATAGAGCATATTCACAAGGGCAGAGTTAAGTTTTCATGGACAATTTTAATTCTTCCATTTCCTAGCTTTCCAGTCTTAATAACATTTCTGTTACATAATAGAGTTTTATGTGGGTGATATTATATATGTAATGCACACACATAATTACACAAAAGATGGTTTTTATTTTTTTTTAATGAATTGTCTTATATATTATAACAAACTTTCTCAGACTTATTTGATTGTGCCCCCCTTCTTTAGGTCTATATTAGTTTAGAAAAACCAGCCTAGTTGCCTGGCCAGCAGCTGCTCCTCTCTTTCCCCACCCATAGCCTCCCAGCAGAAGGGTAGGTGGCCCTCAGTTTTGTAAGGATTCATGGAAGGGGAGACCCACCCGGCCCAAACACAAGGGGGAGAGCACTGGTTTGGTACAATGCAATTTTATTGGCAGTGATTTTAGCAGCAATCAGATACAGCAGCAACTTGGTCGCAAGACTGTTCAAACACAAATCCACTAACTCAGAACCTACAACATACAGTAAAGACCCTAGCTACACTCCTGTCTTTTCCCACCTTAAATTTCTTTATAAACCCTTGGTCCCACTGCCGTGGTTCATGTGGGCCCAGTTCAGGCTGATTTGCTCAATACCAATCTAATTTTTCAAAGTGTGCTAAACTGCATTACATATATGTAGCAAGCTGCTAAGCAACAATCAACCCAGGGTCAAGTTCCTGGGTGTCCCTATCCCAATGCCTATCCTTACCTTACGGCCTGATAATCCCTTTACTTACAGCAAGGCCTAAGCACTACTTTGTCCAGGAACACTGCACCTGAGCTGACTGGTGATTGTGTTTTGTTTTCTTCCTGCGGTGCTTGTGTCCTCCTTCCCTTGGCTGGCCTGCAGAGGTGCTTCTACCCTTGTTCGGTTACCTGCTATGGCAGGGGAGTCCTTGGGTTGATTAGACCCTTGGCCCAATAGGTGATATCCTATCGGCTCCGAGTTGCTGTCCCCAACATCCAGACTTTTATACCTTCGACAGGTGTTACGTCATGTTGCTATTGGAAAGTCCAGGGTTTTCAGTTTTCCTTATGTTCTGGTTTAAACCGGTTTTGTCCAGTTTTACAATTGCACCCTGCCCTTTACACTTCAGAGTTTAATCACAAGCCAAGGCTTATAAGCCAATTGGATCATGCCCAAGGGCACATGCACAGCATTGCTGAACCTATTAGATGTTTCTCGGGGCTCATTGGCCCTGCATGTTACATTCTGCACAGGCATAACTGGAAAGTCCCTTCTGGCTGGCTGTATCGGCAGGTGACTCGGGCTGGAGTTTGCCCCCTGAGGCCCAAGCTAAGCTGGCTGTTGACACACTCACTGGCTGCCCAGCTCTAAATGTTTACAGTATTCCCCCTCCCCCCCACCTAAAAGCTTCATATGCCTTGCTGTAGGGGTAAGACTTAGGTTCATAGAATCTGGAAGGAGTCATGAGAGGTCATCAAGTCCAGTTCCATGCACTCATGGTAGGTCCAAGTTCCCTCTTAAGCCATCCCGTGTTGGTCTAACCTGCTCTTTAAAACTTCCAATGATGGAGATTCCACAACCTGCTAGGCAATGTATTCCAGTGGTTAATCACCCTAACAGTTAGGAATTTTTTCCCTAATGTCCAACTTAAACCTCCCTTGCTGTAATTTAAGCACATTTCTTCTTGTCCTATTATTGACAGTTAAGGAGAACATTTTTTTCCCCTCCTCCTTGTTAACAACATTTTAGGTGCTTCAAAATTGTTATCATGTCCCCCCTCAGTCCCCTTTTTTCCAGATTGTACAAACCCAGCTCTTTCAATCTTCCCTCATAAATCAAGTGTTCCAGAGCTTTAATCATTCTTGTTGCTCTTTTCTGGACTTTCTCCAATTTGTCCACATCTTTCCTCTAAATGAGGCACCCAGACCTGGGCACACTACTTCAGTTGAGGCCTAATCAGCATGAAGTAGAAAGGAGGTATTACTTCTCATGTCTTACTTACAGTACTCCTGTAAATACATCCCAGAACAGCACTTGCTTTTTTTGCAACAGCATTTCACTGTTGATTCATATTTAATTTGTGGTCCACTATGACACCCAGATCCCTTTCTGCAGTACTCCTTCTTAGGCAGTCATAGCCCATTTTGTACTGGGCAATAAATAGTTATTTCTTAAGTGGACTACTTTGCACTTGAGAAGCTTTGACCAATAGTATATATGTCCATACATTTTTCTTAAAGATGTGAATTATTTAGAGATGGGTATTTTCATGTTTTCCACATATGGAGCTTGATTCTGTACTCTGCTACAAGTTTTATGCTGCTGTAACTATTGGGTTAGATGAGTTACATCCCCATAGAACCATTGTAAAAGTGTGCAGCATGAGATTGAAGTCCTTTGTCAGATCATCATCATCAGTCCTCATAGCTTGCAGCTCAGTAACTTGGAGACTCTTAAATAGATATTGTCAGAGCTGCTCCAGTGCTATATGGTATCAGATTTTGGACAGCCATTCTGAAAATCCTCATTGACAAAAGCTACATAAAAAGAAGTTGCCACTGAATTATGTTTGGTTTCTGTCAGGTCAAATATCTTCTTTTGTAAGTGGCTGTATCTCTTCTGTATCCATACAAACCAAAAAATCATATACATTCATTTGATTTATTTTATTAATTATGTTTATTAATACATAATGCAAACATCTCAAAACAGATTATAGGAGGGAAGTGTTTTGAACTGTTACTGAATTAGACAAAAATGGGTAACGGTGCCCATGAAAAACAAACAAACAAATAACCGCCATTGTCCCCACAGACAAGTGAAAATAAACATTCTAAAAGTTGTTAAAACTCAGATAAAAAGTAGATTTCTCTAAGCTTTGCTCAGAGGAGTGTTTCCCAGTATTCCCTTTTTCTAGTTTTACATTAATCATAGTCAGACCATTGTCATTTCACCTACTATGCTCATTTACTTATGGAAAACCTGGAGATGTATTTATTCCCCTGATTTTTCTGTCTATAATCCTTTTCATTGACTGACTAGGAAACAACTTGTCAACTGAAAAAGGTACATAGGTTCTCTAGTATTTTCCTGTGTACAGGCCAGGATTAATGCATGGGCTCATGGGTGGATTTTGGAGCTTCCCTTTGGGAAGGCAACACCATGGCTGGCCAATGCCGCAACCAGGGCCATCCCTAAATGGGCGTGGGGCCCTGGGTGAATCACCTTCTGTGGGACCCTGATTCACTACCCCCCAGGCACTGGGGGCAGGGCCAGGCGGCCCAGGGGAGGGGCAGGCCCCTGCACTGACCACCTGACGCCAGGGACCGGGCAAGCCAGCCAAAAGTGGCAGAACAGGAGGGCAGGGTCTGGTTTCTCAGCAGCCCTTAAGCCAGTGATTGTCAAACTTTTTTCCTTGGGACTTAGCTCCAGACTTCTCTGCCATGCAGTGACCCTCTGCTGAAAAAAAAGTGGCCACCATCAGAAAACTGAACAGTGACCATGGCTGCGAGGGGGAAGGGGGAGAGCAATGCCTCATGGCTTTCAGCCTTTATCTAGATGCTTCTATTGCATCTCTGAAATCTACACATCTAATTTGAGATCACCAACGTGGAACATGCAGGGGGTGATCCCATATGCCATACTCCTGTCTCAAATCAGGAAGTATGCCAACTCCCTAAACTTGCATGCAGTAGCCTGGAGTGTGTGTGCGGGAGCTCCTTGCAAATGGCAGGGGGAGGGGGACTGGGTGGAGAAATGAAATGGAAGTGCTAGGACAGAGGAAGGAGAAGAGCCAATGCGAGGCTGGAAAGAATGGTCCTGGAAGATCCTATCTGCTGCTGAGCCTGTCCAAGTCCCTCCAGGTCCTGCTCCCTTCTCCACTGCCAAATCCCAGGAATTGAAGCAGCCCCTCTGGGTTATACCAGATACCACAGCATGGAAAGAAGGAGAGGGAAGTACGAAAAAGACATTGGAGGACACATGGAGAAAATGTAGTATTAATGTAATATTCTTCTATTTTTAGGGGGCCCTGGAATCCTTCCCCCTAAAAACAGGGTGTTCCGGGGCATTCCAGCATACTTTAACCCTTGTAAGTAAAAAGCCAGACAAAATCCTGTATTTTTAAAATGCCTTCTGGATGGAGGATGTGAAGGTGAAAAGGAGGACATGTCCTCCTTTTGCCTGAAGTCTGGTAACCCTAGTCTGGGTTCTACTTTCACCTCTGCACTTCATCTGCTCCCTGAGTCTGCATGAGTTTCCATGAACACACAATTGCCCATAATATTGTGATTGGCGAGGTGCTAGCCCTCTCTATTTGGTCTCATGAACCCTGGCAGTGTGCAT
>ML681998.1:27055459-27137429 GCA_007922195.1 Podocnemis expansa | reverse complement strand
AAATATACAAGTTATAACTTTTGTTGCAAGCAAGGGAATTCTCAATCCACAGCAAAAGAGGCAAGTCCTAATTTGCAAAAAATAACTGCAGTCCCCATATCCCAGAAATGGTGGAATAAGGGGTGTTGACAGTTTTTTGTTTTCTTTTCTTCATTGGGTCTGTTGATTTAAAAAAAAAAAAACAACAAGAACACAAAGCTTGTTTGCCAGTGACCTCAGTCCTTTTCATATGAATGGGAGAAGCCCAAAGAGATACTGACTCAGAGAGCAGGCACAGAGGTTGTTTTGAACAACAATTAGAACTTCATTGTTAGTCCTAATGACTCACCCTTGTTGCAACCCTGATCTACTGCCTTAAGCAACCTTCACCCCACTCTTCTGGCCTCACAGTCAAGCTGGCCCCATGAACTGGGCTGTCACTTTTGGCCAGCTTGCCCAGTCTCTGGCATGGGGGGACAGTGGTGCGGCCCCACAGGGCCCCTCAAAGCACGGGGCCCTGGGCAGCTGCCCCTCTTGCCCTACCCTTAGGACGGCCCTGGCCCCACCCATGGCCCCTTCCCCTGCACCAACCCCACCATTTCCCCAAAGATGCCCTGTCACCCTCAGCACCTCCTTCATTGGCCCACCCAGCACTTACTGTCCATCACAGTTCTAAGCGTATGTACTTCTTCCTTCCAACTGCTGTCCTCTCCCCCCTGCTCCACTCACTCAGTGCCTCAGCTCCTCCTTTCCAGGGAATGGATAAGGGTTGCTTAAGTTACATCCTTTGTTTGTACTTCACTTTCTATGGGAAGGGGAAAAAAACACAAGGCATTGTGTGGCACTTAAAGACTAACAGATGTATTTTTCGCATGAGCTTTTGTGTGAGAAAATCCCACTTCTCTATATCTGGACTATTTGGTCTTTATTCCTTAAAATTGGATGTCTGACAACTGAAGCTGTGAACCAAGGACTTATTTTCTATGGACTCTAAATCATTTGTATGTATATGAATCACTTTGACCCTTTAATATCCCTCATTTTGTTTGTTTTCCTTTTATATTAAACCTTTACTTGCAGTTGTTAAAAAAAAAAAAAAGCATCTGACGAAGTGGGATTTTCTCCCATGAAAGCTCATGCGAAAAATGAATCTGTTAGTCTTTAAGTGCCTCAGGACTCCTTGTTTGTAACAGCTTATGCAGACCTAATTGGTAACCTGAAACTTCCAAAACTGGCCTGGGCTGTTTGTGAGGGTAATCATCACCTAATTTAGATCTATGAGCTGCTATTGTTCTGTGTCTATTGGAGTCCTTTGGCACTTTTGAAGACTAACAAATGTATTTACCCCCTGAGTGTTCCTGGGAGATTCTAATGAGTTTGCTTCCTTGCATCCACAAACTGTATGGGGGGTGTGTGGGTGTGTTTTTTAAATTATTTATTTATTTATTTATTTATTTACACACACCCCCCCCCCGGATCTAAAGAATGGTAAAGCTCACACTCTTGCTGCTGCCTTTGCAGCAAGCTGCAGGCAGAGGGAGAGCAGGGAAAGATGCTTTTTCAGGCTATGCCTAGGAGGAAGGTAGATAGGCAGGGAAACATTTTGGGAGGGTATGCCTCCCTCTGGCTACAATAAAATCTGCCCACCATGCAGGGGCTATAGGGGCTGAAGCCCCAGGCCTCAGTTTAAGGGGGGGTGGGCTCCAGGCTCTAGCCCCCTAAAACTCTACTTGGAGGAGCTCTGAGAGTCCTCCTCCCTTGGCAGTGGAGGGGTGGCAGGGGCAGAGCCCAGGCCCTGGGTCCAGAAGCCAGAGGTTGGGCTCTCTGCTTCATTTTCACCCATAGACCAGCTGGCCAGCCCCTGGGGGTGGGAAAGGCAGGCCAGCATCTCTTTGTTCTGCCCTGGAAGCAGGGCCATCTGGTCCACAGAGCAGCATCTGCTTCAGCGTGGCCTTCTGAGGGGGGACTGCACTGGGGGCCACAAGATGAGCCAGCTGCCCCAGCCCTGACCCCGAGGCAGACTGCCCAGGATGGGAGTGTCCTTTGGCCTCAGGCTCTCCCCCCACCCCTGAGAGAGGGCCTGATCATAGGCTGCCATGTGGTGGGGCTGGGGCCCATGGTGAAGGAGCAGGAGCCCCGCAGTTGGGGGACTGGAGCCCCATGTTGATGGAGGGGCCTATTCTGGGGGGCAGCCTGGCACCCCCAGGTTAGTTAATCTGGCTCCGCCTGTGTGGCTATTCTACCAGAATCTGGCCCTAAGTTTTAATTGTATAATATACTGAAAACAAAAACAAATAAAAAACCCCAGTGTAGACACTCAAGCCCCACTGTCTATTAGTTACTAGCAAACTTAGAAAATATCTATGTCTGTATCTATATACACATACACAGACACTTAATACATTTTCTTAGTGCGTGTACATAAACACACACACAAACACACATAAAAATCCTACTTACATTAAATATATTCTTGTTTCATCTTAAGGATGATAAGTTTGCATTGACTAACGTTCATTGACTCCGTGAACCTCCAGGGAAAATTTTTATATTTTATTTATTTATTTGAAACAATATTGTTGTGCCTAACATATAACTGAGGCTTGAGAAAATGCAGACTTTTTTCTTCAACTAGTCACAGCTTTACTTTTCTGTAAGATTTATAGTAATAAATAGAGCTCTTAGAACTAAACACCAGATTTGGCCCCCAGTGTTACTAAAAATATTGCAATTTAGCTTTATCCTCCTGTTTCACCATGGCAAAAAAAAATGCTAATATGTGGTAATTTTCATTGAGCAGTACAATTAAGAATGAGTGTTGCTCCATCTGATCTTCATTTACTATAAAAAATAGAGAACACCACAAAGAAAATTGTTACAGCCAGAGGGAGGGCAGTTAATGTTTATATTGAAAACACACAGATGGCTTAAATTAATTAACAAACATGATTTTGCAGTATAGTGGGGAGCACATCAGAGGAATCTGGAAGAGAATATACTATTTTTGTTGATGAATCACTAAAACAAAGTGAAAGATGTTAGAAAAGATATTGATGACAGTGTGTGCTCATGGCACCTGCCCTAACTGTGGTGGTAAACAGGTTTTCTGATGTACCCTAATTTTTTTGAGAAGCAGTCCAGTAACAGAACTCTTAAGCTACTTCTGGAGGAGTTCATGGGGAAGTCCCTTCTGAAGCATATCTGTCTAAGGACACCCTGACTCTCTTTGGAGAGGGGCTGTCAAACTCAAATCACTACGAGGGCCGCATGAGAACAAGTGTTAGCCCAAGGGCCACACGAGTGAAACCTCTTCATACAACAGTATTGCAAGTATTGATAGTGATAGTGTCGTTGTGGGCCACAAGAAATAACTTTAGGGGCTTCTTGCTTTAGAGTATGATGCTAGAACAGTCTTTTTTGGCTGATACATCCATAACCATTTGAGGTCTACTCTATTGCTTCCCCCCATCAGCTATTTCCTATCAGCTTTGTATCTTCTGACAATAGAGGGCATTTGGTGCTGACGTGATTTGACATCTGTGGCACTAGATTTCCTTGGTGAAGGTGTGGGAGGGGGGATGCTTTTGGTGTAGCTAGCTGGTAGTTTACAACTGGTTTTTAAAAATGTACTTCCCTTTCTTTATAAGATACTTATCCAGTGTGTGAAAGTCCTTCTAGAAATAGGTTGTTGTGTTAAAATTAAGCACATGAAGTCTCTGGTCTGGGGCTTAAATATATTTTCCTCTTCTTGATTTCATCCTATAGTTCTTCCTTATGTTTCTGTAACCACCCTCAAAAATTCTTTTTTCATATTTGTTTTTGAACATTAATATTAATAAATATTACTATCAATCATTTGTAGATAGTTGTTTTGTTCTCTTGCATCTTATTTAGGCTAACTATGCAAATACAGCAAGTTCCAAAGGGTTATCCATGTTAGTCTAGTTAGCAAAACAAACAAGGAGTCCTGTGGCACTTCAAAGACTAACACATTTGTTTATCACATGATCTTTTCTTTTCTTTCTGCATGAGCTTTATTATCACATGAGCTCCTCCATTTTCTCCCACAAAAGCTCATGTGATAAATAAATTTGTTAGTCTTTAAAAGTGCCACCAGACTCCTTGTGTGTTATGCATATTTATTCATCTTATTTGTCATAAGCTGATCTTACTATTTTTTTTTTTCATAGAAGAGTAGTATTTGGCCATGTTTATTGTTTAGTTTTTCTTTCTTGCTGCACTATAAATTGTATATATGTTGTGTAAAATATACTGTGTATACTTTTTTTTTCCTGCTGCACTATAAATTACATAGCACCATAAATTATTTTTTTCATCATGGTCCCTTCCAGTTTCTATAATTCTGTGATTCTGTCTGTGGCTGATCTCTTCTTTGCTGCAATCTTTAGCTTTTGGAATCTCTTATTAATTTACTTCTTTATGAGGAAGTGCTGAGTGGCATAAGTGTAGACACCAGTTTTATTTTCCCTTATACTACAACAGTCACTCAATATGAAGGACCGTGGTTCTTATTTTCCTATTCTATACTGCATTGTTTGTGAACATCCTGTATTATAATACAATTGTGTCTATTCTCTCTACTAAAAATTACTATTCCTTCATTTAGGTTTACCTCCACAGAGGGGTAAAATGACCTGCTGCTCCTCACATTAGGCCCACTCTTCACATCTGGCTGTTCTTTACTGGGTGCATGTGCTAAGGCATGAGGGCAAAGGTGACATCTTTTTGCCTCATATGCCCTCTCAACACTCAAACCGTGGAGTTAGTTACATCAGAGTTGAACTAGTATAACAGAAGGGAGAATCTGGTTCCAACAACTCACACTTCCGAGATCATGGTTTGTAGATTCTCAATTTAGTTTGAGATTGTAACAAGCAGCATTTCAGACTTGGGGGTTCTTGAAGTCTGACCTCTCAATCAGACCTTTAATAAATAAATAAATAAATAAATAAAAATAAAAATCAGGTAAGAGAGAGGGAAGGACATCTGAAGATGGAGACTACTAGATACGTCTCTCCGTAACCTCCTATAACCAGATGCAACAAAGTCTCCTATCTCCACCTAAGAGTGCATGGAAAGGAAGACATATTTGTAGTCCTTCTCCATTTACCTTTCAGGGGTGAAGTATTAACCACCTAACTTTCATTGCAAATTTGAAGAAAAAATAATAACGTGGGGATTCAGGCCTGTCTAATGGTGCAAACAGTCATGGCTGACTTGTCAAAAATAGTTTCCAGCCGAAATATGATTGACCCTGCCCTTTGTCATAATAGTCATGATGTTGATGAACAAAACTTATGATAAATATAATCATATCAAGCGAGAGTGGTACATGAAATACCTACAAGGAGTGAAGCAATAAGAACCTTTATATCACTAAGAAACAGTGAATTTTTGTGCAAAACTTTTCCTAATAGGAAAAGCAACAACAACAACAAACTCTAAATCTTCAAAGGAAAAATCATCCTAAAAAGGTGTTTTTCTTGGGTTGTGACAGTATTAATACAGAAGTCTCACATTATACTTCATAGGTGACCTGTTTTTCAACATCTAGACTGAGGGAGGGAAAATGTTAATTTTGTCCAGTAATTTCAATTTTCTCTTTACTACTTTTTTGTTTGTTTGTTTATTTTTGAGTCTTCATTTTGAACAAAATAATATATCTACCAAAGGCATATGCCCTAATTCAGTTGTTTGTATCTCACATATGAAAAATAGCCATATTTTATTAGTGCATTATTTGTACACACAAAATAAATAGCATAAATGAAAAGAGAGCATCTCCCAGGAGTTTGCATATCTCAGTCCTTTGCTGGGTCCCTCTGTGTCCAATCCCATCTGCAGTACCAACATCAAACAAAAAGTTCTTCCATACCACTTGGGCTTCTCTTCAGCCTGCCTCCTCTTAAGTCTTTTTGTTTTCTGGGAGAACGCTGATTCCTAGGCTGCTTCCCTGTAGTCCTTCTAGGACTACTAAATCCATCCACAGGAACCTAACTTGTTCTTTACAGATCCTTCTAAACTGAGTTTTGTAAGTCATGACATTCCAGAGTTTCAGCCTGTTACATGATCCCAATTAGTCCAGCTCCTTCAGGATGGGAGACTGCTAATTATGGCACATTGATTGAACAAGCCTGGTTAGCCTTAGACTTCTAACCCTTACAGATATGCTAGGAGATGTGATTCCCAGGTCAGACTTGTACTGGCTCATCTCAAGCTAGTTAACTAAAATAGCAGAGGGTTAGGGAGGGTTGACCTCAGATGGATAGCCAAAGCTTCTGGGAGTGCTGCAATCCCCATACTGCTATTTTCAGGGAAGCTGTCTTCCTGTGCTGGGAATCACATTTCGTAGTTTCAGGGTAGACATACTTAAAGAACAGATGCCTTGTAGACCTAATTTTGGTGTATTATCACAAAATATGCCTAAAAAGAGAAATGAAAGATATTTATCCCATCCCAGAGAGGCAAACTAGACTCAGACTTTGAATAAAAATTGTCATAAGGGATGGCCATCAGTACAATATTTAAATAAATCTCAACTATTAGTTTTCCCAGACTACATAGGAGAGCACATAATAAGTTAACTTTATCAAAGGCTAATTATTACTACCAAATCCAGTGATGGCAGCATATATCTAAAAAGTTACAGAGTCTGGATGCTTACCCTGTGGCATTCTGTCCCTTCAGCAGTATCACTTTTCTTTATCTCTGTTGTCCTGTTGTTTGCTTGCTGTAATGTATGACAGTGTTCAGTTCAGTGGAGGTGTTCAGAGATGATGCAGATAACCTTTAAGAATGATATACAGGATGGACTGGATATAAATATTACTGCTGAAATGTATGTGCCAAAGATGTACTGTTACTGTGAGTTCTTTCACTGCCCCTTGAGTTTTTTACAGGGATAAAAATAGAAAAATTATCAAAACTTCAAATCAAAAATTAAATAAACCTATTGTTTATAAGTACTGGATGGCTGTGAGATATTCTAACTCCATGTCAAGGTTCTTTTGAATTCTAATCCTCTTCTCTAACATGCTAGCAATCCCTCTCAACTCAATGTCATCCACCAATTTTATAAGCATATTCTCTACTCCATTACCCAGGTCATTAATGAAAATATTGAGTAGAACCAAACACCCCCCAAAAATTGTTTACAATAAAAAGGTTCTGCTATAATTCACCAACTATGTTAGTAATACTGTTGTTGAGAACAGTTTTTCAGCTTTGAACACGCAGCTTCAAAGGCTGGTTGAGGTTTGGAGGAGATAAACTCTGTAAGAAGTGGGGCAGGCAAGAAGGTGAACCTTTTTGTGAAGGTACATGTGGGAAATGTCAGGGGAAAACTAGAACAGTTAAACTGACTAGTTTTTTTTCAGGCAAGCATTGAAAGTGATTCCAAAACTGTTTACAGAAAGAACATTTTTACAAGAGCTGTGAGTTAGCCTAATTCTTGCTTTTGTGAATTGTTCCGCTATAATGTAAACTGTATAGGAAGTGAAATTCCATTGTGAGTGTGATACAAAGTGATGGGTACATAATTAGATGTGATTGGTCAGGAGATTTTGGAAATATGAAAAATGGTGAAAACTGCATCTAGCTAGAGCCTATTTGTGTCCCCCCGTCCACCCAAGCACCCAAACTGAATCACCAAAATAGAGAATGTCTATGGCAGAATAGGTCTGACAGTACTGCTGTATCAGCAAAACAAAACAAAACACCTAGATGTTGAGAACTCTCAGTGCAAAAACCTATATCCGATGCATGAACACTGCTGAATGCAGGCAAATTTTGATTTCAAACCCCCAAATTCCATTGCTTCTATAGAGAAGAGTAGAGTTCCTCTCAGACCACTCAAAAATATGGAATTCAATGCTTCTCTTTGCAACATCACAAAAAAACCTATATTTCACATGGCATTCTTTATACCACATTAAAGCACAGAATTTGCAACAGAAGTAAGCCAACATGTGGTATTGAATCTTGTTTTGTGCTAAGAGTCAGACTAAGAGAAATCATTGTTGACACCAATGTAAATTATTCTGAAAGGACATTTACTGAGAATTTGAGTATTTGAGGCTGATAACAGAGTTTCATGTTAATTAATTTGGAGAAGCTACTAATGTTAATTAAGAATTGCAATAAACTTTTCTGAAGTAATCTGTGTTGGCTAATGTACTCTAGTGACAAGGAGACAGTTGACTGTTTTTTAAAAGGACTTGGGACTAGCAAAAATAAAACTTTGGGTATGAAATATAATAAGGTTGAGAAAAAATGAAAACAGTCAATATTTTTAATTTCTGGTCTAAAAAGGGGTCTTGTTAATGGTTTTTAAACATATTTCCAGGGTTTTTTAGAGAATCTTAAACACACTGATAAAGAAAAATAGCTCTTTACTGTAGCAAGGACAAACCATATGCTTGACAAAACTATATTATGCCTCTTTCCTGTTAAAATGTCTGTAATTGGTTCCTTTGGTTCCTTTCCAGAATTATTCTAAACTCTAATATAAGGATACTCTACAGCTCTGCATAAGAGATCTGGGTGTAAGGGAGAAGGAAGAATTTGCAGTTTAGCTGCCCTGCTCACAAAGTACAAACTTAAATCCTCTGATTACTAGTCACTGGTAATCTTCGTAAAGCTGGTAACCATTCTATAAAATGACCTGTTCCGAAATTGGCAACTACCATTATCACCTGTAGTAAAAAACACACATTTATTATTGAAAAAGAAAGAAAGAGTGGAATTAACATCTGTTTACATGTCAGCTGCCACTGATCCATCAATAGTGAGTGGCACTGTACATTTATTTGAACCTGCCCAGGGTTCAAACTACAGCATAGTAGATTTGGATTAAAATTTAGGAAAAGTTCTTAACTGTAAGAATAGTAGGCCAATGGAACAAACTGTCTAGGGAAGCTGTGGAATCTACTTCATTGGAGAATTTCAAAAACAGGCGTAATTGCTATCTGCCCACCATCTACACCAGAATCCCCATTTTGCACTCTAAGGGTATGTTTGCACTGTGTGTTTAAGTCGAATTAAGGGCCCTTAAGTCGACTTAAACAAAGCCCTGTCTACATTGCGGGGCAATAAAGTCGACTTTAGCATCAGCTAAAGTCGACTTTATAACTCCCACTCATAAAGTCGACTTTATAAAGTCGACTTAAGGCAACGCGGAGGGGGAGTTGCCTTACGTCAACTTTACTGGCCTCCCAACCACAGTAAACATGGGGATGGGGGCTGGCTAGAAGGCACAACACAGCTAGGAGCATTCCCAGCTGTGTGCAACCCAGCCAAACTCCCCATGTTTCCTAATTGATCTGGCATCTCCCCCATTCTGAGCCCGACTGGCCATCACAGCCCAACTCCAGCATCTCAGCCCGACTCCAGCATCTCTCCCCATTGCAGCTGGACCTCAGCATCTCAGCGTGACCTGGCATCTCTCCCTGCACCTCAACCCAACCTCAGTATCTGCCTGCATCTAAGCCCAACCTGGCATCTCAGTGTGACCCAGCATCTCAGCCAGACCCCAGCATCTCCGAGCAGCTCAGCCCAACCTGGCATCTCTCACCCTTCTCCAGTCCAACCCCCCATCTCTCCCATTTTCAACCGAGACCCGACATCTCTTCCATTCTCAGCTGAACCCCCCTTGTCCCCTGTTCTCAGCCCAGCCCTGCCTGTCTCCCCCGTTCTCAGCCTGCCCTTATATCTGCCTCATTCTCTCTCTCCCCCTTCTCTGCCAAAACCCTGCATCATAGCCCAACCCCACATCTCCCTGCACCTCAGCCCAACCCCAGCATCTCAGCCTGACCCAGCATCTCCTGACATCTCAGCCCAACCCCAGCATTTCCTCCTCTTAGCCTGACCCTGCATGTATCCCCCATTCTTAGCCTGACCCTGCATGCATCCCCTGTTCTTAGCCCTACCCCGCATGTCTCCCCTGTTCTTAGCCCACCCATTCTCAGCCCAACCCTGCCTGTCTTGCTCCTTCTCTTCCCAAACCCAAATGTAGCCCCCTTTGCCCGTCTCAGCCCAGTCCTCCATGTCTCCCCCTTCTCTGCCCAGACCCCTCTGTCTCCCCCTTGCCCTTTTCAGCCTGACCCTGCCTGTCTCTCCCCGTCTCCGCCCAACCCTGTGCCTCTCCTCTTCTCAGATGACCCCTCCCCATATTGTTGTAAAAAAAATACAGAGTCCGGAGGCACTGTTTAGAACTAACAAATTTATTTCTTGGATGCACTGTCATGGGAGAAAAATCTCACTTCATCAGACAGTTTGAAGATGGGAGAATTTACAGAATGGTAGGAAATAAATGCAGGGGAGTGTAAGACGTAGGATCAGGTCACACTCTAACAGCAAATCAAAGCAGTTGTTAAGATTCAAACACTGGGAAACAGCACAAAGAAAGAAAGAAAGTTGCTATTTCTTTTAGATTAGATTGTGTGAAGGCAGGATTAAATCCTGACTATGGATTTTTTTCCCCATTATAAGAGGTGATCTGACGTCACCTTCCTCTATATGCGGTTTCCCAGTGTTTGAGTCTTAACAACTGCAGCGCCTTGCCCCTGCACTGGCAGTTGCCCTGAAGCACCTGTTGCACAGCCAGTGAAGTCTGGGTAACACAGGGAGGGTGCGGAGTGCTGCGCTGGCACATTGCTGGGCTACTTCAGGCTCCCTGACCTCCTTGTTGCCACACAGAGTATGGAGGGTGGTGTGGACCCTCACTTCCTGTAGTAAAGGCCAGAAGAGAGGGGCACCTTTGCTGTGGTGCTATGTGGGCCAGGTACCCACAATGCACCACTCCTAGTGTGAGCTAGCAGCTGCCAGTGTGGATGTGGGCAGTCTCCTGGCATTCTGAGTGTGGATGTGCTAAGGCGGCTTAATAAAGTCCATTTTAAGCAGACTTTATTAAGCTGGTTTAACTGAGCCCTGTAGTGTAGACATAGCCCAAATGCCCTATTATTCTAGAGTAATAAAGCCACATGAGCGAGAGTAACAACTATTCCAGAATAGTTTTTGTGTACTAATGACTATGTGTACAGAGCAGAAAATTTAGTGCACATTTATAAGCTTCTGGAAATGTCTCATACTTCCAATTGTGACCATTATGTTGTTCCTTTTCATTTCTGCCACTCCAACACAACTGCCCACTCCCTCCTGTGAAGCTCAAGAAATTTCAAATTTCCCTTGTAGTCACTTCCTATCCCTGATGCTTACAGAGCCAGTGTGTTTGCAGGGAACAATGCCTGCTGAATGTAGTAAACACTCAGATGCCTGGAGCGCAACTGAGATGCTGGACCTGATCAGCACTGGGGGAGAGTCAGCTTAGTAGGGTCAGTTACGCGGCAGCAGGTGGAATAAAAATCTAAGCAGAATAAGAATCTTGGTGAAATAAAAAGGGTGTGAGTTCCTGGCAGCTACAGTGAGTGATGCAAAGGAACTACTGCTGCGTGGCCCCACTCCAAGGCCTAGTCTGGCCCTGTGACCCGATCTATGAGCCAGATTGGGCTCCTCCTACTGGCCTCCTGGCCTGGATCTGGCCCTCACTGCTGACTGCCAGCGGCAGATGACCCCTGGCTAGATCCAGGTCCTGCTGCTGCTGGGGCAGGACCGGAGATGTGCAGGGGCTGCAGCCCCTCAGGCCCAGTGTCAGCGACTTCCCAGCCCACAGTGCTCAGCACTCCTCTCCTGCTACCCAGGGGTCTGAGCTCTGGAAGCTGATGAGTGGCACAGTGAGATGTGTTTCCACAATTCAATGCTCTTTTTGGCAAAAATGCAAAGAAGAGTGTGGATACACCATTCCATTATAAGGACTGCAGTGTGGATGCACAATTGCACAATAACTAAACCATGTTTATTATAGTGCAAAAACTTATTGTGGAACAATTTTCTAGTGAAGACATAACCCTGATTTGTATATAGCAAAAACAACGAGAGTCCTGTGGCACTTTAAAGGCTAACATATTTCTTTAGGTGTAAGCTTTCATGGACTGCAACACACTTTGTCAGATGCAAGTGGCTTGCAAACCATGAAAGCTTACGCCCAAAGAAATTTCCTAGTGTTTAATGTGCCTTAGGACTTTCATTGGCTTTGCTTAATTTGATGCATACTTGTGACTTCCAGAACATTGGGGAGATTCATTCAAAATCAGGAATTATGAGGCTTGCACCCTTTTCTTTTCTTTTCTTTTCTTTTCTTTTCTTTTCTTTTCTTTTTTCCTTTGGACTGTCATTTCTGTTCCATTAGTTCTTCTGCTCCTTTTAAAGACTTATGGTAATGTGTTTTGCTTCTCACTATCATTCTGAACATGTAACTTATTTATTTAGAAGGAAACATTTTTCATAAGGAATTCTCGGAAAATGGTGTAATTAGCTATTCATTGTGATAATATTGAAAAAACACCTTAGCAATTAATTAATCATATTTCATTTCTGAGGACTTTGTGTAAATATTAGCCATCATTAAAGATTTGCTGCAGAGGAAATAATAGAATCACTCATATAGAACATTGCTTAAAAATAAAATATAATAGATTGCTTTGCTAATGTACATGTCTAGGTTTAATATTACTTATTAATTAATATGTCCCTTTATTATTCTTAGCCTTATGTGGAGGAGATGTTAGAGGACCTAGTGGAACAATTTTATCACCTGGTTACCCTGAATTGTATCCGAATTCATTGAATTGTACATGGACTGTGGATGTCACTCATGGCAAAGGTAAAATATTTAATTGCATTTTTGTTTTAGTCTTCATTTAGTTTGGTATTTCATGTCCCATATGCAAAACCAGGTTAACATTTATTTGCTTGTATATTTACTATGAAAATCATTTATTATGTTCATTTATACTACAGCAGCACTTATGTGCTCCAGTACAAGGACTCCATTTTGACAGACATTAGAAATATGCAAAAAAAGATGATTCCTGCCCCAAAGAGTTTACAATCTAAATGCAAGGTAAAAGAAAACAGGTGGATATAGACAGATAGTCAAAAGAGCACAAGAAAACAATGGGACAATATTTTCAGAATGTTAAGTAGTGTTGACAACACACCACCTATTTAATGGTTGTCAAGCTTTTTTAAGCATTACAGCAGAAGACAGTTTTAAGCAGTGCTTTGAAGAATGACAGTGAGATCGTTTAGCAGGTATTCATGGAGAGCTACTTCCAAGCATGACAGGCAGCACAGGGAAAAGCATGAAGATGATTGTTTGTACATTTAATAAATGGGTGGTAAACACTGTCTTTGCTGGCTAGTTTGAGGTGATAACTGATGTCTCTGTAACATATGAGAATTGATAGAGAGACTGGGGGATAGACTTTGAAGGGTGGGGAAAATAAAGATAAGTAGTTCATATTTGATATGATACAAAAGAGGGAGCCTGTCATGGAATGTGAAAAGCAGGGTGACATGGTCAAAGGAATGGGCTAGCAAAAAAAAAAACAAAACACACTCCCCAAAACTGGTAGCATGCTTAATGGATATCAGTGAGAAAAATAATGCATTTGTCAGTGCTACAGAAGAAGACTGTGCAGTAATCAAAGCACAAGAGGGTGAGAGCCTGGGTGAGAAGAGTTTTAACTGTATGGAAGAAAAAGCAAAGGCTGTATCTTATCTTTACCAGCTGTTGTACATAAAGGCTGTAAGTATGAGTAGCAAGTTATAGGTGATACTCCCAGTGATAAGAAAGAAAAAAGAGATAGAAACAAAGGACTGGGAGAAGTTCAAGAACTTTGTTTTAGCCAAGTTTCTCTTGAGTTAAGGACTAGACACCCATGAGGATATGGCAGAGAGATGAGCTAAGATTGCAGTTGGGACAGAGAGAGACCATCTGGAGCAGAAGGGTAATATGTGAATTATCCTCATAGAGAAATTAATTTGTATTTGCAGATGAGATTACCCTGAGATAAAATGTAGAGGGAAAGAGAAAAGGACTTTTGAAATCTCCATAGAAATTTGGAGAGCAGATGAGGCAAATCCTCTGAAGGGCATGCTGGAACAATTAGAGAGGTAGCAGAAAAATAAGGAAATGACTGAGTCACAGAAGCAAGGAGGGCAAGATTTAGAAGGGAAAAATAAGAGTGTGGTTGATGATCTCAAAAGCTGAAGACAGGTCATGAAGGATAAGCATAGAGTATTGGATCTGAGGCTCGGCAAGGAAGAGGTCATCAGATTTTGATGGAAGCCATTTTAGTGAAATGTGGGGCTGGAAATGAGATTAGAAACAGGTGTTGGAAAGAATTGAAGAATAGGAACTCCAGATAGTGATTGTTTAATGAGACAGCATGTTCAATGAGTTTAGAAATGAGAGATGGCCCAGTCATTAGTGAGGCCTGTGGGGACAAGTGTTTATTATTTTTTAAATGGGAGATTCTGAGAAAAAAATATTTGTGTTTTGAGGATAAAGAAGAAAGTAAGATGTTAAGAAGATGGATAAGGGAAATTATGACAGTGAAAAAGAGGGAAACCAGTAATGTTCTGGGATGGGGCTACTTGGTTAATTGGAGAAAGAAAGCAGACAAGAAACTTCCACATCTGGGATAGTGGAGAGGAGAAAGTTGTAGGGTGGGAAGGAGGATCAAAAGCAGCCAAAGGGGAGGGAAAGTAGTGCTTCTTTGAAGAAATCAGCTAGATCCTATGCAGACAAAGAGAAATGAGGACATATATAAGTGGTGGTTACACCTCATCAAAATGAGATGTTACTCATAGTAAATCATTAAAAATATGTGAACTTCTGTATTCTTTCTGAACAATGAAAGATACTGACGTTGAATTGTTATCATTAGGCTTCTGAGTTAATACATCACTGAGATGAGCATGGCAGTTCATGAATCTTGAAGCTATTGTTCCAGATTCTCTGCAGGCTCCCAAAGTTATGTCTTCACATTGCATAGTTTGTTTGTCTCCTAGGTTATCCTAGCATATGGGTGAACGGCCATGCTACAATATTATATTCAAATCACTGTGTTCCTACTAGTGTTGCACTCAAGAAAGAACTTGTCTGTCCTGAGCAGATGGGCAAATTCTGGGAAAGCATTGGAGGTTTATGAGCACTTGAGGTCTCGCTTGCATACTCACTGCAAAGTGAACGGATTACCAGCTCAATAGGATTTTAATACAGAGCAGCCTAGGTAGCTTGGGTGCAAAGCACTACCAAACTCAGAGAAAAAAATTGTGTGTGTGAACAAGACCTGGATTAGAGATAATTCTCAAATAAGAGCTTGAGTTAACTCTTCTGTGACAACAGCCCCCCAAAAATCTCTGTATGAGTTCATGTTTTTTTTCTTTGTGTCTATACTATGTATAAACTTTTTTTTTTAAATTTAATTGAAAGATTAGATGCTTGAAGACAATATAGTAGCTGTAGAGAGGTGCCAGTATAATGCAATAAGGGTATGGTAACGGTAATTGACTGTATCCAAACCCTGTGTTCTCTGAAACCGTGAGCTAGTAATTTACCATTTTTTAAAATAAAAATTGAGATTCTCACATAATTAAATTATTTTAAGAGTTGGGTCTTTAAGAAAAAAACAGTAACTATCATGAGACTCAAGATGAAACAGTGATAGTTGGTGACACTACAGATATAAACACGTTTTCACTTGCTTCATGCTGCTTTAAGGGAAACGCTTGTTTTATAAAAACATACAAAAATCCTTAGGAAGACCGACCCAATATAAATTATGAATAATACAGTTTGACATCACTGTTCTTTTTCTATACTACTTACGGATGCACAATGAATGACTGAGCAAAGTTTTGCCTTGTCAGATAGGGACCTCTCGTATGGGTTTTTCACTTTTTTCTTCCTCTCACTCTAGAAATACATTGTTTTTCATGCTTCTGAGGCTCTCATTAACCTTCGGGAAGGAGGAAGATTTGTCCTTTAGAAAGTTTCCTGTAAGGCTAGTATAAATAATAAACCTGGCCATAAATAAAATGGGTTGGTTTGCTTATTTGTTTTGAAGAGTATAGCTAAATGACAGTTCTCTAGAAACTCCATTATATACTCTCTGCTACAGTATAAAGTGTATTAAGAATGAAGTTCAATAAGTCTCTTGTATTTGTTCTATTTTAACTAGACAGTATTTCTCTAATGAAATGTTATATTACTTTCTTTCCCTTCCGCCCACCAGCTTTTTCCTACATTCTGCTTGGTAATATAGAGCAAGACAACTGCATCTTTGGGGCAAAGTGCACTATTATAGACTCATAGACTTGGAAGAGACCTCATGAGATGATCTAGTCCAACCCTGCGCTAAAAGCAGAGTTACTCCCACTAAATCATCCCAGCCAGGGTTTTGTCTAACTGAGCCTTAAATGTTCCCAAAGATGGAGAATCAACAGCCTCCCTAGCGAACTCATTCCAATGCTTCACCACCATCCTAGTGAGAAAGTTTCTCCTAATATCCAACCTCAGCTACCCCAACTGCAACTTGTAACTTTTGTTCCTTGTTCCATCCTCTGTTACTACTGAGAACAGCCTAGTTCCCCCCTCTTTGGAGCACCCCTACAAGTAGTTCAAGGTTCCTATCAAATCACCCCTCAGTCTTCTCTTCTGCAGACTAAATAAGCCTATTTCCTTCAGTCTGTCCTCATTAATCATGTGCCCCAAACTCCTAATCATTTTTATTGTCCTCTGCTGAACTCCTTCTAATTTGTCAACATCCTTTTTGTAGTGCGGAATCCAAAACTGGACACGGTATTCAAGATGCGGCCACACGAGTGCCAAATAGAAGGGAAAAATCGCATCCCTCGGTCTGCTGGCAACAGTCCATATGCTGCAGCCTAATATGCGATTGACCTTTTTGACAACAAGAGCACCATTGTTGACTCATTTCCAGCTTTCCATCCACTATAACTCCCAGGTCTTTTTCTACAGTGCTGCTACTCAGCCGATTGCTCCACAGCCTGTAGCAGTACATGGGATTTTTCCATCCTAAGCGCATGACTTTTTACTTGTCCTTATTGAACCTCATGAGATTTCATTTGGCCTAATGCTCCAATTTGTCTAGGTCTCCCTGAATCCTTTCTCTGCCGTCCAGCATGTTTACGATCCCTCCCCCAGCTTGGTATCATCCGCGAATTTACTGAGCGTGCAATCTATCCCATCACCCAGATCATTAATGAATATGTTGAACAGAACTGGCCCCAGGACCAACACCTGAGGCACTCTACTAGTTACTGGTTGCCATCTGGACACTGAAGCATTGATCCCTACCCGCTAAGCCTGATGATCTATCCTCCTTATGGTCCATTCATCCAAACCGTACTTCCTTAACTTGCTGACAAGAATGCTGTGTGAAACCTTATCAAAAGCTTTGCTAAAGTTAGGATATATCACATCAATGGCTGTTCCCGCATCAACATATCCAGTCATCTCTTCATAGAAGGCAATCAGGTTGGTCAGGCATGATTTGCCATTGCTGAATCCATGCCAACTGTTCCTGATTGCTCTATTTTTCCTGCAAGTGTTTCAGAACTGATTATTGTACTGTTTCAGAATGGAAACATTACTGTAGACTAAAATGCACATGAATATGTTACATAGGAAAGTATTTAAGACTTCTGAATTTTCTTTAATTAACTTTTCTTCTTCTTCATGTCATTGGGAAAAAAAAAACATTGGGCTGGTATTATAATTTAATGTTTAAGGTTTGAAAGCCATTCCATTATACGTCGGGTAGCTAGGTGGCAATCCCTTATACCACCACTGTAAGGATGAATAGGGTAGTTGTCTGTAATGGTACGATATGTAGTTTGAACCTGCCACAGTTGCTATTTGATGATTCTTTGATTTTCCATTTGTGGAGGAAATATCCATCTCTTCTGTGTATTTTCTGTTTGTGATTGACTCCACTCCCTACACGGAAGGCAGAACCATAGGTCTTATTTCACTGGGCCTTCAGTCAGGTCTTTGGACCATCACAGGCAGCCCACAATTCAAGCTAATGAGCGTTAATGTTCTTTCTATTGTCCTGTAGCAATAATACATGGTCCCAGAAAGGTTTCTGGGATTTAATTTGGGAGAGTGACCGTGAATTGAGATTTGGGGTAATAAGATGACACCTTCACATGACCTTCCTATTATATGCAAAAGCTCAACAAAGGCCATCAAACAGATGATAAAGAACCTCCTAGTCAGAAAAACAATGACAATAACATCATGGCAGAACTAAATCTTCCTTCCAATAGGCGCTTCACTTCAAATTACACAGCTCTAGTTTGGGTGCCTATCGAACTCAAAGTAGCTGTAAATTGAAGTTAACCAAAGTGGTCACCCCAGTGAAGAAGATCCTTTAGCAGCATCAAATGTGGGTTGTTTCCATCACCACCACTGGATCTCAACCAGTGTGTTTCGTATTGCTATGAAGTTGGTGAGAAAATAAGATCCAACTGTTGTTTTCTATGCAAAACATTTTGGAATTCTTCATCCTAATTTGATCATTTAGGATATTTATATATGTTATTTATTGAAGATATTCATTTTTTTTCTTATTACAAACAAATTATAATTGCCAGCATATAGAACAAATACAAAAATGCCACCTAGAAAACACTACACTACACTACACTACACTGGATCAACATATTTACAGAATGCTTGCATTCCAGTATTAACCTTCATTTTTCCAGCTCATGAATTTTTATGGCATATACACAAAACAAAATAATAAGGAAATCCAAAGCAAAGAGGGAGAAGGGCTGGAGGAAAGCAGATGAGAAGGTAGTGCATGAATTTATTCCCTCTCTTTTATCCATGTCTCCTGCTGGGACCTGTAACCAACCAGTTCTCAGAAACAGTCCCAAACAGAAATCATATATTTCCAGTGCTAGCCAATATATAAAAAAATTCAAAAATTCCCCTCTCACCCCTATGGGTGGTATGTGTCTTCCTCAACCTCGGGTCCTCTACCAGAGGCCTGGGAGTTTGAGGGTTCTGCGCAGTATCTTAGCTGTTCCTAGCACTGCACTCTTCTGGACAGAGAGCTCTGATGTTCTTCCTGGGATCTGTTGGAGCCACTCTCCCAGCTTAGAAGTCACAGCCCCGAGTGCTCCTACCACCACTGGGACCACTTTGGCCTTTACTTTCCACATCCGCTCTAGTTCCTCTTTCAGGCCCTGGTACTTCTCCAGCTTCTCATACTCCTTCTTCCTGATGTTGCTGTCACTTGGCACTGCTACATCTATCACCACCGCTGTCTTCTGGTCCTTGTCTATTACCACGATGTCTGGTTGATTGGTCAGTACCTGCCTGTCCGTCTGGATCTGGAAGTCCCACAGAATCTTAGCCCTGTTATTCTCCACGACCTTCTGTGGGATCTCCCATCTGGTCTTGGGAGGGTCTAGCCCATACACTGTGCAGATGTTCCTGTACACAATGCCAGCTACGTGGTTGTGCCATTCAGTGTATGCTGTTCCTGCCTGCATCTTACATCCTGCCACTATGTGTTCGACTGTCTCTGAGGCCTCTCTGCATAGGCTGCACCTTGGGTCATATATATGATTGGTTGGTGTATGACAGAAGTACATTTGATAAAAAAATAGGAATGTAATACAAAATAAAAATAATAAACCCACAAACCTGCTGGTTGTACATTTTAAGCTGATGGAATTTTATATTATACATAAGTGAATGCTGGATTAGCTTAATTTTCTGAAGCAATATTTTAAATGAAATTTGCAGGTTTAAGCATTGATGTAATTACATTCATATTATCACTGTGATATGTAATTTATTTATTTTTTATTCCCCCTCACCTGCTGACAGGAGTACAATTCACCTTTCACACTTTTCATCTGGAAGATCATCATGACTACTTACTAATTACGGAGAATGGCAGTTTTACTCAGCCACTAGCACGCCTGACTGGATCAGAACTTCCTTCAGCAATCAACGCTGGTCTCTATGGAAATTTCAGGGCTCAGTTGCGCTTTATTTCAGATTTTTCAATATCGTATGAAGGATTTAACATTACTTTCTCTGGTAAGGCAAAGACATGAGCCATTTCTATAAACTGCAGTAAATTCAACGTTTTGTAAAAAGACAGAGGTCAGAAAGTGAAACTGATTTGAATAAATAGTCCTTTGTAACATGACACGATTATATTTGTTGTACCTTAAAAAATAAAAGCCTTGTATCTCTACTGAGACATAATTAAAACACATTTAAGGAGAAAAAAAAAAGATAGTAAACTGTAAGATATGTAATTGAGGATGAAAATAAAAGTGGAGAAAGCCTAATTTCAAGAAATGATATTCAAAATGAGCCCATTAGGAAATTGGTCCTCATTTTATGCTGTACAGTTTGTTTTATGTTTCTGAGACATTTGCGGTTCATATAAGAATGGTAAAGCATGTGTGTTATGGATCTTTCAAATGCTACAACACTTATTGATCAAATTTTCAACCTATAGGCAAATCAGCTATTTACCAGATGTAAATTCATTTTGTGTTTGGTTTCAAAACTTAAATTGAGGTCAGGTGGAAGTTTGTGTAATATAGAGTATGTATGTCAAAAGTGAGGTGGACAGAGAAAACATCCTTGCTGTTCTTGCTATGTGAAAGCTGATTTTTTGTTTTCTTGATTGTTTCTAGAGTATAATCTTGAACCGTGTGAAGATCCTGGGATTCCACAATTTGGTAACAGAATAGGATTTAACTTTGGAGTGGGCGACACGCTGACATTCTCTTGTTCATCTGGATACCGTCTAGAAGGCGCTTTGGAGATTATCTGTCTTGGTGGTGGCCGACGTGTATGGAGTGCACCTCTGCCAAGGTGTGTGGGTACGTGGTCAGCTGCTTTCATTTGCTTGTATGTGTAGTCATTGTCCATGGAGTTGCAGATATATAGCATGGAAACATGCCTTTTACTTTTCACAGTACTTTTTTACTTTTTCCATATTTCTTTACTTTTGTTTCTTTAGGTTGTATTATTATTATTATTAATTTGACCTGACATACCAACATCACAGACAATTCTTGAAGACCTTTATAGACACTTCCACATGTAAAAGATGGTGCTTCCTTTGTTCCTTCTAATAATTAGATTCAGAAATTAAAGTGCAAATGTAGATCAGCATTTTCCAACTTGGATTCCAAAGAATAGGCAATTAAATTAATACTTTCTTCTTCTAACACTAATTTCTTCTTCTAATACTTGCTTGCTTCTAGGTCACATCCATATGGTAGGTATGAAGCTAATTTTTGTTAGAGTACCTAGAGCTCATGTGTCAACATTTTTAGCATATTTAATAAATATAAATAAATTAATGAATACCCTGATTTTTAGCTTTACTGATAATTTCCACTTCCAATGAAATTGCAACCATATTATCTTTAACAATAAGGACACTTATTTAAATAGCTAATTTTAGTTATCCAGACTGGAACATGTTAGGCTCAGCAATTAAGATGAAATTCTGTCCCCACTGAACTCAATGGCAAAGCTCCCTTTCACTTATGGAGCCAGGATTTTATCATTCCTTATATTTTGAATCTTGCAGAATACAAGTGAGTAACTTTATTGTTTAGAAACAGTTGTGTGCAAAAACATCTCTATTGAGGATTTATTTTTATAATATGATTGGTATATGAAAGTGAAAATATATTTGTTTCTAAGAGTGTTATTGATATGAAGATTATTAATTGCCTAAATATTTTAATTATTCCAGTATTAATCTTTGCTGAATCAAGAGTCTCATTCCACAAAAACTCATATTTAACGTTGCATTACGTACATAATCCTGAACTACTAATGTGCATAAAAATAAAAATTTTAAAAAAAAATCAGTCTTTTCAGGGCCAGGAACTAAGAAAGTAAATACTGTATATCATCACATATAAGCCGAGAATTTTGTTCCTGAAAATTGGCTTTGACACAGACAATCAGCTTATACTCAGGAGAATACGGTAGACAGTCCCCGCCCAGCAGTTTCCTTGACCGTGCAGCCAGTGGGAGACCTAGTGTTGCCGGGCAGCCATCTTGTGCAGTCGGCCGGGGCTGGGGCTGGAGGAAGGAAGGGACCCTGGCGTCTGGAGTGGCCAAGTAAGGAGGCCCCGGGGGGGGTCGCCCTGGAAGTTGGGGGGCGGATTCAGAGAGGCCAGGGAAGCGGCGGCAGGGACTGGAGGTTGGAGAGGGGGTCTGGGAGTTGGGAAAAGTGATGGGATGGCCGGGAGGATTCAGGGAGGCCAGGGAAGGGGTGGCAGGGCCTGGGCGTTTGTGGGGGGGGGGTCGGGGAGTCCAGGGAAAGCGGCAGGAGGACCCAGGGTTTTTGGGGAGCCCAGGGAAGCCGCGATAGGGATGGGGATTTGGGGAGGGGTGCCTGGCAGGCCAGGAAGAGTGGCAGCAGGGGTTGGGGGGTGAGGTGGAAAGGGGCGGAAAGGGTGTTGGGGAACAGGGGAGCAACAGCACAGAACTGAGAAGGGAGCAGGGGGGTGGCAGTGGGGAAGGGGCAAAGCAGGGGGTCATCAGTGAGGGAAGAGGGAGAGCAGGGGGCAGGAGGAGGCAGCAGTGAGGGAAGGGCGGAGTAGGGGGTGGCAGTGAGGAGGGGGCAGTAGGAGGAGCAGAGAGCAGCAGTGAGAAAGGGGCAGAGCAGGAGGCAGCGGTGAGGGAAAGTCAGAGCAGGGTGTCCCCCTGAGCAGGAAAACCAGAGCAGGGGGCAGCAGTGAGGAAAGAGTGGAACAGAGGGGCAGGAGTGAGGAATGGACAGAGCAGGGGGCAGGGAAAAGTAGTAGCAGAGATTTGGGGGCTAGGGAAGCTGTTGGGAACCCCATGGGAAGCCAGCAGCAGCACTGGATGGGGAGGTTAGGAGCCAAGGCCAAAAGGGGGGGGGTCTCAGCTTATACACAGGGTGCCCATTGTTTTTACTCCTTTTTGGGCTCAAAATTGGGGGGGGGGTCAGCTTATGCCCAGATTGGCTTATATCCAAGTATATATGGTAGTTTAGTGATCTATTTAATGCAGCCGCATGTCTCTTTCCGTCTTCCTGGTAGCTTGTGCTGTGGGATGAACAGCAATTAATATATTTGTAGGGGCATGGGAAGGGAAGACCATTCTTGTTTTACGTTGGAATTAAGTGTTGTACCCATGTAAATCCCAATGTATCAGAGGAAAAGAAAAAGATGGGTGAGATCATACTTTTTATTTGATTAACTTCTGTTGGTGATACAGACAAGCTTTCAACCTTATGCAAAACTTTTCCTTAAACTCAAAAACTTGTCTCTTTCACCAATAGAAGTTGATCCAATGAAAGATAATACTACCACCTTGTCTCAGGTGAAATTTAAGACTTCCCATGCCAACCTTGTCAGACTTTAAAGGCAAAATAAATTAGCAGCTGTTACTTAAAATTTGATGAGGAATAAAAAGGCAAATTAAATTTCTTGCTGTAGAAAAATGTGCGCACACATATGTGGGGGGCGGGGAGAGAGAGAGAGAGAGAGAGAGCACTGCAAACTACTTGCGAATTATATTCTATTCAATCTTTTTGTTTTGACTTTTTGTGAAGGATTAGTCCTCTTGCCACACAATGTGGGTCTATTTTAAGGGATGTTTCTTGGTACATGTGGCCCTTCCCGTGGGTGGCGCTGCATTTTTAAATTGTTTCTTTTCCTTATATAGACAAATTCAAACAAACAGACAAAGACTTTCTGAAAAGTAAAGCTTTTGGTTTACTACATTTTTTTCCCTATTAGAAACCTAGGCTATGGTTACTTCTGTTGAGATGTTCCACAGTCTGAATAGAATATCTCTCATAATCAGCTTGTGTGTATTAGTCACCCTGCAGAAGAACTGATTACAAAAAATAAATAAAAAAATAAGGAATTGTTTTAATCATCTAACGGACAAGCGAACACTAAATATGTCAGATAAATTCTTCCTTGTAGTCTATAGTCCATTTCACTCATTAGTAACATAAAAGATTATACCTATGCGTGTGCATCTATATATCTATAGATATAGAGATATAAAGGTGATTTAGTAATTTATTTTTATATGATGGTGTACTTCTAAACTTCTCTATCTACCCACCAACATCCAGGGAAATTGGTGCTTTTTCCATTAAAAAGTCACACATTTTATCAGTTTTACTTCTCTGGTTCAAGAAGAAATTTAATGCCTAATTTCTCCCATGTGTTTCATTCTTCTTTTTCTTGCCAGGTATTAGGATTTTTAATTTGTTTCTCATTTTTTAACTTCTAGGTACTCAGACATGGCAAACAGATAGATAGATAGATCTGTGGACTGGAATACTCAGTTAGTATAATTAATTATTTAATTTATATATTTGGTTCTGATGTGGACAAAGACTGTGCAAATCCTAACAACTATAAAGCATATGAAATTTAGGATGTGTCTACTTGGAAGGTAGTAGTGAATTTTTTGATGCACTTGAGGTAACACAGTATGCAGGTCATTCCAATAGCATTCTCGTGGAATGTCTGTTCCTTTTTCAGTATTTACTGTGTGATTACACAACAGCAGTTTTCTGTGAATTGAAGGTGTAGTATTCTCAGGACGCATTCTGTAGTCCTTTGACTTGCTATAGAGCAACATGGATCCTGAGAATTGTGAGAAGCCAGATTGGTTCCATTTAAAACAAACAAACAAACAAACAAACAAACAAACAAAACCACTTATGATTCTTCCGCCTTTGTTCCATATGTCCTTTGTAATGAGGCTTGCACTATTTTTGAATTACTAAATTACGTGTCAGACACTGTGCCACATGCTATGGTAACAAGCATGAAGATGTGGTGGTTGGTTGGGCTGTATAAAAACAGTAAAAGCTGACCAGAGTCATCATTGGACTTGTGAGCTGCACCACACAGCAGCCGATGTGGAAGGAGGACAGTGTTCAATGGTAGCAAAAGCAGCTCCTCCAGCAACAGGAGAGCGCTCTGAAGTGTTGGCAGCTGGATGAGGAAGAAGATAAGGCTTATCTGTTGGAGAGCAGAGTTCTGGTTCCATCATTTATGGAGTAGGAAAAAAAGAATGGATTGGTATGAGAGGATTGTTATGCTGGCCTGTGATGCCCAGCAGTAGCAAGCAAACTTCAGGATGGGGAGAGCTAATTTTTTTGAGCTCTGTGTGGAAGTGACCTCAGAGCTGCAATGACAGGATAGCAACATGTGGTGCCCCATATCTGTGGAAACCAGGTCACTGCTGCCATCTGGAAGCTGACAACCCCAGAATGCTTCCAGTTTGTAGCCAACCAATTGGCATGAGGAGCAATTTTTGGAGCCATTCTTATTCAGGATTGCTGTGTCACAGAATCCTATTATCTCCTATCTCTCAAATCTGGGCTCTGAAGGGTCCCAATTAACTTATGCTTGCCCCTTCGCATCTATCAGCCAAATGGAGAAACCATCAAATTTGAAGTTACTTCTGGGAGGCCTCCTGTTGGTCCTGACTGGATGAGAAGCAGGATTTCTTGTTAGAGATTTCTGTTAAACTGAAACACAGGAAGCTGTTCTCACAAGTGTCTCTATGTAGCTGTGTTTGGATGCCTTGCCCTGAGCTTCAGACTTCCTTCTAAAGGGGTAGCCATGTTAGTCTAGTTCAGCAAAACAAACAAGGGGTCTAGTGGTACTTCTAAAGAATAATAAATTTATTGATCACATAAGCTTTCATGGGATAAAATCTCACTTCATTAGATGCTTGAAGAAGAAATATGAATGAATGGGAAGAAAATAAATGTAGGGAAGTGTAAGTTATATGATCAGGTCAGACTGTGACAGCAAATCAATGCAGTTGTTTAGATTCAAACACTGGACAACATAAAGGAAGCAGGTGAGGGAAAAAGGAAAGTGAAATTACCTGTTGTAATGGGGGAAAAACAATAGTTTCTATTTAACCCTAAGTTGACGGTGTCAAATCTGTTCACCCAAATAGTTTCTGACTCCTATCCGGGCTAATTCAACTGGCTCCTGCCTGATACCAGGTAGACTGAACACTGTTCTCTGGAATTAGGTTGCTTACCATTTGATCTGCCTGCCTATGTGTCTTGCCTAATATTGACAAGGTGTTGTCTAACTGTGTCATAAGCCTGAGTAATGCTTAGATTATTGATGGCTTTGCTACACATAGAAGTCCCAAACTGTATTGGGGCAATTGTTGGAATCCATATACCTACCACTACTTCTCCATATCTTTATGCATTGCACACCCACATCCAGAACACAGAATTTTTTTAGAATTTCTCCATGACGTTCTAAGGGCTGGTTGATCTGCATACCAGGTTTCCAGACATAAATACAAGGTGATCTGGAAGGTTCTAGGATGTAAGAATCTTTCAGAATTTAATTCTACTTACATTAGTGGAGAAAAAGTGGGATGTTCAGTACTTTTGAAAGTCAGTCTTTTTATTCTGATGTTGTCCTGATTCTGATCTGGGTGAAATGTGGCACCTTTTATAGAATAGGCTGGAAGCAGCAGGAGAAAAACACCATCATTCTCAGCCTTATAACTACATCTTGTGTTTTGCACAGTATTTGGGAGCAAGAGAGAAAGCCTTAACGATGGGTGGGAAGGCTAAGGTTCACAGATGTGCTTGGCAGTTTGAACATCCAGCAAGTTGTCCCATAAAAAACACTAAAATCCAAGGGAACATTGTCTGGGATGTATATTCATGTTTTAAATGTCAAGTGTGAACATATACAACTATCAACCAATGGAGAAGAGTGCTGGAATAGATTCATTTTGAACACTACTATATGGTGCATGGGTGGAGAAGTGGAATGTTCCATATGTGTTTTTCGGAAATTCAATACAAAATTTCCATGCTATTTTAATTATTTCCTGAGTTAAGTTGACTAATGATTCAAAATGGATGTATTGTAAATGAGCGTGCTTATGAAGTAGCAATAACAAAAAAAAGTTAGAAAAAACGATATTTGTATACTTGAAAATAGATTTAACTAACAATCTAGTCACTGACCAACTATAAACAATCCCGTAATTAAAACAACAGTGCAAGAATCCTGAAAGTGCAAGAGTATAAAATGTGCAAACAGAAGGGTTGGAAGGGCATAAAGTCAATGGTGAGTATGTTCCTTCCCACTACCTCTTCTTGCTTGCATGAGTTCTGTAACTGAAAGTTTTGTCTCACAGGATCACTGTTGGGCACAAAAGTGGGAGGTTCCTAGGTGCTACTGTTTTCAATGTCCAGAAGTTGAGTCTGAGGGGAGAATGGCTGCTAGTAGAACTGTTGTGGGGACATGGCAAGGAAGAGTTGCTGCTGGTCAAGGAGCCAGTGTTGACCAGGATAGGAATGACATGTTTGGATGTAAATTATGGGATTGCATGGCCTGCCTACCCAGCAGAAGAATGCTTTGGAGGAGAGTATCCTGGCTTAGCAGAACATCCATAACTTACTTCTGCATCTCTTTATCTTTTTCCACACTCTTCTTGGTCACTGACATGCTGTCCTTGGTCTCTGCCACGAACTTCTGGAAGAACTACCTTTGTTTCTCCTTCCAGGTCCTCATGGACTGCTGCTTCTCTCAGGCAATCTAGTTCTCCACTGGAACTCTGCCATCTGTTCTATAAGTTCCTTGTCCAAAGTTTTCCTTTTTTTGCTCTCAGATTGACCAGCGTCTCAGCAGTAGATAAAAACACACTTTTCATGAAGGCCTGGTTGTTCCAGGTACTATAACTATGGGAGCCTGGAAGGGGTTTTTTTGTTTGTTTGTTTGTTTGTTTTTTTTTTTTTTTTTTTTAATTTTTATATTCCAGACAGACAATTATAGCATTTTTTGTACAGATATGTTACTTTAACTCTAGAGACTGTTCCAAGTCTAGGTGGAATTCCAGGAGTAGGAAATCATCTGTGTGTGAGGATGGTACTTAGACGCATTGAGATTTCTGTTTGCTGTTTGAGCTGTTTTGCTGTTCACATGGTTGGTAGTGATGGTCTGAGTTGGAATTGTTCCCATTCCCCCTCCCATTTTTTTCATGCATAAAGGTGCCTCTGTAGTGTTCAGTGGGTTAAGGCGTTATGGAGGTAATTGGGGCTATTTGAAAAGGAATCCCCTCTACATCCAGTTCAGGCTTTCTTGACTGTTGAATACATTACACTGAGGCAGGTAGCTAGGAGGTAAAGAATTACCTTATTCAAGAAGGCAAAGGGGGACAGTGAGATGCTCTGTGAAGTTATTCACCAGTATGGTACTCCCAGAAATGCTGCAGAAGTGGAAGGGGCTTCCAAGCTATATGGGGGTTGGGAATCAAAACTGAGCACTTTCTACCCCAGCAACACTAAAGGAAAGAGCAGAGAAAAGAGTTCTGAAATGATAGTCAGTCACAATACACTTTACAGAGTATTTATATCTCTGTTGAGAACATTATTGTTAGTACAGCTACTGGAATAACCATTTATACCTCATGAAAATGATCACTAAACAGATTTCTTTTCATGGAACAGTTAGCTCCATAAACTGTTGAATTTTGCGCAAATGAGTGTTTTTGTAATTTGACTCTGCTACTGGGGTGCAGTGGGCTGGGATGGGTGGAGTAGGAGCTGAAACTGCACCATGCTAGCAGGCACCACTTTGTGATTGGTAATAGAAGGAGAAAAGGGAGTTTCTACTGTTGAGGACAGATGAGGGAACAAAAAAGGGAAGAATAGGCATGTACCCTCTTTGTTATGGGCCCGAAATCTGTCAACATTTGTGGCTTTGGCATGTCACAGAGGTTGATAGCCTGAGTGGAACAGCTGCCATTTTGGAAATGTACAGGTGAGGCAAAGGTACAGCATGCCATGAGGGAGGGACCAAGGGAGGAAGGGAGGGAATGTAAGTGGGCTATGGATACTTGTAAGTGTTTGTGGATCACATTGTCTACAAAGGCTGTAGCCTTGGGGTACCTAGAACCAAAGCTAAAATGGCAGCATAGCACAGTAATAATGACTTGTAAAAATAGGGGGTTATGTACCAAAATTACTTCCAGGGGATCTGCCTCTTCAGTTTTTGCCTGTGTTTCTGGCTGGGACTTAGACTGAGCTGAGGCTAGACAGGAACTGAGTTCTGTCAGTAGGGCAGGACTGGGGCTGGCTTTCCATCTGGCTGGTGTCAGCACCCTGAGTCCCAAAAAGATCCTGACTCTCAGGAACGGCTTCTCTCTGGCATCTGCCCGCTCATCCGCTGTTGATGCATCTAACTATTTATTCTCAGTAGGGTAGGGGTGATTACAGGCAGCAGACTTCAAATGGTGGGGTTCCCCCCCCATTTTGTTTGTGCATTGAAGGTGTTTATATAGTATTGGGTGAGTTAAGGAGTTATGGAGGCAATCAGAGCTAGTTGGATAGGAATTCCCTGTTGTCTAGGATAGGTTGTATTATAAATGTGTAGAATCCTGTCTAGTTCATTAAAAATGGTCAGGTGACTTGTCATGTGTTGGATTGCCTCCTTTGCTCCCTTGTTTCAATATACTTTCCCCGGAAGTCCTTGCTCTTTTTCTGGCACTGCTTGATGTATGAACTTAGTGTCCAATGATCAATAGCACTGCATCTATACAAACATTTTCAGATCACATTACTTGATTTGATCATGTTTAAAATCCCTGTGCAGACAACCCTAAGGGCTTCAGCTTCTAATTACACCATCTATATTTTCCAATTCTGAATGACTCATCTTTACTCCCTGATATCACTATTCACAGTGTTCTTTCACTCCATTTTTGTTTTGATGATCTTCTAGGATGATGTGATAGTAGAGAAATCTACCATGGTGATTTTTTTTTTCATATTTTAGAACTTATTTGTTGGTTGTAAAGAGTGGCATGTTGCCATGCTTTAGTTACTATTGCTTCCTGTCCCTCTTGTGCTCAGCTAGTGTTTTGTGTTTAGTCTTAAGTTCTGGGCCCATTTTGTCTTTCATTTAGTTATCTTTCTACTATCTTTCTATTTACTTTTACTTTTTTTCTGAATACTGAACAATTTGATAATGTAGTTCCTTAAATAAACTTATTTGAGTTCAAGGTGTTCATCTGATAGATGTCAAATGTGCATGCACTCAGTTTTTTTTCTCATACTAATCAGTCAGGGAGTATATTATCTTTGTTACAATTAATGACAATATCTATTATGGTATGTTTGCTATTTGTCACCAGGTCAAATGCTTTGTGGCAGCATTTCTGTTTTATTCCAAAATGTAGTTTATTGGTTTTGTTCTGAAAGGCTTTCACAAATTAAAAGGATGTAAGATGATTTACTTATGAGTGAAACATATCTATTTGGTTTGCAGTATGGTTGGTCCCAGGAGATGAAAGTACTGGTCATGTTGGTCCCAGGATATGAGAGAGGTAAGGTAGTATCTTCAACTGCAGCTCCGTATTTTGGTGGCAGGTACAAGATTTCACACTACACAGAACCCTTCTTTAGCTGAAGGAGAAGAAGTCAGAATGTCTGAGCTAAATACAAATTAAGACAAATTACCCACTCCTTCTGAAGTGACCTCTAACAATATGTGTTACCTCTTATGCTTGATTATCTGTTTCAATTTTGATTTATCTTAGACACTCTGATTTCTTGTACCTTCCAAAAGAGAAACTGTTTCCAGTAAAAGATATTGCTTTACATGCTTTATCTCTCTCTCATCCATTTTGTGTCATACAACATGCCCCTCCAACATATACAGGAAAATGAAGTATGAAAAATATTCAAGGAAATTTCTCAGATGATCCATCGGATAATGGAATTGTGAAAAAAAAAACACTTTAAACAGAGGTTTTAAGAGTTGTACTCCTATTCATAGCTAGGAGTCGTCATCTGGTACTTCTTTCTCTTGGGATCCTCTTTGTGACACCAGAAGTTAGAGAACAAAACAGGCAGTCCCAAAGGTGGATTGGCTCGAATGTTACCCTTCACTGGCTGCTTCTTTCACCTTGGCTCCATGAGTGAACAAGGAAGAGCCAGGCATTGCAATCCTTTTTGTGTTTAACTATATTTGAAAGCTTATGTTTTCAGTGACTCCCCAGAGACCCTTATTGGGTTACATTGACACCTAAAAATTAATATTAATAACTCTTTGGTGAATATCATTATCCCACCCCCGTTTGCCCTTTACAAGTTTTGTATATAGCATGCAAGTGCTTTTATTTTAAACTTCTTATTTTTTGCAATTGAAATTACTTAACAGTCATTAACATGCAGGGAGGAGGGGGAAGAAAGGCGATAAGCAATGTTCCTATTGGAGGATTAATGTAGGTGGGGAACACAGCATATGCCATTGAGTGAAGGGAGGAGAGAAAAGGGAAAATAACACAACTTTTAACTAGAATTTCATTTACATGACAGCAAGACTTGCCCTAGTAACCCCGTCACCTTAGTAACTATTATTCAGGCCAGTTGCTTCATTTAACTCTTTCCTATATATTATATATAATTTATCAGATTTTGAGATGGGGAGGTATGACAGTTTTTCTTATATGAAATGTGCCACTGTCTCCATTTTGAATGTGCAAACAGGAAATACGTATGCTATCAACACCAATATGGGACTAAAATAAATTCTTTGACTTTACTTGGATGGGAGACTACTTCAGAGGTACAAGTTTTTACTTTGCTTCAATTCTGTGAAACAACTTAAGTTTAACATAGCTAATATTCTGGATTCTGTTAATATAAAAACTGTTAATTAAAATAGCAACTTCTGCAATTCATTGGGCAAGATCTCAGCTTAGCTGTTTTGATAAATTAACTAGAGTGTAAAAGTCTTTTGTATCCACTCATGCTGCAGCTGAAGTCAGTGGGAGTTTTACCATTTACCTCAGTGGTAGCAAGAGAAGTTACTAATTTTCTGAATTTTTTGAATAGAGTACTTTGAATAATGCATGAAAAGTCTTTAAAATAATTTTTCAGTAAAGAGTACAGCCTGCTGATCTTTTCAAGCTGCAAATCCTTGGAACATAGGGACTTGCATTTTGAAAGAAGTTCAATTGAAATTCAGTAGGATTCAGGCATGTAATTTAATGTCTTTGGAACCGGCAGCGTAGATAGATAAATAACCCTATCTAATCTGTTTGGTTGGTACTCTTTTACATTTTCTCTGTCTCCTTTCTTTGAACACTTGCCATGATTTCACAAACCATTAATATATGTAAAACTGGAGCCTATTTGGTTGAAGAAGTGCAGCATGTTGGTATAGTGCTGGTTCTTCAATTCTATATGGGTTGGGAAAAGTTTTCTGACAAGGGAAATTCCCTGTTGCTCCAGGATTTACAAAGGAAAATCATAAGTTATTTGCACATGTCAGTTAAGTAGTGGATAAAGGAGAAGCACTTATATTTTTACTTAAACTCCTAAGAAGACTCTGACAAGCTCCATCACAAAAAACTATTAAAGAAGAAAAGTGGTCATGTACTGCTCACTCCATCTCCAGATTTCATACTGCTGAACCAGAAGGAACTCAGAAAAGGATGATGCAAAAAATCAAATGCATAGAAGATTTCTCACACAAAGAGAGAGAAGAGATTAATAAGAGGAGACATAATGAAAGCATATAAAATCATTAGGGCTGGAGTCTTGTCATGAACATCACAGAGCAGTCATATTAAAATTAGTAAAAGTCATGAGTTCAGGGAGAAATGGTGTGTAACCTAAAGGGAGTACCATTTAAAGTGAAAGAAACAAATTGTTATGGGAAATGAATCAGGTCTGGTGATGCCTTGGTTTAAGAGACTGGGGTGGGGTTATGACTGGGGCCCTGAGGCATTGGAGTCCATGGGTGGTGGTCTAGGAAAAAAACCCACACTCTGCTTAGCCCACAGCTGTAGCTCCTATACCACAGATCTGGGCAGGGCTCCCACTCCAGGCCTTGTGACATGGTACACAATGCCGCTTGGATTTGTTCTAGATACCTTCCATCATGCACCAGGTCACAACCCTTGCAACAAGTTGGTGCTGCTGCTGTGGGGTGAGTTTATTAAGCTGCAAAGTCATGAACAAACAGAAAATTGTATCCATATAATTTTTATCATCATGACAACTCTGCATCTGTAAAAATAATGAATTATACAGGTAAGGTATATGATAAGCTACTATTCTCCCTTTCTCATAATGCACAAACAAGGAGACCATTCATGAAATTAAAAGAAGAGAAACTCAAAACCAATACAGGAAATGCTTTTTTACACAGTTCCTATTTACACTGTGGAATTGCCATAATAAGTTGATGAGGCCTAAAACTTATAAGTCAGCACACAGGATTAGACATTTATATTGATACCAAGAATATCCAGAGTTATCATAATTCATAATAAAAAGGATGCAGAAAGGATATCAAATGTAATGCTTCAGGACTTAAACCAATCTTTAACTATTGCAATTTAGTAAGAGGCTTAATGGTAGGGGCAGAAATAGATTATTAACAATAATCAATTTTAAAAAAAGGGTTTTGTATTTTGAATTATTTTTTTTTTCTTTTCAAAAGTAAGCCTATTAACATTAAATTTGATTCTACAACCTATTTTAAGGCTTGTTTACCATAATATGTTAACATAATTTAACTTAAATTAAAACAATATTCAAGAAAGACATATTTGCTGATTCTAAAAGCAAATAAAAATACTGATCTTGAAGTCACTGAGTAGACAAGTAGAATCAGAGTTTACTGAATTGCTAAATCAGCTGTGATAACAGAAACCTTTTCTGAAGGTGAGGAGAGAACATTTTCTTTATTTCAGTCTTTTTAATTAGTTTAGTTCAATGACAAGTTCATTCAGTCTTGAAAGACTGATTGGGAGTTGAAAACCAGAAAAGTGTGTTGTCCTTTTCCAACCTATGGATAAAAATAAAGATTAAAAGGATGATATTTCCTAGTTTAAAAATGTTGAAGGGCACAGTGATGCAAAAAATCCAATTAATTCAATATGTATAATTCCTTGGTTTTAAAATAAATCAGTTAATTTTAAATGTAGAAAATGTTTTGATAAACTTTATTTCTCATGTATCTGATACCTTTATGTTTTATGTAACTAATAAAATAATTTTATAATAAACCTCCTGTGCATTTTTATTGAATTCAATTTCTGTCTGGCAGCAGCTTGAAACAATTCAGGAGTTAAAGAGGAAAAAAATGAAAATCTATTAAATAAGAAACTCATCAGGTAAAAATGAAAAATCTGAATAAATAAATGTTAAATTTTATAATTTATTTATGTGTTGCTTCGTGTATCTTCATTAGCAAAAAGAGGTATCAAATTATGCAAATAAAAGAGAATAAACCTTTCTTATGGTTGATAGTTATAAAGGACAAAGACAAAGCAAGATTAAAATTGATAATTTAAAGCAAGTTTTCTTACTTGCTGATTAATCATGATTAAAATTGGTAGTTTAAATAACTGAGATTTAAATCAATTCATCTTGATCTACTCTGTGATTCCCCCTGCCCCCATACTGATTACTGTGGGATTTTCTTTTTTTTTTTTTTTCCTTTTTCTGCCCCCCCCCCATCTTGATTACTGTGGGATTTTTGAAACCTACTTCTGAAGTATTTGGTTCCTACCTATTGCTGGAGACAGAATACTGACCCAGGTGAACCGCAAACTTGATCCTATCTGGCAGTTCCCACAAACTGATTAAACATTGTGTGAAAAAGTATTTCCTTTTGGTTCTTTTGAGCTGCTGCCTGTTAGTGACATTGGCTGACTCCAGGTTTTTGTGTTATATAAAGGCACGAAAAACACTAATTTATGCTCTCCGTACTATTCATGATTTTATATACCTCTGTCATATACCCCCATTAGTCGTTTCTTCTCCAAATTGAAAAGTCCAAGTCTTTTTAATCGCCCCTCATATGGTAGCTGTTCCATATCCTTAATCTTTTTTTTTTTGTCCTTCTCTGTATCTTTTTCAATTCCAATATGCCCTTTTCAAGAGGGTCCACCAGCTCTGCATACAATTATTAAGTGGATCTATCATGGATATATAAAGAGGCAATTCAATATTTACTGTCTTCTTTCTAGTCCTTTCCTAATGATTCCGAAAAAGTTGTTAGTTTTTTTTTTTGACCCTGCAGATTGAGTGGATTTTTTCAGAGAACTATTCACAATGGCTATGTCCACACAAGGCTTTTAATTCAAAACAACGATGGTAATTTCGAATTAAAAGTTGACAGGTCCAGACAATATTTCCTTATTTCAAAATAAGGAGCTCCCTTATTTCAAAAAAAGGAAAATCATTTTGATATAATAAAACCATGTTATATATCAAAATGAGGTTTATTTTGAAACCACAGTTTCAAAATAATAACGTCTGGCTGTGTTATATCGATATGTCATACGTATTGAAATAACGCTTGACCTTCAGTCCCACCCCACGAAGCACCCTGGCCAGAGTGCTGAGGGGAGGTGCAGGGGGACTCTGGGGGGCTGGGGTCCAAGAGCCGGCTCAGCCAGCAGCCCAGGCTCCACAGTTGCTGGCGGAGTGGTCGGCGCTGGAGCCTGCTCGCCCCATAGTGCGGGCTCCTCAGCAGCTCATGGGGTGGCCGGCGGAGAGCTGGTGAACCAGCTCCAGTCCCAACCACCGTGCCAGCAGACACAGAGCCCAGGCTGTGTGGTGAGTGGGATTGGGGCACCCTGCACCCCCACTGCTCACTGCTGGCCTATGGGCAGGGGCTTAGCTGTAGGGGTGCCCTGGCACCCCAGACCCTGGCTACCTGTAAGCAGCCAGGGGTGATGCCGGCTCCCACAGCAGGTGGCCAGGGCAGATGTCGGGTCCCCGAGGTGGCCAGGGGTGATGCCAGCTCCTCCAGCCCCTGGCAGGCGTGAAATTGACCAGGCTGTGGAGTGGCTGGACTCTGCAGCCTGGTCAATTTCACTTCTGTGAAATTGACCAGGTTGTGGAGCCTGCCAGGTGTGGGGGACCCACATTTGCTCTGGCTGCTTGCAGGCAGCCAGGGGCAGTGGGAGCTGGCATCTGCCCTGGCCACTTGCAGGTGGCGAGGGGCTGGGGGACTGGGAACCTGGAAAGCTCAGCCCCTGCCACCTGGCCAATGGCAGGGGGCCAGGTGCCTTGACTTCTTCCCCCTGCCCCGCTGCTGGGGAAGTGGCGGAGAGGAGGGGCGCCCCCCCATCTCTGACCCTGGGGGCTTTTTTCTTCCACCACTGGCTCTGCAGAGCTAGTGGCAGGGGACTGGTTGGCAACATGGCCCTGCCTGGGGGCCATGTTGCCAGACCTCCTATGCTGCCCCTCTCCTGATTCGAAATAGTAAGTCCTGTGTCACGACTTCCTATTTCAATTTGGTGTTTTTACCTATTTCGAGTTAAGTTAATTTGAATTAAGGATTTCAGTTCGAAATAACTTATTTCAAAATAATTTATCTTGAAATAAGCCTCTATGTGTAGACATAGCTAATGATTCCACGATCTTTCTTGAGTGGTAGCTAATTTAGATTCCAGTGTTTTATGTCTAAAGTTAGGATTATGTTTTCCAGTGTGTGTTACTTTGAATGTGTCAGTATTGAATTTCATATGCCATTTTGTGCCCAGTCTAATGAGATTCAGTTTATATATCCTTGCTCTTTAGTGGGACTTAACTTGAGAAAAAATTGAGAAAAAAATTGTTCTCCTTAACCATCCATCGATGGTACGACAAGAAGTGATTGGCTTAACTTATTGTGCGATAGGTATAGGTTGGACATTAGGAAAAAAAATCCTAGCTGTCAGGGTAGAAGAAGTTGCCTAGGCAGGTTGTGGAATCTTCCTCATTGGAAGTTTTTTAAGAGCAAATTAGAAAAGCACCTGTCAGGGATGATGTAAGAGGGTACTTGAGCCTGCTATGAATGCAGAGGAGCAGACTCAATGACCTCCCATGGTTCCTTTCAGTTTCTGTGGCTCTCTGATTCTATCCTAAGTAATTTAGTACTTTCTGGTGATTCCGCCACCTCCCTGTTTACTCAGTTTTCCAAACCATTTGTAAGTATTTGAACAGCACTTGTTCAAGTACAGGTCTCTGGGAGATATCATTGAAAATTGACCATTTCTTCCTATCCTTTGTTTTATATTTTTTTTATCAGTTAGTTGGTCTTTCATCTTATCCCATGACTGCTTACTTTGCTAAAGAGTGTTAAAGAAACCTTTGACAAATTTCTGTAAGTTCAAGAAAACTATACCCTCCGGTCATCTTTATCCATGTTTGCTGACCTTTCAAAGAATTCTAATGGATTGGTGAGCCATGATTTCCCTTTATAAACTCTAGTAATAAAAATGATACTTTGTGCTTATATAGAACTGTTGGTGCGTGTTGTTAATACAAATATAATATAAGCTTTTAATTGGTGTTTGCCTGTTGCTAAGTTCCAAAGGGAAAGCCGTGTTAGTTCAGTAAAGCAAACAAGGAGTCCTGTGTCATTTAAAGACTTAAGAAATTTATTTATTTCATGAGTTTTCATGGGAAAAAATCCCATGTCATCAGACACTTTGAAGATGGGGAACTTATAGAATGGGAGGAAATAAATGGAATAAGTCTATATCATGGGATCCGGTCACACTGTAACAGCAAATCAAAGCAGCTGTAAAGATTCAAACACTGCAGAAAAGCATATAGACAAAGAGGAGGTCAAATCACCTGTCGTAATGAGAGAAAAATCCAAAGTCCCTATTAAGCTCTGTAGCAATGCAATGTGAAGATCAAATTTGTTTGCAAATTTGATTGCACTGAATCCTGTTAGTTATATATGATCTTCCCTGTGATGTGTCTCAGCACTACAGCTGCTATCCATCCCTCAGGACATCTCCCAAATTCCAAACTTTTAAAGATCAGATTCTCTAACTTACTTAATGATCAGGAAACTCTATCAATGTCCACCATAGGGTCCTTGCACTTTCCTCAGACATGTCTGATATTGGCCTTTCCTAGACAGATGTTAGTCTTGTAGTTGAACCCTATTAATCCAGTATATTAGCTCATTTCCTGTTTACATATATAAGTAATGTGCAAAGCTCAAGTGAATAGGCTTTACACAATGGATCTAGAAGTGTTGTGGAGTTAAGGTGATCAGGTACCAAGTATGAAAAATTGGGACAAGGATAGGGGCAGTAAGCCTTCATATAAGAGAAGGCCCTGGATATCAGTGCTGTCCCTATAAAATCTGGATGTCAGATCACCAGTGAGGGGAGCTGAGAGAAAAGAAGTCTCTGCTGTTGAAATCAGTGGTAAGTGCAAAAAGTTGTGAAACCACTGCTGTTAAGTTATTACAATTTATGGGAGCTTTTGTAATGTCTAGGGCACAAATATGCCTAATGTATAGTTGAAGATCCACTAGGTCAGTGATTCTCAACCACTGTCTCAGGACACATTACTGTGTTGCCACAGAGAGCTGGGGAGATGGCTGTTTTTGGCCTGGTTGGGGCTGCGCAGGTGTGTCCTGTAGGATCATGACACACCATCAAGCATGTTGCAACCCACTAAAGGTAGAGAACCACTGCACAATGTATTCCTGTACTTCCTCCAGCACATAACTAAACACCTCTGAATGGAGTGCTATTGCTTGACTTGCCTACGCCTTCATGTGTATGCAGGAATCAGAAGATCCAGGGCAAGAGTGGCTTGATATGTGACATGTCTGAAAATGATTTCTTTTGTTAGTTTAAATATGATTTCTTTTAAATTAGTGAATACATCTTGCTCTTGTATTGTGAGAAATGGTAAATTATTTTCTCTGGATTATTCGTGTATGCCTCTGTTATTCCTCTTTGAACTAACCCCCCCCCCCCATATTAATCTCTTCTTATTTGGAGGTTTCTCTATGATTTTAAATATTTTTGGTGTCCATCTCTGAAATCATACTCTGTCCACTATTTCTTTTATGAGTAAAGTAACCAGCACTGAATATAGTATTGCTGGTGAGGGCATACCATCAGTTTGCAAAGTCTTGTAAGAAATGATCAGCCTTCTTTTCAATCTCTTTTCTTACACATGTTAATATTTTGTGCACTCTTTTAATTTACTATTCTGTACTGAATGAGGACCACTCCTCAAATTTATGTCCTGTGGCGTTCCTTGGTTGACAACAATTAATTTAATTTAAAACCAGTCTACATGTGTTGTGTTTGGTTTATATGATTTCTTCCTGTGCACATTGCATTGCATTTACCAACACTGATTTTTATCTTTCATGGTGCTTCCCTCTCAGTCAAGCAATGTCTTTATGACACCTTTTGCAGTGGCATACAGATTATGTTTAACTACATGACACAGTGAATAGCACGCTGAGTCCACTGTGCAATGTGTAGCTAGATTTGTCAGTGAAGGGCTCTAGTAAGGAACAGACAGTGAAGAAATGATCACCAGTGAATTCCCCACTGCTGGAGTTTTTCTCTGCTGTCTCCCCACTCCTGGATCCTCTCTCTACCCCAAGGAGCTACTGGAGCCTTTCTCTGCTGCAGAGAAAGACTCCTACAGAAGGGGGGGGGGTTCCTGGCACTTTTCAGGAGTTCAGGGGTTTCTTTTCTCCCTGAACGATGCCTGCTCATCTATGCACTGTTATTTGTACCCATCTTGGGAGGTAGTTTATGTATTCCACATATCACTGAACAACGTGTGCAATGTAGATATATTTTCAGCTATAGTTAGTGTTTTGCTTGTACTTATGTAGAAAGCGACTATTTATGTCAACTAGTGCTGAAGTATAATAATTCTTTAAATCAATATTGCTAACTATTTTATTGCTGATAGTTTTAGCAGAAACATCTGACTGCTATGGGAATATATGTTGATCTTGAGTACACTAACACCCACAATCACACTCTGATGACTGCATCTCAAAGCACTTCACAAAATGTATGAACAGTACTACAGAGCTGCACTGCTTTTTGGGGTGGGGAACAAACAGCAACATTTGTTCAAAATGTATAGGAAGAGAAATTTAGAATAGTGCATACAGCAATGACTTTGGCCAAGTGTAGTGTTACATTATCTTAGTTGTATTCTATTTTTTGTCTTTCCCATTTTTGTCAGGTGAGATCCATGAAATCGTCAGGCCCATTCAGTAAGGTGATTTATTTATTTATTTATTTATTTATTTATTTTCTACAAAAGAAAATCCAGTCATTTTGATCTGCACAAAATAAAAGCAGGAAAAGGCATCTTGCTTGTCTTCCTTCCTATAAGGTGAACTTCCAGCATCAAATGAAGACACAAGAAATGTTGGCCCAACCCTCGTCTTAAATTTTTCATTCAACAGAATAGCATCCCTATACAGCTACTGCTTGTATCTTTTCTACATAATAATACAAAATAATATGGAGAATTGCTCATGGGCTCATAACTCAGATTATACCTACTAAAGAGTGCTCCAATCATTATTTAGTTCCTTGGATCTTTGTTGTCTTATTTTCCTGCCTCATGAGTTCATGAGAATGATAGTGGGGAAAAGGAGGGTAGAGAAGTAGATTAAGAGCTTTAGGGAAGTAATTTGTTGTCCACTAAATTCAAATTCTCTTATGCAGGTAGCTATTGACTTTAAGTCTATTACCTCTGTTGCTCAAAGAGAAAATCCTTTTAGGAATGCATCATTTGCTTCCCAATCAAGCTTTTGCTGTGCCGTTTCCTCTTCTGACCAGGGGATATGATCATCTTTACTGAATATGAAATTGCCATTTATGGATTTCATCTTCTCTATGGCTCATACCCTTGGGGTTCCTTTTTAAAGAAAAAAGAGGGTCAAATTTCAGTTCATATTTGAACATCATACTTTACCGTTCTTTAATTATTAGTAGTAAGCTTTTTGTCAGCTGAATAATGAGAAACCCTAAAAATCTTATCCATATTCTTAAGATGAAAAAAATCCTATTTATTTCAGAATAGTTTGTGAGAGATTGAATAACCCAAACAAAATATATTTTATTTCTCAGTTGCAACATCAATGGTGTTTAAGGGAATTGCAACTTTCAAATAAAATATACATGATTATTTAAACTCATCTGATATATTTTGGAAAAAAAAAAGCTTGTGTTATTTTTTATGAAACTAAGTAGCTAATTAAATCAATATTTCTTGTCTCAATTTTTATGCTTAAGAATTAAAAAAAGAAAAAAAAATTCTATCTGATCTTTTCTTTTTTGGAAGGGCCTGGAAATCCAGTTCATTTTGCTTATCAGTGTCTCTCCATTACTTCTAGTGCCATGGTTTGGAGGAAGGACAGGAAGGAAGGATATTGCTGCACCTATCACCTTCTTATCAATGGGTCTTTTTTCTAGTATACTACTACTACTAAATAGAGTGAATTCCTGGTCCCTATCTGTTAACGGCATTTTTGCTATTGTTTATAAAGAATTTTGTCCTTAGTACATGAAATCTGAGCAGGATGACTTGGTAAAATGGGACCTCAAAGCCACCTGAAAATGTCTGGGCACATTTTTAAATCTTGATTCCACTCTCTAACATGGTGTCCTTTCACTGTGCCTCTCTTGCTCCACTTTTATCCCTCCACTAGTTGGCTGATCACTTTATGTTCTTTCCTTTCTGTTTTCATTGTCTTTCTCACTCTATTTATCTATTTCTTCTTCATTTTCTGCTTCCCTCTTTCATTTTCCTTTCTGTGTCTGCCTTCTCCTTTTAAGTTCCTTTTCCAGGTACTTTTGTCCATAAAGATTTTGTTTTTGGGAAATCTATTGCAGTCAGTATCCTAATATAGTTATATTTTTAATGTCTGTGGACCCAGATATACATTCCAGTTCTCTTTTATGGTTTAATAGGTTACTGATTTGTTGTGTTCATATTTGCATGATTAGATGCTAATGACATCAGGAGTCTTGCAGGATATTTTAAGCTGAAATTGTTTCAAAGGTACTTTTTAACCAGAACTGTTTCATCATATTTCAGAGTCATACTGAAAAATATCCTTGAGTATATGTATGTGTATGTATTCCATTGTTGGTGTGCATACTCATGCCAGATTCTTTCATCACCAGTACTATTGAGGAGGTGGCTACATCCTGAATTTCCTCCTGCATCCATCCCAGGATTTAAAAACTCATGAGCAAGTTGTCCCTTAATCGCCACTGAGTGCTTCTTACCAGTTGAGACTAAGAGTTGGAATTTGCAATGACTGCTTGTTTGTACACAGTGTGCTTTTCTTGCATATGTAAATACTGTAAACAGATAGTTGCATACTGAGTTATATTAGGGATTGTTTGCAGATACAGAGGTGCACTTGTACCGCTATAGTGCTTAGCAAAGATACTATATATGATGGTAGAAGAACTTCTCCCATTGACATAGGTACTCCACCTTCCCTATAGATTGCAGCTATGTGAATAGGAGCAGTTTTCATATCAATATAGTGCTGTCTATACTGGGATGGGAGTTTGGTCAGTATTATCTGCATTGTTCAGATGTGTGGAAAATCCAATCCCCTAAACAACATAAATGTGCCAACATAGTTGTATCTAAGCAACATAGTGATATCAACACACATTTGTAATGTAGACGAAAGTTCAGTGTTTTAACTCTTTATAGAACATATGTTTGTTTGTTTGTTTGTTTGTTTGTTTGTTTGTTTGTTTGTTTGTTTGTTTGTTTGTTTGTTTGTTTTCCCCCTTTATTCAGAAACTGTCATTCTATTCATTTATTTGAGAGGTAATCTCAATAATATTTTTATTGTCATGACAGAACATAAATCCACAGATTTCAATAACTGCATCTCCTGTAAGGTAGAAAGGCCTTGAACACTGGCAATCTATAGGTCGGTCTCAAAAAAAGCAGAGAGAGAGAGTTTCATTTGAAAATGTTTTTTGTTAGAGAGGTCTATTTGCCCTGCTTCTGATCATGGCTTGCTTGGGCAGACTTATCTGATTACTACTCCTCAAAGAATGTTCCAGCTGCTATTATGAGTTGAAGTCCCACGTATAAAAGAATTGTCAACTACCTCCAGCAAATCCTTGGGGGGGTTAGAGGAGGAGGGAAAAAATCCTGCATCACATCATAGAGAGAACAGAGAGAGATCTTTTTACAAGGCTTTCCACTGCCAAGGTCCATAATTCTCTCCTTTCACTGAGACTAAGAATACCTCAAGATCTAAGTTGTGTTCTTCTTCAAGTGTCTTCTAGGTATACAAATGCTAGAAGTCTAAATATTAAGATGGGTGAGCTTGAGTCCCTTATATTAAATGATCTGGATACAATAGGCATCATGGACATTTGGTGTAATGAGGTTAATAGGTAGGACATAGTAATATTAGAGTATGAAACATATCTAAAGGACAGAATAGGCTGTAAATGAAACTGTCTGTTCTTTTTGTAAATGACATATAGATGCTCAATGTTCAAGGACCGTTGTACCTCACAGACTGTTTGTGTGAATCATATGTGAAAGAAACTAGAGTTAAATGAAATAAAAAACTCAAATGAACCAGTGTATGCCATAGAATCTCAATCTCTAATTCTGTACTTGAATAATAATAAAATAATAGCAAGAATAAGCTGATGAGAATGACTATGAAATGCTTGATGAGATTAGACAGGCTATATTAAAAAAAATCAATAAGAGTGGAGGATTTCAGCTATCCTCATTCTGATGGGTACATGTCATCTCAGGATGAGATTCAGAGTGGTGGTTTGTTGTTGTGTTTGGTTTTTTTTTGTTTTTTTTTTAAATACCTTAAATGACTGGTTCTTGTAACAGCTTATCCTGAAACCCACAAGAGGATAGACAATTCTTAGTTTAGTCTGAAGTGGAGCGAAGAACTGGCCAAGAGTTGAATATATCTGAACTGTTTGGTAGTAATAACCATAACATAATGCAATTTGATATTCTTGTTGGGGATTGGGGGGAGAGGGGAGAGAAGCAGCAAAGCAGCCCACCATAATGGTAGCATTTAATTTCAGAAGGTGGAACTGCACAAAAGCAAGGGACTTAAACAGAAATTAAAATATACAGAACGAAGATTGAAATCTTTGCCAGCTGCATAGAAACTCTTTTAAGATACCATAATAGATGTTCAATTTAAATATATACCACAAATTAAAAATGAAAAAAAATATATAGAGTAAGAGGGTCAACAAAGTACCTCTGTGGCTAAACAATGAAGTAAAAGAAGCAGTTGTAGGGAAAGAAGCACCCTTTAAAGACTGAAAGCTAAATCCTACTGGCAGAATACAAAGGGACATAAACTCTGGCAAGTGAAACATAAAAATGGAATTAGGAAGGCCAAAAAAGAATTTGAAAAATAGGTAGCCAACAACTCGAAAGTAACAGCAAAGTACATCAGAAGCAGGAAGCTTGCTAAGCCATGTTTCTCAGTTTTTAGTGGACAAATAATTAAAGGTATTAAATACTTCATGCAGAACATCTTATGGAAACTTTCTCAAAAAAGCCAGTATGTATCAGATGCAATATTTATAAAATCTGCATGCTATTTATTCCTGCAAAAGCAATTCAGTAAACTGAATTAAATAAAATTTTACAAATATAAGATGTATTTCTTTCTTTAAAAATATGCACAGTGATTATGCACACAACTTAAAACTGAAAATGATGTTACCCAAGTTCTGATAGGAATTTAGGGCCTGCATGTTCAAGCCTAGTTTATCTATTCTTGGAATAAGGTTTCTTCCCTGAGTGAGCACCATAAACAATTGTCTGAAGAGTCAGATTGAAATACTAGAAATAGCTGAAAGCTGTAAAGGGAAGCATGGTCAGCAGATGGTGGCAGAAAAGAGGGGGGGGGCAGGAGGTGGGCACTGCCACTTGTCAGTACTATATGCATCAGAGAGATAAGGAAGGATGGGGTAGGGGGACTGGCAGAAGTCAAGGTGAGGGTGCAGCATGGGGGTATGTGGGGAAGGATGAGGACACAGGATATGGAAGTAGCGGTAAGGAATAATAGAGCAGGGGCAGGAGGTGGGAGTGTTGAAGGGTTAGCTTGGGGCAGGGGCAGGAGATGGCAGCAGTGAAGGGGAGGGCTAAAGAAGGGAGCTATGGGCAGCAGATGAGGGCAGTAAAGGGATTGGTGGTGACAGAAGGTGGGGGGCTAGGGAAGGTGATGGAGGCAGAGAAGGGGTGGGTGGGTGTATGAGGTGACAGGCCATTGTGATGTCAGAAGTGACTCAACCAATTGCTTCATGCTCCCTTCTTGGGAGCAGTTGGTTGAGTCACCTCTGACATCACAATAGCCTGTCACATGGTACACTTCACATTGTACAGTCACACATGCATGCACATAGTGAATTGGTATAGTAGATGCTTTTTAGGTGACAGATCTGGGAACTCTCCTTAGACTGAGGTGTCATTAGAGAAGCTTTTAGAACAAGTTAAGAAATTAAACAGTAATAAGAAACCATGGCCAGATAGCATTTACCCAATAGTTCTGAAGAAACTCAAATGTGAAATTGCAGAGCTACTAATTGTGGTATGTAACTTGTCATTTAAATCAGTCTCTGTACCAGATGACTGGAGGATAGCTAATGTAATGCCAATTTGTAAGAATGGCTCCAGAGGTGATACAAACAATTATAGGCCTATAAAGTTCAGTACTAGGCAAATAGGTTGAAACTTTAGTAAAGGACAGATTTAACAAAAACATAGGTGAAAATTTATTGCAGCATAGTCAATATGACTTTTTAAAGGGAAAGCAGGTTGTTCTAATCTATTAGATGTCTTTGAACGGGTCAATAAGAATGTGGATAAGGATGATCTAGTGCACTGGTTTTCATCTAGTGTGCCTCAGCACACTGCTGTGCAGTGAGATCTGTCCAAGTATGCAATACATTTTTGTACAGCGGTGACAATAATTATTCCTAAAAAAAATTGTTTCATCTTAATATGCATTCCAACAAAAATTACAAGTCATGAAACTCATGAAAAGTAATCATCAAATTAAAAGCAAGATATCAATGTTTTGATTTGAAATTATGAACATTCTAAACACCAGTGGCCAAAGGGTTGAATCGATTTGGCATGTATGTTTGTTTTTTCCCAGTTGATTTGAAACATTAATGCATTTGATCCTTCTTTAGCTTGTTATATGCACTGTGTTACAAACTTCTCTAGAAAGGTTATAACCACAGTAAATATAAGTAAATGTGAAGTTTATGAGCAATCAATTCAGCTGAAAAAAAAGTGGGTGTGTTGTGAAATTGTTTGTTTCCTTGGTGTCTACCATGTTACTGAGAAGTTTGGGAACCAGTGATCTAGTGGATGTAGTGCACATAGATTTTTTTCAGAAAGCCTTTAACAAAAGATCCCTCACCAAAGGCTCTTAAGCAAAAGAAACTGTAAAGAGAAAAGGTCCTCCCTACAGATGAGTAACTTATACAAAACAAAAGGTAGAAATAAATGGTCAGTTTTCACTGTCATCAGTTGTTGGCTCCATGTGGATGTTCCCCATGTATATGCTGTGCCCAAAAAAAAAAAAAAAAAAAAGTCACTACCTAGCAATTGAAAAATTTGACATGGCCACAGACCCACTGAGTAATGAAGGTAGCCAGCCAGGTATAATGCCAAATGAGCACAGGAGAAAGTTCTTTATACATGGTATCAATACACTTAGTATTGTCTACCCTTGACAGTGTGCAAGCTCAGTGAATGGCAGGATTTTCCATTCTCCTCTTGGCCAAACAAAGATGTTTCCATTCATTATAGTATCCTCTGAGAAGGTTAGTGTGCCCTCATTGTCTCTGAGGTATTAAGCTATCCTGGTGTCTTTCTGGAATGAACTTGTATGCAGTACTATTTTGGAATGTGTTTGCTTATGCCAGGTATGTTCTAGTCAGTTACTGTGAGCCTGCCCACATTCACAGTATGACTTCTGATAACTTTGCTTTATAGCAGACTTTACCATTATTTTATCTCAGGTCTCATGTCTGGCCTGTTGTACTAGTCCTCAGGCCTTACAGCTGGCCACTTGTGCTGGGCCTCATGTTTCAGACTCTTATTTTCTTCTGCATTCACAATGCAGAGATAAATAGTGGTGACTTCTGGTAGTCTATACTGGAACCAGTACTGTTCAGCATGTTCATAAATGAACTGAAAAAAGAATGGGATAAACAATGTGGTCAAATTTGTGGGTGCAGCAAAACTGTTCAAGATATTTAAGTTCAAAGCATATGGTGAAGAGTTACAAAGGGACCTCACAAAACTCATGACTGAGCAACAAAATAGCAATTTTAATTCAACTATACATAAAAAAATTACGGGGTCTAAATTAGCTTTTATTACTTAAGAAAGAGATCTTATAGTCATTGTAGATAGTTGTCTTAAAACATCCACTCAATGTGCAGTGGAAGTCACAAAGGTACAAAATATAGAGAATCATGAAGAAAGGGATAGATAATAAGAAAGAAAATGTTACATTGCATCTTTATAAAGTCAGGCATGCCCGTATCTTGACAACTGTTCACAGATATTGCCACCGAATCTCAAAAAAGAAGTATTGAAATTGGAATAGGTACAGAAAAGGGCAACTAAAACGATTGGGTTTATGTAAAAGCTTCCCCATATGAGGAAAGATTAATATGACTGGAACATTTCATCTTGCAAAAGAGAGAGTAAGGGGATGATATAATAGAATTTTATAAAATCATGACTGGCATGGAGAAAGTAAATAAGGAAGTGTTATTTCCTCCTCATAATTCAAAAATTAAAGGTCATCAAATAAAATTAGTAGACAGAAGGTTTAAAAGAACGAAAGGAAGTATTTCTTCACACAACACACAGTCAACCAATGTAACTTCTTACAAAATGATGTAATGAAAGGCAGGAATATAACAGAGTTCAAAAAAGAATTAGATAAGTTCAAGGAGGATAGATCCATCAGTGAATATTAGTGAGGATAGGAAGGGATTGCTTTTTACCAAAGGCTGGGAATAGCTGATGAGATACATCACTTGATGATCTCCTGTTCTGTTCACTTCCTCTGAGGCACTCGCATGGGCCACAGTTGGAAGACAGGACCTGGCCACATGCACCATTGATCTGATCCAATCTGGCCATTCTTATGCTCTTACACCCACTCTGACTGGGAGCAGCAGCATGATGAATCTTTGTATCAGCAATGCCTTGCTTCTTCTGTCCATTCTCTTGGGTGCTATGGCTTTAGAAAGACTGCTAGTGCCACTGCTGTCTCAGTAAGTTTCAGTTGCTGCAGCATTAGGATGTATGACTCACGTTAGCTCCTTTAAACGTGTAAAAACTTTGAGCTTTAATTTTTTTAATGGTAATTAGTTACCATTAATGGTTAGGTTATGCTAAGTGCTATAAGTACAGTATATCTTTTGTAGTTGATAAGAAATACTTGCCATCATGGCCAACACATTTATGAAGAAGCAGAGTTTCAAAAATGTGTCATGTCCAGTAGTCTTCACATTTTCTGATATGTGCATCCAGTGCCTAAACTACCTGGCTGAAAATCATTTGGCAACACACTGTCAGATATGTAGCTCAAACTTCTTCTGCCAGGAAGCAGAGAGAAAATAAACAATGGGCTGTTCTGGTCCAAGATACCCTTTCAATTAAATACATGGGATTTGATAGTTCTAAGGAAGCTGATAATAGGAATAGAAGACCAGAATAGTCTCTGACTAGGTCAGATCAAAGAAACCTTTCAGATCTGAGAAAAGAGCTTCAGCTCTGATGCTTGCCACTAGTTAGAAATCAACTGTAGTCCTGATGTGCAGGTCCTTTGATTTGACATTAGTCACAGTACGTTCCTCATCTGTCCTTTATTCAGACAAAACATCAAAGCAAGAAGTGCAGAGAGGGAGAGAGGTTTCTTGGGTTGTTACCATCACCACTGCACGCTGCTATGTATCAGCAGGGAACTCCTTTTCTCTACCTTTTGATTTGGAAGCCCTTGTCAATGGCTTTAATATTGGATCCAGAATTGGACCTGCAATTGGAGTTTGAACTGTTTCCCCTGATTGTGCTAATACCATATGGACTATGCCACCTTGGTTGTTCTACCTATAGCAGCCAACTCCTTCTGTCTACCCTAATCAGACAAGAAGACTGAAAAATCTGGTGTTGGAGTATCATCCAGCATAGTCTGTGGATCTGAGAAGGAGAGACCCATGGGGTGCCAACAGAGAGTTACAGAATTCCACTGCCACTTAGAACACGTGTTTTCAGAAGAAGATTACCACCTGACTTCCAATCTTATGTCACAGAGACGCAGAATGACTCATTTCCTGATGGCAACATCAGAATAGTGACAGCATTATTTCCCTTTGAGGATGAAATTCAATTGAATGATTTGGTTGATAGGATGACATTGATTTTAAAAGTATCAATAGCTTTGGAGAAGCTTACATCCAGTTTTCAAGATTCTGGCATCTACAAACAACAGTAAATTCTCCTTGCTTATATTAGGAGGGCTCTAGTAACAAAACAAAACAAAACAAAACAAAACCCCCTTTGTTTCAAGCCATCTTCATGTCAACAGCTGTCTGAATACCTCTCCCTGTTCACTGTCAGGAGTGAATTTGACTGCTCTTTTGAGAGCTTCAGATTTTCCCATATCCTTATTTTGAGATCCATTTATACCATTTGCAGGATTCTGGATTACTTTCATGACAAATTATCAAGTTCTAGACTTTATAGAAGTGGGATATACCATCCAGTTCCATTCTCTTTCCCACTCTTAGTCCTTGTTCCATTCCTTTATAGGGACTCCTCTCATCAGAGTGATCAAAGTTGAGAAATGCATTTTTTTTCCCCCACTTTTGGAGAGGTAGAAGAAATTCCACAAAGTCGTTTATTCCCTTTCAGTCCCTAAAAAGTAGAGGAGGATAGCACCCAATCCTTCACTTAGGTCTATTAAACAGATTCATTACAATGTTAAAGTTTAGGACGGTGTCACTTGCCTCTGTAATCTTATCCCTCATTCTGAATGATCAGTTACTGCTCTCAATCTCCAGGATGCCCATTTTCACATTGTGATCTACCCAGCCCACAGAGGGTATTTAAGATTCCTCGAGGGTGACTGTTGACTGTCACTACCTTCAGAAAGTAGTACTATTTGGCCTGTTGATAACCCTTACAGATCATGACATGCTTTCCAGTAGTGGCAACTTACCTCAGGAAAATGGGAATCTTGATGTTCTCATATTCAGACAACTTACTTGTTTGGGGAAAATTTCATCAACAAATAACAGATTTTGTGTACCAGACTCTGGTTCCTCTTTTTGAATAGCAAGGTACAATCTGGTCCTTCATTTACAGGTATCATTAACTAAACTCAGTTGAGTATTTTTTTTTTAATTTATAATAGCTAAAAACCATGGTTGTCAAATATTAAAATAAATACATGCAGGCCAGTTGGTATACTGCCTCTTCAGAGTCTAGACAAAGTATTTTTTAAATATCTTCTACAAAAACCTCACTGCATCATTTAATCATCGTAAGTGCAATTACTGCTTTATTTATTTCACCTTTTTGGAGGTATGCTGTTTCCTTGCATTACATCTTTTTTTGTGATTGTGACTCTACACATCTGTGGTTTCACTCCTTATATACCACTACAATAATAGCGTCTGTCCTAGAAAAAGAATGTGGTTTACCTCAGTTTACATATTAGCTGTCAACAAAGCTATCAAACTGAAACAGATGTGGTTATCTTGAGACCAGACTTGAGGGACAGAGAATTAACATAGCTTCTGCATTGCAGAGACACATAGCAGCCTGAATCCCCAGAAGGCTTTCCTGACTTGTAAGACAAAGATAATAAGAATATGAATATATTATGGGACCATAAGAAACAGATACAGTGACTCCACCTTGATGCTTCATCTTGAAAAAGGAGAGAAGCTAAACAATTTGATCCCTGTGATGCTTCCTGGCAACTTAAATACTGGAAAGGAAACTGGGGTGGGGAGAATGAACGAGCAAACAAACAAACAAATGAACGAACAAACGTCTTGAACAAAGGCTATATTTAACTAGATTAAGTTTTAGACTTTTAAATGCATGCTCTCACTTCTGTTTGCTTATAACCATTTTTACTTCTATATTTTGTGGTGGCATTTAACCTCTGCTCTTTTGTTAAGTAACTTGTTTTACTTTTATTTTAAACCAGTTCGGTGCTTTGTTTGAAGGGAAGGGTGTTTTTACTATGGTTAAATTAATAAAAGAAGATGTACTTTTGCAAAGCAGCAAACTCATTATTGTCTGTGAAAGCAGAAAGATGGGAGCTGTGGAGTGCAGAAAAAGACCTCTGTGACGCTCAGGCTAGATTTCAATGATGGTTTCCTGCTAGGTGACATCTGGGCCAAGAGAACTTTGAGAATTTTACTGGTGGGGAAGAAAGCCTGGTGTGTCAGCAAGCTTATGCACAGTCTTGTCAACATTAAAACTATACATTGCTGAAGGAGAGAGGTAACAAAATAACTCCTCTGCAGCATCTTACAGACATAAAAAAGGTCACACTTTGAAACTTGAAAGCCATTGTTCCCTTAAATTATTTTGATTTCATATAAACTTAGGAATATCTTCTTCTGAAATCTTTAAAGTTTTAGGTGTTCATTTAAATAGAGCAGAATCTTAAAAAAAGAGTCAGGCATGTCCATGTTGACTACAGCTCTTTCCCCAATTGAATTATATTTATTGGACTATTTTAAGCCTAAGTGGTGATGTGTTAATTCTATAAGTACATCTAGATGTCATAATGCATGTTTAATTAAACATAGTTATTGATATTTTTTCTGCTGTAATCCTGGACCTTATCTGGCTTAGTAGCACCATAAGAGTCTGTTTTAAAGGCTTCCAGAAAGTATAGTTGATCAACTTCAAACATCTCTGTTCTTAGAGATTTAACAAAACACAATAATTTATCAATTTGTGTGCTATCAAAGGATCTGGTTAGTGATACAGTTGAAAATTACAACAAATTGTTGGAATGGGAGGAAGGGGACTTCAACAATATGACAAAAAAAAAGAATGGAGATTACACATACTTGTTGGAAAACCAAATAAATGCAAAATACCAAATGGTAAAAAATGAAATGTTTGTTTGTACTGTATATATCATGGGAAAAGGAGACCGCAAGGGGTCATTAAGTTCAGCTCCCTGTCCTGAGTCTGGCCTAAAGAAGTTTAGACTATCCTGACAGGCATTTTTCCAACCTGCTCTTGGAAATGTACAGTGATGGTTATTCCAGAGCCTTCCTTGGAAAACTTATTTGATAGTATAATTAGCCTTATAGTTAGAAAATTCTTTCTCCCCATATCTAACTGAAATCTCACTTGATGAAGATTAATCCCATTGCTTTTTGTTCTACCTTCAGTGTACGATGAGAAAAATTGGTCATTGTCTTCTTTAAAACAGCCCTTAATATACTCAAACAGTGTACCAGGTCCACTCATGGATATTTTTCCACAAGGCTATATAATGAATGTCCTGTCACCTGTTTGTGTGCATGTGCACGTGTTTGCATATGGATGGATTTATATTTGTGTGTTTTTGTAAATCTTCCTTTTGATACAGCTAAACAGTCAATTCACATTTATAAATTATACAAATGAAATTATGTCAATATTTATCTTATTTTAAAAAAAAATCACTCATCTCAATAGTCTCTGCAGAATATAAAAACAAATCAAGTAAGATTATCAGTGCTAGAGATTCTTACTTATACAATGAACTTATAAACCCTTTTAAAAATCACTCCGAGGCATCAACATCTAGTCGAGCTTAACAATGGTAGCATAAAAGAACACTTCTCTCTCAGGCAGGTGGATATAGGGTGAATATAGCCTGTATGTGCATTAAAACCACATCAGATCCTTGATGCTAATCCCAGAAACAAATAGAGGAAAGTAAGCGCAGACTTCAGAATATAGATGTAAATGCTTGGCTGTCCAATCCCCATTTCTGTCACACTCAAATATATTTTGGACTAGTAATAGGCTCTGAGTAGACTTCAAACTTAAGCCTTTGTTAACCAAGTAACCCAATGAAGTAGTCACACAAACAAGAGTGACTGTGAGGTTCATTGTCAGATAGAAGTAGTAGCAAATATCTTATGAGACCTATGTGTATTTTTAAACTTGATTGTAGATGCTGATGCCTGATGTGAAATTCTTCCAGTTCCAGGGTCAGATAAACAACTACATATTCATACACATGTTCACAGATTAACAGCATGTCTGAAAAGACTGGGTCATTCAGTGAAGATGACCCCTTATATGTCCTCAAACTTAACTGACTGGCTTGAACAGCCCTTCCAGGCTGCCACTGCTTTATATACCACTGCTTCACACTGCAAAAGGGTACATCGAATCATAGGGTTAGAAGGGACCTCATGAGGTCATCTAGCCCAACCCCTGCCAGAAAATCAGGACCACTCTCACTAAATTTTCCCATCCAGGGTTTTGTCTAACCAAGCCTTAAATATCTCCAAGCATGGAGATTCCACCACCTTCCTAGATAGCCCATTCCAATGCTTCACCACCCTCCTAGTAAGAAAGTTTTTCATAATATACAACTTCGATATCCCCAGCTGCAACTTGAAACCATTGCTCCTTGTTCTGTCCTCTGTTACTACCAAAAACAGGTATATAGAGCAATAGCCATACAAGGAAAGATGAACAAATGAAACAGTTACAATATTACACAGGTTAATTTGGCATATTGGGGAACTCTAGGCCAAATTTGATTACAAAATTGAATTTAGAAAGTTATACCTTGAGTGACAGCAAGACAAAGAGAGAGAGAGAGATTAAATTAGGTCTAAGGAGAAAAAGTTGGCTTAATCAATGAAAGAGAGAAAGTTGGGGTCTCAGCACTCAGCAGAGCTTGTACTTCTTGAAGGTTCCCAAGAGACAGGTCATTCAGCTTAGGGTCCAGAATACTAGATGCAGGCTAAGCCCCTAACACAATTGGTAGGGAAATAGTGGAGTCTCAGTGGAGCTTTTGGGTCTAGCATCAAAGCAGAGTTTTTGTAGGGAAGAAACAATGGCTCGAGGGAGAACACTAGATTTGTTTATGGGCAAACAATGTCTGAAGGGAGTGTAAGAGTCATTCTCTTTAAGCTGGACAGTAGGAACTGATCATTCCTGACTCTGGGCAATGCTATTTCAAAAGACTTCACAATGCAATCAGGTAGATTCCATTTTGGATGTAGGTAAGGGATCCATTACTAGAATTGTTCTGATAACCTCTGAGCTTGGTGTCTGCAGGTATGGATTCATTAACATCTGGAGCAGGAATCAGAAGTCCCCCATCATGGCATGTTTCCCTGCTTCACTGATCCAAGAGTTCAGTGTGATTCCTGGCTTGGAACTTGGTTCTCAGCTAATGGAGGTGACTCTCTTGTCCTGTCTTTGATGCAAGTGAGGATAGGGGAGTTGCCTTACTTTTGTCACCCTTATCCAGAGAGGTCCAGGTGTGTCTCTCACTGCCTTTTTATTGTGTGTTGTAAATATTTCTTCTAATCAGTTCTACTTCAAGGCTAGTAGGGGGAAAGAGAGTCGTTCATAGGTCAGAGTGGCTAGGTGCTGCATCCTGGTTCCTGAAGAACGCAGAGGTGACGGTAACACAAGTCCCTCGTCAAACTAGATGTGGAGCAAGAGGAAATAGTATTGATTGGGTTTTATGCAAAAGAGAAAGAGTTGTTTCTCCTTTGCATGCCAGTAACATCACACATAGTGATTTCTGAGGAGAATGAATTACACTGCTGTCTCATGGAGAGAAGACTAGAGTATCCAGTGGAATCCATATAATGAATTTATGCAGATAGACTACAACACAATTTGTGCTAATATTTATCTATTATACAAAATGCCATGGTATCTCAGTGACAATAAAACCAAAATATTTTCAAAAGACCCTTAGTGATTTTCTTTTAATTGAACTTAGGTTTCTAAGTTACTGAGGCTTTTTCTTTTCTTGTTATAAATTTTACATTACATTTTAAGAAACATCATAATGTTCATTATCTTTATGGTAGGACATTAGTATAATATTGATTTATACAGAGATATGTTTGGGGTTTAGTCCGGCTTCCTTTAGAGAATGATATAAAACATCTTTTGTCCAGGAATTTCATTAACTAATGGAATATTCTGCCAGTTAATCAACTAGCCAGATTTCTCTATGAACTGGCTAGTTTTCTCTTATATTTATAACAGGCATGGAGTAAACTTTCTCTCTCTCTGTCTCTCTTTCATGTGTGAGTGTATGAGTAGTTTGCTTTTCATCTAAACTTTGTAAAACATTCCTCAATACCATTCTAACAGTTCTTGCAATTTGTAATAAATTATCTGCACCAGGATTTTGCAGTTGTGATTTACTTATAAGAACATTTATTATGAATTTATGCATCATGGCTCAACAGTTAAAGTACAGTTAATTTTTAAGCTTAAAGTAGAGATTCAGGTTTTTTGTTACATACAAAAAAAATCACATGTCTTCAAAAGTACCACTGCTCTTAGGGTAACTAATTTATTTTCTGGGAATTTGCATGTAGATCTGTTGATTAACTCTAAAATTAAGTAAAAATTAGATCCTCAGAGAAATTTAGCGCCATATTTGATGCATTGTTTTTTCTCTAGTGATCTTAATAAAAGAATGGCAGACTAGTCAAACTACTCTTAAGGTTTAAACTCCCTGAAACCTTGTTCTTAATCTACTTTGGAGTTTGTTTGTTTTTTTTTAAGATTAATTACGTTTTCCTATTTTTGTTATTCATCATAAGTGAAACTTTGTTCGTCAGCATACATTGAAGAATCTTATTCTAGAGAAAACTGTGTGAAGATTTGGCCCTTTTCAGAATGATTGTTAACTTCCACTGGCTCTCAGTAGAACCGAAAATAGGCACAGCTTACATTCACCTGCTCCTCTCTACCTTCTGGAAATAAAAGGATCTGTTAGCTTCCTTGACTTAAGTTCCAGAGGGCCTGTGCTAGGCAGTGATCTTTTGAGACAGGGTATCTTAACTGGCCTTAGTCTTATTAAAAATAGTGGGAGATGATAGACATTTTGAAAGAGGGCAATAGTAACTTGGAAGACAATGACTTATTAAAGGAATATTTAAAGTTTTGACAAATAATTGCAAAGATGATCACTAATAATTCATTTTCTTTTCAAAACTACCCATTATACCAAATGTATTTATCAGTAAGGTCAAGAGAGAGGGGTACTAGAGGTTTCACTAGTGTTTGTGCATATGTCTGTAGACAGGAACATTGGAGAGAGAAACTGGTGTGTTTGAATGTACACTAACAAACAATATAGGTTGAAGCAAAATTCATTGGCTGCTTTGTACTATCCCTGATAAAAGTGTACTAGTGTACATATGACTATAAAAGTTAAAAGTAATGAAAAATACCCTTTGAGATTTGTCTAATATGTATCTTAAAATAATTACCAGCATTCCATGGCATACATTCTTTAGTATGCAAAATAATAAAGAAAGAAAATTTCTAGTAATTAAAAATGAAACCAAACTGTGATAAAATTGAGTTAAAGCTGAGGTTGCACAAAAGTGATTTAGGGTCAAAAACATTATATGAATGATGGAATTATGCTGGAGGGGAGGACCTATTAATAAACCCAGAGTTTTAAGGTTTAAGACTCTTTAAGATTTAAGAATTTCACAGTTAGGACACACAAATAACCTTGATGTTGTCCTTTATTGACCCATGGTTGGGGAGAGAGGCAAATCTAATGTTCTTTAACCCTCATTTTATTCTGTTCTGGAACCACAAACTCTACATCTACACCTACTGCCTGGTATCACTATACTGAGAGGAAAATTTGTGTCTTGCCTTAGCTACTGATTTTTTTTTTTCTTTTAACCTTGACTGTCAATTGCCTGGTTTAATAATGTTTGTGTCTGAAATAATGAAAACATCACTGTAATGTATTTTTTATTAAATTAGTGTCATGTACTCTTAACTGTAATCCATCTTAATAGAGATCTTGTCTGGGAATTATTTTCTGTTTTACTCTTATTTGGATTACTCCTATTATGTTCATTTGGTAATTTTTCAATTTATAACCTTATTTTATGCCATATTTTATACCATTTACCTATTGTGCTTATTTTTATTAAATTAATGTTAGATAAATATTTGCTATGATTTTATATGCAGATCTTCCATGAAAATGCCTAAGTACTATTTTCATTTGTTTTATTTCTGTAACATTTTTTGAGAGGAAGGGGAAGAATGCATTAAAAAAAAATTAACCAGCAAAAACTGAGGCTTGTTAAAACATTTTTCTTATTTTCTTTATAATTATTATCAGATTTCAAAATGATTATATATTGTTTTGTATATTTTATTAAAGTATTTTATAAATTTATAAATCTGTGGAATCTACAAGTGAAGAAATTCATTCACTGTCATGTATCTATTGTATAGCTAGGACCCAGATAACAACAAATGCTAATGTTTTGTTTGATTCCATTAACATTCCCATACCTACCATTGTTGAAAATATTTATGTTCTCTATTAAGCTATACCTCAATGTTCTGTTTTTACCTGCAGCTGAATGTGGAGCCTCTGCAACAAACAATGAAGGAATTTTGCTGTCCCCCCATTACCCACTCAACTATGAAAACAACCATGAATGCATTTATAGCATTCAGGTACAAGCAGGGAAGGGCATCAATATTTCAGCCAGAACATTTCATTTAGCACAAGGAGATGTTCTTAAGGTAGGTTGTTGCTTTTCTAATGTATATTATGTATATTATATACATGTATATTATCTCCAAATACATAATGTTTTCAAGTTCCAAAGGGGTACCCGTGTTAATCTAGTTCAGCAAAACAAGCAAGGAAACCTGTGGCACTTAAAGACCAACAAAATTTATTTACCACATACACTTTTGTGGGCCAAAATCCCACTTCGTCAGATGCTTTGAAGCTTCCCATGCTTCCCACAGGACTCTTTGCTTGTTATAATGTTTTCATGCCTTTTTGCTGTTCATCTGTTTGTAGCATTACAATTTTGTATGACGTTACAAAGAGGCAGCTGTGTTAGTCTAGTAAAGCAAAAAAAGCAAGGAATCTTGTGACACTTATAGACTAACAGATTTAGTCTTTAAGTGCCACAAGACTCCTTGCTAAGTTTGTGTGAGTTTATATTAATCATTGCTATTGTAATAAAAAGATTTTCTATCTAGATCAGTTCCACATATAAAAACTCAAGAAGGCAACCTTTTTGCCTTGTCTACCATCTTCTGTTTCTCTCCGTATCCATACTCTCACCATATATCCATTCTTTTCTTTTTTAATAATCATAGAAACATTTTTAAGATTGGAGCATACTATGAAGCCTTAAATTTGTATATATATTTACTACTTCCAATGTTGCACATTACTCTTCTAATAGTGTTTCATGTCTCCTACTATTCATGTTTTTGTATCAGTATTTGCAAAAGTTGTGTTCTTGTCTAGGAAGTAGTAATTCTTCCCCTGTCCAATTAGATTGAGAGGTTTATTTTTATATGGATCTTCACTGGCACACCAGGAATGCACTTATAAAATATCTGGAGTTGTATGGCATGCAGCACCTTCTGAAAAATGTTGAACACCATTAATTCCAACTGAAGTCAATTCCACATAATATCAAAGAGTGATAAGAGTCTCTCAGCATTTTTTAAGTATTGGTTCAAATACTCAAATTATGAATTTCATGCAGAGTTATCACACTGACAACTTCAGTGTGAATGTGTCAGGTCTTTTAAAAATTTAAGGTAGAATTTTTTTGTAAGAATAGACAAAAAATAGTTATATATCTACCTGAATATATTGCTCAGTAACTTACATTCCAAGTTAAACGTAGTCACCTATTTTGAATAGGCTAATACGTAAAACCAAAAAATGGTCCTGCATTTTATGGAAACACAAAACAAAGGAACAGAACTAAATTAAAGCAAACAAACAAAAAAAAATTAACTCCATTAAATCTAATGCAAATGAACTACTTCAAAGTAATACCAAAAAATGCAGAACTTACATTTTCAATTTTACCTTGCTATGTACAAAGTAACTAATTGTGCATCCTTTAATTATCCTGTTACTATACTAATTGATAAAAGACTTAATGCTTGCCATTTATCTTCAAAATTATTTTAACACATTAAATAACTAATCCTTGCAACATCCATGTGAGGTATGTAAGAATTCCATTTTACAAGTGATGTAATTTTACCAGTAGGGAAATCTGAGTTGGAGAAGGTGGTGATTTGTTTATGTTTCCCTAGACGTGTTGTGTCAGAGACAGTATTTGGACTTAGGAAATCCTGGCCTGGTCTAAATCACTATGGCTATGTCTACACTGCAAAAGTAAAGTTGACTTAGCATGTCCACACTGAAACTGCCAAGGGACTGCCCATGTCCACACTGGCTGTTGCTAAGGCAACCCACAAATGATGCATTGTGGGAATCTGGCCCACAGCACACAGATGAGGCTTCTCTGTCCCCCAGCCATCCCTATAAAACAGGAAGTGCACAAAGCAGCTTGCACATATGCCAAGCAGGATCCAGCTTGCAGACATGCAGCCTTAATTTGAGGTCATGCAGTCTGTAGGCAGGGTGCTTCCCACCGGACCAGTGGTAGGCAGGCAACAGCTGCAGAGTGGATGCCACAGCATGGCCTTCGCTATACTGGAGGCAGGCCCCAGCAGGGCCATCAGAATAGCCAGTGTGGCAGCAACAGCATTCATGTCACGAAGAGTGTCCCAGGGCATCTGGGCCCTTGAAACAAGCTCGGACTGATGGAAGTGTATTGTGCTTGGCACCTGGACCGATGACATGTGGCACCAGAATTTCAGGATGACCAGGGCCACCTTCCAGGAGCTTGTCAGGGAGCTGACCCCAGAGGTACTGTGCAGGGACACATATCTGTGACCTGTGCTCCAGGTGGACAAATGTGTGGTGATAGCCATGTGGAAGCTTGCTACTTCAGACTCTTAGAGATCTGTTGGCCACCAGTTTGGGGTCAGGAGGTTGACTGGGGGGGAGGCTTTTGGCAGGTGTGCAGGGCCATAAACAGGATCCTGTTCGGCTGCCTCATCTGCCCGGGCAACCTGGAGGAAACCATTGTAAGGTTTAAAACCCTCAGCATCCCGAACTGTGCTAGTGTGGTCGATGCCACACACATGCCCTTCAGTGCCCCAGACCACCGGGCCACAGTATGCTATAACAGGAAAGGCCACCACTCCATGGTCCTGCAAGCTGTGATCGACCACTGTGGCCTGTTCATGTAACACCTTTGTGGGGTGGCCAGGGAAGGCCCATGATGCACATGTCTTAAGAGACTCTGGCCTGTACTGCCGGATGCAGGCAGACTCCTTTCTCCCAGAACATACCATCACCCTCAGGGATGTGGAGGTGCCTGCCTTTCTCCTGAGGGATTCAGGATATGTAACCCATGTGCCTAAAAAGGCAATAATCTCTGTTAGGGATCCCTTATGGCTGTGTTACATTGCTGGGGAGAGTTTGCAGCCCAGAAACCAGAATCTTCTGGTAAGAGGGAGTGGTAACACATTGAGTATGCTCCACAAGATTTATTGTAATGCTGAGAGTTACATACCCAGGGAGAAGCCTGAGAGGAGCAAACCGAGAGAGCTGCAGAGTCCACGTCCTCAGAGGGACTGAGTGAAAGGAGCTGAGTGAGAGTGGACTGCAGGATGTTTTCTCCCTGCTTTGGACAGTTTTGCAGGGGAATTGTCTGCAATAGAACTGAGAGCTGGATGGCCAGTGACCTGATTGTGTGGTGCTGGCTGCACAGGAGGAAGAAGGGACTGCATGGCATTCGCCTGAAGATTCCTGCAGCTAGAGATGATGAGGATGGCTTCTGTTTTGCATTTAAGCCTCAAGGACTTAAAAGACTACAATTGAGATAAGGGTGACTCCACCTGAACTTTTGGGACTCTTGGGTTTCTTACTGTTTTGTTTAAATTTATTATGGTTTCTTAGGATAAGGTTTGTTTAGTTAGTTAGTTAAAGTTCATTGTTATGTTTATGCTGAGTAGTAGTTTAATGTGGGATGGGAACTCTTAGCAGTCTTCGCTGTGAGTCCTGAACAGACTGGATCCTGGCTCTGCAGCTGCTTTCTGCAAAGGTTTCTCTGTTAGGCATTGGAGAGGGGCAAATGAATGAATCTGAGCCCATCCTAGCAGGTTACACATACCCCCTAATGCCATGTCTTATGAAGCCATATGCTTGGAACCTCAGTGACAGCTGGGAGGCTTTTAATCGTCGTCTGCACTGGTACTGCACTGTTGTGGAGTGCGCTTTTGGCCATCTTAAGGCATGCTGGAGAGCCCTCCTGACCTACCTGCAGCTCATGGAGACTACCATCACAGAGGTTGTGAGCACATGCTGCATTTTGCACAACCTCTGTGAGCTGCGAGGGGAAAGAGTCCCACATGTGTTGGGAGGCTGAGGCAAAGCAGCTTGCTGCAGTGTACCAGCAACTTGAACACCACATCTCCCATACACAGCGGGAACAGCGCCAATCCCTCCTAATCTGGGATGTTGTAAAGGACTGGGTCATCACCGAGGGTGCAGATGACTGAACACTGGGGTGCCCACACTGCCAGATGCTCACCACTCTCACCTCCCCTTTCCTTTCTCTGTCCATCACTAAATAAATGAAGACTCACACTCATGATAACAGTCTACAAGTGTCTTTATTTACAGGGGTAGAGGTGGGCAAGTGTTGGGGCCATGGGGGATGGGTGGCTGAGGGATAGGCGAGGGGTTGGGTGGGGGCAGGTAAGGGTCAGGGACAGGAGTTTGTGGGTGGCTGGGGGATAGGTGACAAGAGGCAGGCTGTCGCCTACTTGCAAGGCAGTGCCTGGCCACCCCAAGTCTGGGGCCTGTGCTTCTGGAAGGCATTAGAGAGTGGTTCCCAGGCAGGAGAGAAAGCAACCCTCTGTTCAGCCTGGCCCCATGCAAGATATTCAAGGGCCTCTGTCTGCTGCTCCATCAAATCCACAAGCCGTTCCATTTGGGCCTGCTGGATTCTGCGGTGGGTTTCTTCTGTCTGTAAGTTGCGGTCGCACCAGGCCTGGAGGGTCTCCTCAGATTGGCAGGCCACCTGGAGGTGTTCCTTGAGGATCTCCTCCTGGCTCCAATGCACTCTCCGGCATCTTTGCTGCAGTGATGGGACCGGTGCCTGGGCCACTGGGTCTGCATGGAAGGAGACAGACCACGGGTTCCCTCTATCAGGCAGTGCAGACTGTGGGCTGACATCAGCCCAAGATCCATTACCAGTCCCCTGCCTGTCCCTCCCCCTGCCCTGTGGGACTGCAACACACTGGATCCCTCCATGATGCTGAGACACATGGGGTGGGTGCCATTCCGTCCCCGACAAGGTGTGGGCAGCCCTGGCCTTGGGGTCATTCTATGTGCCTCCTGGCAAAAGTGCCATGAGCATGCAGTACAGCTGTGCCTCTTCTGCCGATGGGAGGCCGCAGCATCTTCTGCAATGCCAGCATGCTGGCCAGCTTGGGGACACCTACCCAATGCCTGACCCCACAACCTCATGGGAAGCCTTCTCTCCCCCATCCTGGGACAATGCCTATCCAACGTCCATTCCCTCCCACCCAGGACTCCTGTCCCACCTGCCAGCATCACCATTTGCAGAGATGGGGTACTCACCAGTGCTGCCAGCACATGCGCCCTGAGATGTCCCAGGAGCAGGCTTTTCTGGAAGTGGGGCAGACTCCTCCCCAGAATCTGGGGCAACTACCAGGCTCACCATGTCAGAGGAAGAGGTGTTGGCACATGCCCACTGCTGCTGCTCCTCATGAGTGAGGACAACATCCTCCTCCACAGACTCCTCCTCTGGGGCATCGTGCACAGAGGGGAGCTTAGAGGAATCTATTCTTTGGACTGGCCCTGCATCCAGCTCCTGCCTCAGGAAGGCATCGAGCTCGTCATAGAAGGGGCAGGTGGCTGCAGCAGTGCCCATGCGGTGTCTGGCCTCCCTTGCCTTGTAATAGGCCTGCCTGAGATCCTTGACTTTTACACGCACCTGCTACGTGTCCCTGCTGTGGCCTTTCTCTGATAGGCCACGTGCCATGGCCACAGAAATGTCCTTGTTTCTTAGTCTGCCCTGCAGCTTGGTGTGCATGGCCTCTTCCCCCCACTGTGCCAGGAGATCCAAAATCTCCTGGGCTGACCAGGAAGGAGCACGCCACCGGGCCTCTGAGCTCTGGACTCTGCCATCCGTGAGGCACTCCAGAAGGTCAGCCTGGCTCTGGCGGGTAACCAGGAAGTGCTGGGCTTCTGCCTGCCCCAGCCCCGGTATTGGCGGGAGCAGGCACTGCCTTGTTGTCAGGTGGATTGCCTGTTTGTTGCCTGGAGACCCATTAAGTCAATTTAAGGCAAGTCCCCATGTGCACTGCCTTAAGTTGATTTAATAAAGTTGACTTAAGGGTAAAGTCGACTTTATAAGTGGAAGTTATAAAGTTAACTTTACTGGATGCTAAAGTCAACTTTATCGCCCTGCAATGTAGACAGGGCTTAGTTTAATTCAACTTAAGCCTCCTTACGTCAACTTAAACTCACAGTGTAGACATAGCCTATCCCTACACCACTGATAGAATCAAATGTGCCATTTTTAATTTGTAAGTCTTTATATAGAAAAATTTAGATGGAATTCCTCATGACCATAAACAAAATTGAACTATCTGAATCTATTATCTCTAAGAGAAAAAGAACATGTTTTGTTGAGATAACTTTGAGTTTAACTTGCAGGCAACTCAGCTCTGCTCCCTGCTATAATAAGGCCATTTTTATCTGCACACAGGAAAAGTTCAGAGAAGATTTATGGTTGATTTGTAAAGACAAAAACATGGACTTCTATGTTCATCAACTTTCCTTTCAGATTCCTGTAGAAAGCATTAGCTTGAAGCATTTTTATGTATTAAATTAATTTTACAGTTAATTAATAGGATGTTTTAATCTTCATTTTCAAGGAGTACAAAGTTGGTTAAAGGGAGAAGAAAAACACTGTAGTATAGCCATAAGTATTATTTTTCTCTGAGTTAAATAAGGATAAATAAAGAAAATATATCACCTGGTAATTGGAATTCTTGTACATCAAGTCATTACATTTGAATTACATTATTAAGCTATAATTCTTCCTAAATGTTTGGCAGGCAGCAATGGCGCCATCATCAATTATGATAAAAGTTTAGTTGCTTGTATTAATTGAGGATGGGACAGAGCTACTACATATTGTGGGAGCAAGAGGAATTCATCCCCAAATGACCCAATCCACAGACAGACTGTATTTCATAGTCTCTCAGATGGTATTGGGGGAAAAAAAACCATTGATATTAGGCAGTTAGTTCTCAGGTTTTTTTGTTAAAATAAAGTACTCTCATTGCTTAAAACAAAATCCTTATCTTTGACCTCTTCTTTAGAAATAGAGACAATGTGTTCCTGGAGTTAAAGGTTTCATAAGAAATGATTCTGGAGCAAACTGATAAATTTAAAAAGCAGTGAGTCATGAGGCCCAGATGATATACATCCAAGGTTTTAAGATTTATAAGGGGTTTTTAGAAAGATTTTAAGAATAACATGACTCTACCATGATTAAAACAAATACTGTTCTATTTTTCCCACTATTATAAATTTGTTAATCTGTCACCTTGCTGATTTGGAAGACATCATCTATCCCCTCTCCAGTTCAGTTGTATTTTGCATGATGCAGAAATATCTTTGTATTACTGACATTTTTAACAGATGTTTTTGTTTGACTGGTGTGTTCATTGATGGCTGTTAGGCCTTGTGTGTTCCCTGACGTCTGTTTCCCAGTCATTAAATAATCCCTTAAAAAAACTTACTAATATTAGACGTTGTCAGTCAGATCCACTTTGGATAAGGTGGCATCTTAAGCATTTCATTATCATGCATAAACCATTACCAATGATTCCTGGAAAAGCTATTTCCAAAAGAGAGTGGCAGCATTGTTATATTAAAATCAAGTAGTCAAACCAAGAACTTGATGCATCAGATATGCACGCTTGTTTTTATCTGAAGAACATTTGCCTCTTTTACTATAGCAATTCTATAACTTTACTAGGAGCCTTGCAAACCCATAATCAGCTGCTCTGTTTCATTAAATAAATTCAGTTTATATTATTTATTTGACTTCTTTCTTGCAACAGCAATTTCACGTAACAGGCAGAATTTTCAAAAGCACTTAAAGATTTGTCAGTATGAAGATAATTGTGAAAATTAAGACAAATCAACCATAGGTGTGAAAATAATGCACATTTAACAACCATGTGAAAGTTCTCATTAAGAGTGAAGTTTGTTGGGTTTTTTAAAAATAAATAAATAAGTAAAACCATAGTCCCAATCCAGAAGTTTATAAAGTCTAACTGTAGAGATTAAGGGTGGAGTCTTGACTTGATGAAAGTCAATAGCAAAACTCCAGCTAATGCCTGGTGATTTCCCTAGAAGTGATGAGTGAGAAGTGCATATAAGAAGTGCATTTTAACTTGTAACTAGCCATGATATAAATATAAGTGGCATATCTTTCACATATACTTTCTTGTAAGGTGAACATGCTGTGAGATTAGAACTGTGTCCTTTAAAGAGAGTGCATCTCCGTTTTATATTCTGTTGTTTTGTCTTCAGACAATAAAATCGCCTGAGTTTGGTTATCTGGTCTTCTGAACATTTTGTTGTTGTTGTTGTTGTTGTTGTGAACAACAAATTAGTCAATCAGTTGGCCTTTTTATTAATAAATAATGGCTAAAAAAGGTATGGTAATACTTTTTCTACTTGTCCTTTGCTTCAGTGTGTTTTCTGTGGCTGCTATTGTGTTGTGGTTAAAAAAATTCCTACTATACTGTTGTGTAGATTTAAGAAAGCAGAATCTGAAGGCTTATGTACATAGGGAAATTAACCAGAATAAATCCTCTTGCAGACACACTTGTTTAAAATAGGTATTGCACTTTAAATTTACACCACACCTAAATCTGAAATAGTGTTCAAGTGTAAATCAGCCAACTTCCAAGAACAGCCAATTTTAAAATGATCCTCAGAATTTGGAATTCATTAGAGTTGCATTGCCCTCAAAGGAAGAGAAATAATGTTGGCAACATCAAAGCAGAGTGAAATGTATTTTGGATTAACATTCAGTATGAATTTAAAGTGCAGTGTTGTAGAATATGGGGCATGGCCACGGATGGGCTGGGGCCCGCCCACTTGGCTCTGAGGCCTGCACAACTTATCCTCCCAGCAGGAGTGCAAACTTTGCTGCCACAGCCTCAGGGGTCTCTGGCAGCTGCAACTAGGGAAGGGGCACCGGTACCAACCTCCACTCTGCTTATAGCTGTAGGGTCCAGCAGCCATAGCTACAAACAGGGCAGAGGTGCTGGCACCAGTCCCTCTGACCTGCTTGCAGCCCTGTGTCTGAAAAAGCAAAGTTCATGCTGCTAGTGGCCCAGGTGCTGTGGCTCTCCCCCTTTTGGGAGTGGGTGGGGGCAGCTTCTGACCTCATAACTGGAAGTTGCCATTGCCATGCTCACTCTGCACTTGCAGGAGCCTGGCCAGAAGTCAGAGCCTGGATATATCCCTATGCGGAATAGCTCCCCATGTGGACATTCTTTTTCTAGAATAAAGTATCCACAGTGGGTAGGGAGAACAGATAGCAAATATGAAGAAACCAGGGCAAGGGATGGGGAATTGTAAGACAAAAGTCTTGGTTATTGGAACTGGCCCTATAAAATCAGGCCATCTGGTCAGCCTGACATTGGGTGCTAATCAGTAATTGTTATTTTTCTCTAGCTATTCTGGTTAATTTCCTCGTGTAGACAAGCCCTAAGAAATAGGACTTTGAGAATTGTAATCTCTCCTCAACTTCTGTCTCTTTCCTCCTGGGGTCTGTGATCCCTATTCCTGATTCTGAGTGCTTTCTGAAGTGACAAATGTGTTCAGTCTGTTTCTCAGCCTTGGAAATCATTCTAGCATGCCACGCTGATTTTTTCATGACCAGATAAGGAGGCCCTTGATGAATCCAAGCACTTGGCTGTGTCCTTCTCAGAATTAGAGGCTGCTTTGATACAGCTAGTTCAAACTGACCTTACAAGGATAGGTTAAAAGGGAAGCCTTTCAGGCGCTAATGGGCCAGGCACTTAGTTTTAGTTTTTTTCTGAGTTTGCAAGCTTCAAGGAAAAAATAAATCTGAGCAAAACCACACAATGTTGAAGCCCTTTCCTGTAAAGCAGAGAAAGAACTGGAGCAGAGACATTACAGTGTAAAGGAGCAGCATTTTTGACTGTAATAAATCAATGCTGTTTCTGCTACTTAGAAGAAAGGAGCTGTCATCTGTGGTTTCTGAACTGATCTACTCGGAGGGCAGAATGTGGATTTTAGAACATCTAACTTGCTTACAATTTGTTTCCTTTGGAGTGTGTGTGTGTGTGTGTGTGTGTGTGGTCTCTTTACGGTGATTGATATAGCAACTTGGGTTAACTGTAGGGGGAGGGTAAGTCACATATAATAAATACACAGCTTCCTAAGTGTTTTTCCTACAAGGATATAGTGTTTTGGGGGTTGTCATATCTTGATTTAATGTTAAAGGAGTTTGCATGGAAGCATATGGATGAGACTTGATCTCCATAGTTACTGTATGCCAAACAATTTAATATCAGTCTTTAGTGACTATAAAACAGATGTTTCCTTCTTTCTATCTACAGTGAGGACTGACTTTGTGCACCGTACTGATTCCAGAATTCTAAATTTGAGAGTTAACTATTAGGGTGAAAATCCTATTAAAAACAGAAACATACAGTTTAACCCTTCTGTTTTCCTTTTAAACTTGAGGCTTTACTGCATTTAGTAACACATTCACATTTTCACAGAAAAGCTTTGATGAGCTGAGCAAAGTCGCCTTTCCTGTTCTAGGTTGAAGAAGTATAATTATATTAGAAGTTCTGTTCTGAAACAAGGGATTTTCATTTCTATTTGATTTTTATACCTATAAAAAGTTCAAAATTAATAATGCTTAAGTATAACCACATCCCTTGATTAACTAGATAATGTTTCTTTGTCATATGTTTTTTTATGTATAAATTCAATTGAAAACAGATTCACAGATGGAAGTGAAAGAGCAAGGAGCAGCAAGGACAAAAGAGCACATGGAGGATTTTGCATCCACAAGAAATAGAATTCCCCTTTTCCTCTGAAACAATTTAGGGTGTTTTTTTTTGCTGGTGTGTGTGTGTGTGTGTGTGTGTGTGTGTGTGTGTGTGTGTGTGTGAGAGAGAGAGAGAGAGAGAGAGAGAGAGAAATCATCACAGCTTTGCAGAGTGTTTTGTTTTTTTTCTTGTTGTTTTTTTACAATTATACATTCTGTTAGCAAATCGTTCCATCAGAACTGTTTTTTTTCCCCTGATCAGTTGTATTTAAAGCAAACTACAAAGTGACCTAAAGAGAGATTAGAGCCACAAAGGGCTACAGACCTTGCATAAGGTAATTAATATTTCAGATACAAAATCAGGGAACTTTGAGCACATTTGAGTTTGTCTTAGTTTGATCACATTCTTTGTGTAATCAGTGACTGCAGATGTTTCTGGAAACACATAGTATTGAGTGACTGAGAGGAGATGTGGCTATGTCTATGTCAACACTACAGAACTTAATTAAGTTGGCTTAATAAGGTCTACTTAAAGTCAACATTAGTAAGTCGACTTAGTGAGACCCCATTTGTTTAAGTCAACTTTATAAATTTGACTTAAACGGCTCTGTTACACTAAGTTGACATTATTAAGTCAACTTTAATAGTCACTTTGCATTAAGCCAACTTAATAAAGTTGGTTTAACCCTTAAGGTCGACTTGAAGGGCAGTAGTTATTAAGTTGACTTAAGCAAGTGCTTAAATTGATTTAATGAACTCCAAGTGTGCCCAGGGAGTTGCTTAAGTTGACTTAAGTCTCCTACTATGGACATACCCTATGAAAATATCTCCTTTCAAAGAAGTGGTCCACAGTATGAAAATTTGGGACAACCAGTGAATGAGGCTAAATAAGTAGGTTAACAATTTGCAACCCTGTGTGTAACACAGCTGCTTCTGAGTTTTGAAAACTTCTATCACATCATGTCTGTGCAAGTTTGTTTTGCTCCAGTGTCAGCAGACAGCCTGGGCATCAATGAGTTTAAGCAATAGGTGCAGATTTCTGTAGTGAGTGGCAAGGTAACTCTCCCATTCTGTATGTTTTTTACTTCAAAATGTACAGAGTAAAAAGGAAGTATATCTTTTGAAGACTTTAGCGTGTGCAAAAATGTACCACTTTATGACTGAATACATCAACAGAACTACGATTACTATGATTTGTTTGGCAAAACAATGTCAGCTTCTGTCTTACTTGTCAGTCTTGTGATGATCTTTCTGTAGGTTTAGATCTCCATCTCTCATGTCTGTGTAATAGCAAATTCCAAAAAGTAGTTTGATTAAAAGAGGGCAGATATTTTTATAATAAATAAAGTCAGCAAAGTTATTCCTCTGGTAAAATCTTCAGAACTGAGATCAAATAAGAGTTTAAATTATATTTAATTGTAGATCTAAGACATCTGAGAACATTCAGCAGATCAAGCCTTCAAAACGATTCACACAAGTAGACTATTGTGTCTTTCAGTGGGATATCATATGGCTAATTTAGCAGTATCAAATCATGAGTCTTATTCTTCCATTGGGGGGATGTTAAAGGGAATGTAACATTTTGAGGACAAATTATATTTTCAAAAACTTTTGTTCTTTCTGTGGGTATAGCTTGCACAAATTCAAATTTGGATATTGGGGTATCAAGAAAAGAAACACTTTTACAATAAAACCAAGTTACTGAGCCAATCTTGACACCCTTTTCCCATGGGCAGTTATACTGACTTCAGGACTGGGATGTTTGGGTCAAATACTGGCTCCATTGAAGTTAATGGGAAAATTCCTGTTGAATTTAGTACAGTCGGAATATCATGCTGAGTCACAACTCCTCTGTCTAATGAGGGAACCTACATTAAAATGCTGCTATTCTCTTTGCAAGATAAATATATGAAAAATTATCATTGGGCCTCTGATAGCACTAATGCTATTTTCTTCTTATACAGAGACATATTTCCATTAGAGCATGTAAACTGGATAAAATAAAGGAAAGAAGACTGAAAAAAAGTGATATAAAAATGTTGAATCTGGGGTTTTATGCTAATGTATTAGACTAAGAGATTCCTTACTGTTCTGTGTGGAAATGTGCATTAGCTTTTTTTTTTCAGTTACGTCAACCCGAGGAAAAGTTGTTTTGCTGTTGTTTTTATTGTACATTTAAATATGTTATAATTTTCTCATTTCCCCTTCCATGCTCCAGGAGCTTTCCCTCTAAGTTCTCTTGTACAATGAATCAGAGGATTGCAAGGGCTTCAGCAAACTTTTAAATTATTTTGCATCATGGATATTGTACAGAATTGGGTTTATTTTATAACAAACCTCCTTGTAGTTTAATAAAGCAGAATTATAGAAATACAGAAATAGTCTAAATGTAGAACACAAAGGAAACTTCAGTTCAAGTAAGTCACCTGGTTCAGCCCCCAGCACTGAGATAGGGCTAAATTTTACAGACTATTGCTGAGAGGTGTTTGTCTAACTTATTTTTAAAAGCCTCCACTGACAGAAATTCCACAGCCTCCATAGGTAATTTATTTCAGTGCCAAACTACCTTTACATTTAGGAAGTTTTTTTCATAATGTCTAACCTAAATCTCCCTTACTGCAATTTAAACCCACTACTACTTATCCTGTCCTCAGTAGATAAAAAGAACAATTAGTCACACTCCTTTTTATAATAAACCTTTATATACTTGTATATTCTCATCAAACCAACTCTTCTCCAGATTAAATAAACCCATTTTCTAAAATCTCTCCTTGTTCGCCATGTTTTCTAGATCTTCAGTTGTATTTGTTGTTTTCCTCTTATTTTCTCCAAATTGTCCACATCTTTCCCAAAGTGTGATGTAGAGAACTGGTCCCAATACTCTAGTTACAGTCTTCTCATGTCTTGCTTACAGTATTCCTGCTAATACATTCCAGAATGATGTTTGACGGAGTTTATTTGCTTTGGATTTTTATTTTTTGGTAACAGTGTTACCAAATTTATTCATATTTAGTTTGTGATTTATTGTAAACCACAAATTCTTTAATACAGTACTCCTTCCTAGGCAGTCATTTCCCTATTTTCTTTGTTTCAGGTCTGCTTTCAATTTTGATTTCATTTCAGAAGTCATTTATTGTACTACTGTGCCTCTGGCCTAGCCTGATTACTAATCCCAGTGCAATTTTAAATGACTTGTAAATAAAGTTAAGTAAGGCATCCACTCTTTATTTACTGCATATACTTTAGAGCTACCCTTTTCAGTTAATAAGCATTAGTTTTAGTTTTATTTGCTTTTAACATTTTTACCCTGAGAACTGTTTATTGTTTACCATATTTTTTATCCAACTGTCTGGGTACCTCTATTCCTCTCATCACCGTAGTTTGAGGTCTAGAAATAATGTTTTTATGCTAAGGCTTAGTGTTTTAACACCTTGTATTTACTTTATTTCTTTATATTTGCAGTGTGCAAAATTGCCAAAGAGGAAGTATAATAAAATCATAAGACTGGAATAGACCTTGAAAGGTCATCTAATCCAGTCTCCTACATTTGTGGCAGGACCAAATTTTAGTTAGTACCTACTCTTAAAAAATCTCCAATGATGGAAATTCCATAACATCTCTAAGCAATTTACTCTGGGACTCAACTACCCTCACAGGAAGCTTTCCCCAGTGTCCACTCTAAACTGGCCTTCTTACAATTAAGATCACCGCTATTTGTCCTATCCATAGCAGTTAAGGAGAACAATTTTTTCTCTCTCCTCCTTGTAACAACCTTCTACGTACTTGACATAAGGGGGACATGATAACCATTCTCATCTCTTCTTCAGACTAAACAAACCAATACACACAGATACACAGGCACACAGTCACATGTTTTACAAATGTGTATATAATATGTGCACACACACACACAAACACACACAGTGCTTTAAAAGGCCAGTTTCACAGAGTTGAAAACATTTCTGAAAGAAATCAGCTTGGAGGAAGTATTTAAACAGAAAAAATGTGAATGATAATTGGGTATTATTTAAGAACAGTTAGCTATAGATGCCTAAAAAGCCAGAATCAAGGAAGAAGGTTATACTGGTTTAAAAAAAAAATGTTTGAGGATTACTAACACATATGCGAGATTAAAATATTTAGCTCGAGCACTGGTTACATTCTTCAGCAATTAAAATATCAAATAATTAAATTTAAATTAAAATATCAGATAAAACATTTTACATGCACATTGTGAAAACAACAAAGAAAATGTGATAAGGGGAAAACACTGTGCCTTAATTAAAGGGAGAAAATGATACACAAATGTGTACATACATGAGCCAACAATAATTAGTATAGAAGATGGAGTAGGAAAGAGTACACCTAGAGTTGTTTTATGTTCTTTAATAAAAATGCTGTATTGATGGACATATAGTTCACAATTCTATAAAGAGGAGTCTATGGAATCAAAACTTCACTAGGAGAAACATATGCAGTGTATCCACAAAGCATACCAAACAAATATAAAGATGAATGTCAGTTAGTTAGCTGTCTTGCAATCTTAGCATGTTTTAGCCATTTTATGACAGTCCTTTGAAGGTATGAACATCTCCATAAGGAACTATATGTGAACTTACTTTGAAAGTTATTATGAAATGGGGTATCAATTACTTCCACACAAATAATCTTTCCTATGTTTATTCTATTTCCAAGAGAGTGTTTGACAACTTATCTCCCAAAATCTCTAGAGATCTGAAATTACTAATGCAAATAATTAATAGATAATGACAAAATAGTATCTCCAAGATATTGTTTTCCTGAATAGTCTTCTAACATAGTGTAAAGCCTATATTTACAATTAACTGAAACTTCCTGTTAATCATAGAGAGGTTGGTGGGTGTTTTGTTTTGTTTTCCCCTAATTTCCTCATGGGTGGCATTGGCTGCAATTTCACATTAATGATTTTCTCAGAAGCTCTGTGTTAGTGAAATCTTGGAGCTCTACAGGAAGAACAAATCTTAGTGGACTTAGGAAACCAATTTGGTATCTGTACTGAAACCTCAAGTTATTGAAGATTAGTGTAAATTTCTGCAACATTTTAATAGAACACATTTGATTGTATACGTTCATCATCGCATGCATTCCTTCACCTAAATAGAAGAGACTTGTTTCACAGAATGCCTTTAATACTTTGACTATTCTGAAATGGAGGACAACACACAGTGACTTAGCTGTTAGTAGTTCACAAAATACGTACCTGATATGGACTAGTTGTACTCTCATTCACACAGAGCCACTAGTATTAAATTGTGTGTGTTTGTTATTGTTTCCTTATTTCACCTTATTTAAAGGATGTTGGTGAAGATACTGAGGTTATTCCATAATCTCTTTGTGAAAGTGCTAGTCATCATTGACACAGAAAGAGGTAGGAGGTACTTCACTTCAAGAAGTCATCTGAAAAATAGTATACAGATTCCATTTGTATGAAAGACTTACACAGAAGTCTCTGATTAATGCTAAATTTGGAGTTATGTATGTAAATCCTCCACACAGATGGTAGAAGTAGCTCATAAGATTTCAATGTCACATTTTAAATTTCTGCTTTAATACAGTGGATGAGGATGATATTTTTGGTTTGGATTAGCTTTTTTTTTTATACTTTCATATTTACAAATGCAAACACTGAATAAATTTTCCACAGATAACATTAGGCTTTATTTAGAACTGAGCATCTATTCAATGGCAAAGTTTTGAGTTTCACTATCCAACAAATGAGAAATAATACAAAGGCCAGAATTTAGTTATGTGTGAATGTAATCATTCTTAACACTTATTTGTCAAAGGTTATATTTAAGTATAGCAGCTATTGTTAAATAAATTATTATTTAATTTTCTCATGGGTAAATGAAATGCAGAAATCTCTAAAGTTTAAATAAAACCCAACACTTGCAGTGATATCTGTTAAATATTATTAACATAGATTATTTCAAATGTTTATTTTTTTTTCCCAAATAGTAATGTCCAGTGTTAAATGGGAGGTGGGGGAGACAGCTTTTGAAGAAAAGTAAATACAAGTGCTGATTTGCAATTTACATATAAATTGCCTTGTCCTCCAACTCCAAAGAACTTATTCTGTTTATGAAAGAAAAACTTCTGATTCCTTTTATTTTATTCAGATATGTGTATCCTCCTTTGCTTAGTAAGATTTTGCAGAGCTTTGTTTAACATTCAAAGCTGGGGAGACACTGCATTTTTGCATTAATCCACTTCCAGGACTGAGACAGAAAAGGGTAGACAAAATAAGCACTTCTTGATATTTTGTGGCCATCATTACGATATTGGGAATTGTAATTTAAACACAGATGTTTAAAATATTTTGCTGAAATGAGAACCCTGCCCACTTTGATAGTAAAGCAAAAAGTAACTGACATGTTTTAAATAGTGCATATGAAATATCACTGCAATAAATTCATATATTTCAGGATAAATAATCAACATATGCATAAAAAGATCTCTACGTTGACTTGCAATGGATCCTGGTACAATAAGCATCCTGTCATTTAATAGATATGTATGAAAAGGTGAAACTGAAATATGATTTTTTTTTTAAATTGTACAAGTCACATTTGTTTTACAGATATATGATGGAAAAGACAACACAGCTCACCTGCTGGGAGCATTTACTGGGGCCTCATTGAGAGGACTGACACTAAGTAGTACATCAAATCATCTGTGGCTGGAATTTAACTCAGATACAGAGGGAACTGATGAAGGTTTTCAGCTTGTTTACACCAGTAAGTATACAGACAAAGAGAATAATGGATTTATGTTATTTAAGGTGAAGTGATAGTTGTTAACAAGACAGAAGTCCAGATGATAATAAAACTAGAAGACTATTGCTACCAATTCACCCCCCCCATGAAATAATCCATTTTAAACATTCTGCCCCAATCAAACACCACTTAATATACTTGAACTCTAATTTCTGTATTACTCAGAGAATCTGTCATTTGTGGTGGTTGCATTTTGATGGTTGCATTGTCTTCCTTTGCTAAAGGACCATCTTAAGTTTACTGGCTAACTGAAAGTGTCAGGAAAAAGAATTATTCTTTGCTGTTCATAATGGCATCACTTCAGAAAAAAAACACTTAACCATATGTTTAATTTAAGCATATAAAATTTCATTGATTTCATTGGACTTTATTTATATTCTTATGCACCCTTCCTGAATAGAGGCAGGCCAAATACCGTGCTATTTCTTTTCCATTAAACCAGCGATTTCTTACTTTGGATGGCTCTTTTTAATAAATACTCCAGTCTGGAAATTATCCAGTGAAACTCACTGTCACAAGATATTATAAAGATAAAGAGAGTATAGGATTCAAAGAAGGAGTATATATTTACATGAATAAAAAGAATATCTGAAATTGCAGTAACTACCTAAAAATAAATATACAACCTAATGTTTCAGGACATAATTAACCATTAGCTATCTGGTATTAGCAGAAAATGTCCCCCACTAAAATGTTATTGCATAATTTTCTGTTGATGGGGATACAAGCATCTTCCTCTGAATCATTTAGTCACTTTCAGAGGTAGGATACTGGATTAGACAAGCAATTGGTCTGATTTTTTTTTTTTTGCAATTTCAGTGTTGCTATGCACGCAATTTGCTTTGTGGAATTTTCATAATTAAACTAAAACACATTTCACTGAGTTTGTGGAATAGGCAAATTATGTTGGTTTTGTTTTACTAAATTTTCCTCAGGGCATAGTTCCCTGAAAATAAACAAATAAATCATATTATGAATGGCTGTGAGTTGCCCCTATGAATGATAATGAATAATCATTGGGCTAGGGAAAAAAAGCATGACAATGACTCTGGACGCTGGAGGATTAGGATACTCCCAATATGAGAAACCCAATTTCAAGTTCCTGCTCCAAGGAGTATTTAATTATTTATACAGAGTGAAATAGCATAAGCAGACTAGATTAAGAAAAATTCATCCCAGTAGTTAGCATGTTTTCCTGTCATGTGGGATGCCCAAGTTCAAGTCCCTACTACTGATCAATCAGAGAGAGGAATTAAACCTTGATTACCTCCATCCTAGGAAGGTACCTTAACCATGACGCTGAAGCCTGCAAGGGAGGTAAACGTCATCTTCCGTCCCCACAATATTTTGTGAATCTAGTCTTCTTTTGTTCTTGTGAAACTGCCTGAAACACTTTTTGGCTTTTTGGTTAGTTGGAAAAAAATGTATTCGGTTTGACCCACAGCAAAACTTTTTTTTTTCCCCTTAATTTTGCAAAACTGTCAGGAACCTAAAATATTCATTTTTCACCAGTTCTAATCACAAAATTCACAGTGACTCTCCTTGAAAATGGGAGATGGATTGCAAGTCAATAGTTAGTTATATTGTCAACATCAAGAGTCAGATTCTTACACTCTGACCCCAACATAGCTTCTTGAAGACTTTCTGTGATGCTGCCCTGTTCTCCCCACCCATCACATAACAGTGAAAATCCTGGCCAAAAATGAAACTCGCCTCCCTCTTGGCCTTCGACAGTCAGACACAACAATGGTCCGACTCATAGGTTGTGGCATACAGGTATATATCATCTCTATGTTCTCAGTGAGCCATACTGGTTGAAACTCATTTAACCTACCAAAACAAGTTTCTGTTTCCATAGCAGTAGATTACTCAGTCCAAATTTGAACAGTTTTATCTGTAGAGTAAATTAAAATTGTTCACAATTAATAAAACACAGCTTAGTAACTAAGGGGAAAGTGTGAGTGTCCACCAAGTTATCAGTCACTCAGCAGAGTTCCACTTGGTTAGGTTTCGTGGAAGTGATGGTGGAAGTAAAGAACCTTTTCTTTGCTTCTCACTCATGCAAAAATGCAATGGTCACAAGCACTATATATCTTCATTACTTCTACATGTAGTGAACAATGTACTTTTATTAAAATTTGCTTGTGGTCCAATAAAGTGAGATTTTCAGATGCTCCTACCTTGGCCAAATCAAAAACAATTTTGACTGGAACACATGAATGTCTCCTATAACTTGGCTAATTTTGGGCCATATTTCAACTTTCTAGCATCAGATGCTATTTTGTAATAAACAACTGGGGTTTTGTTTGGCTGGTGGGTTTTTTTTTTGTTTGTTTTGTTGTTTTGTTTTGTTTTGTTTTGTTTTTTGTTTTTTTGTTGTTTTTTTTTAAATCTCATATCGTACTCTTCCCATTCTCAAAAATGATTTGCCTGTATATTTCAGTTCCCCAGTTTTGCAAGTTATAAGCTACTGAACCTACGATTAGACAATATTTATGCAGTTAACTATTATAAAAGTGCCTGTTTGTATTCAAACAATGTGGCTTTGGTAAAGAAGAGGATTTTAATTTAAAGCTTGAAAAGAAAACAACGAACAACCATGCTCTGCAGTTTTCCTAATGAGCACTTACATATTTGTTGTGAAACTAAATCAAAGTGTCATCTTGGTAATTGGACAATTAATTTTACTGTTGCATTATATGTTGTTGTATCATTTTGGAGGTAGATGGTATTTATAGTATGCATGCCCATTGCAAGCTGTATAATTCTCAACACCCCCCCAAAAAAGTTTTCATGGTTCTCAATTGAAAGGATTGTGAACTGAAATACATCATAAAGACAAGGAAAACTGATGCTTTCACAATGTTGATAGTTTCAGCAAATTAAAATCAATATGCTCACTTTTAAAATCAGACTATTGTCTGAATACATTTTTCTTCAGTGATAGTGCTATAGTTTGTCGTAATTTACCAAAGATATATGCATTAAATTTTATAACAAGCAACTGCCAGCCAAATGTACAGTTCCATCAATTTTTTTTCTTTGTTAGATTGGTTCTAGTTAAAAATATTCAAAAGGGTTTGTATTTCACTGGCTAACTGAGCAGGAGGCATAGCAGCTGCAGTAAAAAGCTGCAAATTCACTAAAAAATAGAATAAAAGAAGATTAGGGTTGGAAGGGACTCTAGCCGCCCCCCTGCTAAAAGCAGGATGAACCCCAAATAACCATCCCAGCAGGATTGGTCAAGCCACACCTTAAAAACATCTAATGATGATTCCACCACCTCCCTAAGTAACCCATTTAAGTGTTCCACCATCCTCCTAGTGAAAAAGGTTTTTTTGTATTATCCAACCTAGACATCCCCCACTGCAACTAGGGAACATTGCTCTTAGTTCTGACATCTACAACCATTGAGAACAACTTAGTTCAGTCCTTCCTGAAATTCCCTCTCAGGTAATTAAAGGTTGCTCTCAAATCTGCCCTCATTCTTCTCTTCTGCAAATTAACAGGCCTAATTCCCTCAGCCTTGCCTCATAAGTCATGTGCTCCAGCCCCTGAATCATTTGTTATTGCCCTCTGCCGTATTCTTCCCAATTTGCCTTCATCCTTTGTGTTGAAGGGAGCCCAAAACTTGACATAGTACTCCAAATGAGGCCTCACCAGTTTTAAATAGAGAGGAATAATCACTACTCTTGATCTTCTGGCAATACTCCTACAATACAGCCCAATACACCAGCCATGGTCTTCTCAATATGGGCACACTGTTGACTCATATCCAGGTTCTTGTCCACTGTAAACTTCAGGTTCGTTGCTGCAGAACTGCTGCCTAGCCAGTCAATCCTCAGTCTGTAGGGAGTGTTTGGAATTCTTCCACTGTAAGTGTCTGACTCTGCATTTATTCTTGTTGAACCTCATCAGATTTCTTTTGGCCAAGTCCATTGCTTTTGGCCCAGTAAGTCATTCTGTAGCTTATCCCAGCCCTGCATTGTATCTATCACTTCTCCAGCATACTGTCATCTGCAAAGTTGCTGATGGTGCAATCTACCCCATTTTCCAAATCATTAATGAAGGTGTTGAACAAAACCAACCCCAGCACTGACTGCTGGGGCACTTCGCTTGTTTCACGCTGCCAAAAAGCTGTTGATCATTACCTGTTTAGTCCAATGACTAGCCAGCTTTCTGTCCTTCTATAGTCTAGTCATCCAACACATACTTTAATTTGCTAATAAGAATACTGGGGGAGACTGTATAAAAACTTTTGCTAAAGTTAAGGTATATCTCATTCACCACTTTTCCCACATCCCCATCACCAGTTAGCTTATCATAGAAGGCAATCAGCTTGGTCAGACTTCATTTACACTTAGTGAATCCATGCTGGCTTTCCTGTTCACCTTCCTCTCTTCAAACTAATTGAAAATTTATTCCTGTAGGGTCTGCTCCATGATTTTTATAGGAACTGAGGTGGGACTGACTGGTCCCCAGATCCACAGATCCTCCTCCATCCCTTTGGAAAAGATGAACACTGTATTTGCCTTTTCCCAATCATTTGAAACTTCCCCCAGTTGCCTCAAGTTTTCAAAGATAATGGCCAATGTCTCTGTAGTCACATCAGCCAACTCCCTCAGCACCCTTGGATGCATTGTATATGGCTCCATAGACTTGTGCTTGTCCAGCTATTCTAAATAGTTCTGAACCTGTTCTTTCATCACTGAAGGCTGCTCACATCATCCCCATTCTGTCTTGCCCAGTGCCAAAGTCTGGAAGCTGATGATGTCTGTGAAGATGGAGACAAAAAAAGAAAGGGGGGGGGAGGTTCTTCCACATCATATATCAATAGGTTGCTTTCCTCATTCTGTAAGTCGCCCACACTTTTCCTAACCTTCTTCTTGTTACTAACCTATAGAAATCCTTCATGTTACCCTTCATATACCTTGCAAGCTGTGACTACAACTGGGATTTGGCCTTTCTGATTTCACTATGGCATGCTTGAGCAATATTTTTATATAGACATCTAACCTAGCTTCCATTACTTCTAAGATTCCTGTTTATGTTTAAAATCACCATTGTTAAGCCAAGATGTTCGCCTGCCAAATTTACTGTTTTTTTCTATACATTGGAATGGTTTGTTCCTGTATCTTGAATAAGGGTTTTGTTTAACAACACCAACCAACCAACCAAAAAAAAAAAAAAACCAAATAAAACACAGCCATCCTGGACTTCTTTCCCCCTCATATTAGCATCCCAGGGGATCCTGCGCATCAACACTTTGCGGGATTTGGGGTCTGCTTTTCTGAGATCCTTCTGTTCTCCTTTCTTCCTTTTGTTAGGATCTTGAACTCAACCATTTTGTGGTCAGTGCTGCCCTGATTACAATCCACTTCTGCTTCCCCTACAATGCTTACCTTTTTGTGAGCAGCAGATGAAGATAAGCATGGCCCCTAGTAGATTCTTCCAGCACTTGCGCTGGTATGATGTCCACAATACTCTCCAAAAATGCCCTTGATTGTGTGTGGTCTGCTGTTTTTGCTCTTCCAGCAAGTATCAAGGTGATTGAAATCCACCTGAGAAACAGGTCCTGTGACCTGGAAACCTTTACTAGTTATTTAAAGAAAGTCTTATCTAGTTCATCCTCCTTGTCTGGTGGTCTATAACAGATGCCCACAACATTGTCACAGTTGTTTTTACCTCTAGCCTTAACCCAAAGACTCTCAACAGAGTTCTCTCCAGTTTCATATGCAAGCTCTGAGCAATCATATTGCTCTCTTACATACAGTGCAAGTCCTCCACCTTTTCTCCCCTGCCTGTTGTTCCTGAACTGTTTATACCACTCCATGACATTTTTCCTGCTATTTGAGTTACTGCAGGTCTCCATTATTCTAGTCACATCATAGGTCTTTGACTGAGTCACAACTTCTAATTTCTCCTGCTTCAAAAACCATGCAGTTTTTAAAGGTTTTGTCTTCACTGCAGCAAAGTTTATACCCTTTCTTAAATAAAATTAAAGGGTAAAAAGAGTCTACAGCCTATTTAATGTAATTCATTTTAGGTTTTCCTACACAAACATTTAGTTCACTGTAAGCTAGATTACAAATCTACCTCAGAGTAGCCTTCATATTTGTGTGGACCCTGATGTCACTCACTAATAGAAAAACAAGGAGTTGTGTGGCACTTTAAGACTAACAGATTTATTTTTTGCATGAGCTTTCTGTTAGTCTTAAAGTGCCACACAACTCCTTGTTGTTTTTTTTACTGGACTAGACTAACATGGCTATCCCTTTTGAAACTCACTAATAGACCACCACAGTGTATTTTAATTTACCTTTGTTTCAAATAGAGTAAATTAAAGCAAACTACAGACCTTTTAGTCACTGCTGTAACTAGGCATTTCAGTACATGGGGCGTGTTCTGCTCTGGAGCGAGTGGCACAGAACATGCCTTTTGATAGAATGGCTACATGGAGCCACTCTGGGGTGCCCTGGGCAAAGCACCGTTTGTCCCATCCTACTTAACACCCTGCATTTAGTCACTATAACAGGGTCCACACAACCACTTAGCATATGACTGTATAGTGTGAGGTTGATTTACGCCATAGCTTGCCATGAATTATTTGTTCGTGTAGACAAACCCAAAGATTTCCACTGAGATTTAGGGTATGTCTACAATGCAGTCAGGCAGGAGGGATGAGTACAGCATATCTTAAAGATGAAAACTATCTCCAGTAATAATCTCAACAAGGCTGTGAAGGTCCAAAGTCTAACTTTTTCTGCCAAGGAACCTGAATTCATAGTCAAGGTGCAGCTGCCTATTCTGCCATGATTTCACTGTTACTAAAGATAGTTTTGATCTAACTAGTCTCTGCATGCTGCAGGCTCACCTCCTGACCGCAGTGTAAATGTGGTCTTGGGCTCCTATGTGCACCAGCAACTTGTTAAACTTGAGCTTAGACTCCCATGTCACTTAGGTGCTTTGTAAATTTTAACTGGAAATGAATGATTACAATTTCTCGCTCACTCGCTCAGTCTCTCTCTTTCTGTCTCTCTCTCTCACACCACACACACACACACACACACACACACACACACACACACACACACAC
>ML681998.1:27041060-27055449 GCA_007922195.1 Podocnemis expansa | reverse complement strand
CACACACACACACACACACACACACACACACACACACACACACACACACACACACACACTCCTGATTTCCCTACTTGGTATTTGAATGAGGAATTCTAGTTTGTTTTCATAGAGAATTCTGGGGTTTTCCTAGACACTTTTTAAAAATTCTGTATATTTTTATCCACCTTAAGCTCATTTAAAGATATAAGAACTTAAATGTGTTGTGAATGACAAAATAAAACGTGCTTTGTTGAGGCAGAAAGACAAAAAGTGTTTAATTTTGCAAATGTGTGTTACAGGTTTAATTATGTTTCTTCACTTTTTACTCTCATCACAGGTTTTGAGCTTTCACATTGTGAGGATCCTGGTGTGCCACAATTTGGATACAAGATCAGTGACCAAGGCCATTTTGCTGGCAGCACCATCATATATGGATGCAATCCAGGTTACACGCTCCATGGAAGTAGCCTTCTAAAGTGTATGACAGGGGAAAGAAGGGCATGGGACTATCCTCTGCCAACTTGTATCGGTAGTAGACACTTTTTAACTTCAATGAAAAATCTACTGCATTAAAACTATATTTTAGAGGATAATTAATTTGCTGTGTCCATGATCTGGAAAACGTGTCCCAATCTGAAATATGTATCACTTATGGGCACTTAAAAGATGTAAGTAGACAGTCAGGAAAGTAAATATTAATACAAGAATACATAATGGAAGTTCTTGCTAAATGAGTTCTTTGTAGTGTTTAGTATTCAAAGATAATGTAGTTTAGCAAGTTAAGACAGTGGACACCTTATTTATTGGTAAAACAAGTAATTAAATTCTATTAATATGACTATTTATAAAACACTTTTAATGTGTAAATATTTTTAAAAATATTGTGTAAATGTCAAATATTAAGACTACTTTGGTAAAATAAGTATGGAGGGACTAGACTGTGGCTTTACTACCAGCCTTGTGTAAAAAGTGTATTACCTTAAAAAAAGAGCAAGGAAGAGGCATTCCCCTGTTTTGGGAAGTGGAAGAAGGGAGGGAATAGCAATTTGTCACTGGCTGGATGGAAGCCAAGCGCTCCATCAGTTTTCCTTTTTGCCCACATGCTTCTGAGAGGGGACTAAGGGGTAAGAGGCAAAAAGGTTGCACACACCTTTCAATATTCAGACTTAAGTTCTGTGAAAAACTCAAAAGCCGCATAAAAGGGGGAATTTTGTCTTATGCTGCTTTATTCCTTTGCACAGCCATTCAAGATCCAACCTAGCCAAATGTAAGCATACCAGTAAAATGAATTAAACATAACTTTCATTTTAATAATTAGTCAGCATAACAAAGCAATCTAAGGATTTTGTTGAACCTTAGAACTAGTTATTACATTTTATAACAAGTCCTTCCTGAGCGAGCAGGTCAAAGAACTTGGAGCCATAAGATACTGAGCTGTCCTGCAGAGACTCAAAGGAGTAAATACGAACCTGATGGCAGACTGTTAAGAACCAGGTCACAAATCCCAAATTGTACTTCATTTTACCTGCCATTTATTAAATGTAAACTCACAGGCACTATAACAGTTAATTCATATAGACAAATTCCAAAGAGATAGCTGTGTTAGTCTAATTTAGGAAAACAAACAAAGAGTCCTGTGGCTCTTTTAAAGACTAATAATTTTACTTATTGCATGAGCTTTAGTGAGTTTATCCTACTTCATCAGATGCAGGAAATGGAAAACTTACATTATGTGAGGGAAAAGAAATTCATTGAAGGTTAAGTCATAAAATCAGTTCAGATTATATCAGCAAAGTTGATTGATTCAAACAGTGTGGAACAACAGATGGGGGTGTGGGGTAGGGAATCGTGTTTCATACTGAGAAAACCAGCTCACATTTCTTTTTAAATCAACTTGGGCTTGAATAGAGATGTGAACTGTCTTTCTTGTTATAAATATTAGTCTTTAAAAGTGCCACAGGACTCCTCCTTGTTCTTTGTTACAAACAGTGATGCTCACCTCTCTTAACCTCACCACTTTCGGATATGCTGTTCCACACTGTTTCAATCTATACATCTTGTTTGATTTGCTGAAGTGATCTGTCCTGATGCAGCGAAGTGTAATCACAGGATTTATCTTCCTGACACATACAGTAAGTTATCCCTTTCCTAGTATACAATGAAGTGGGACTTCACTCACAAAAACTGATGCAAAAAATAAATTTGTTAGTCTTTAAAAGTGGCACGGGACTCCTTGCTTGTTATACTAATTAATGTTGCTCCGTGATTTACACAGCTACAAAGACTTACAGTGCAAACATTCAAATATTATCATATGGGGACACAGATGGTATAAGTAAGATTAATGCATGCAACAATTCACAAATATACTGTAAAGTCTAAATACTAAGCACATTTTTATAACTCTAATGCTGGCTTTAACAACAATACACAGGTGAGCCAAACTAAGTGTAGGTATTCATTTGTAAGTACAAACTGAGACATGGTGGTCTTGACATGCACTATCATCTGGTTTACCTGCGTAACATAGGCAAATGTTTTTAAGAATAGGAATCAGTCTAATTTATATGAATTTGCCTTTGATTACTAAGCACACATATATAATTCTTCCAACTCAGGATCTTGGCCCTACTGCAAATTATAAAATGTGAGGTATAACCTCCACAGTAAGGACTGGTTGACATACAGAATTTGCACTGTTCAACACATTTATTATTTTTAATCTATTTTGTTAAACTGATACTCAAGAGAATACGGTAGACAGCCCCTCCAGGAGTTTCCCAGACCATGTGGCAGGCTGGAGCCTCAATGTTGCCGGGCGGCCATCTTGGGCAGTCGGCCGGGAATGGGGCTGGAGTGAGGAAGGGACCCTGGCGTTTGGAGCAGCCATGTAAGGGGGCCCGGGGGGGGGTCGGCCTGGACATTGATTCAGGGAGGATTCAGGGAGGCCAGGGAAGCGGTGGCAGGGACCGGAGGTTGGGGAGGGGGGAGGGGAGTTGGGGAAAGTGATGGGACAGCTGGGAGGGCTTGGGGGGGTTCAGGGAGGCCAGGGAACGGGCGGCAGGTCTCGGGCATTGGGGGGGGATTGGAGAGTCCGGGAAAGCGGCAGGAGGACCCAGGGTTTTTGGGGAGCCCAGGGAAGCAGCAACAGGGACCGGGGATTGTTGGGGGGGCTAGGAGGCTGGGAAGACCAGCAGTAGGCATTGTGGCGTGACAGGGAAAGGGTGTTGGGGAACAGGGGAGCAACAGCACTGAACTGAGAAGGGAGCAGTGGGGCGGCAATGAAGAGCAGTGGGGCACTAATGGGGAAGGGGCAGAGCAGGGGGGAGCAGTGAAGAGCTAGGGGGCAGCAGTGAGGAAAGGGCAGAGCAGGGGGTGGCAGTGAGGAGGAGGCAGTAGGAGGAGCAGAGAGCAGCCATAAAGTCCAAAATGTAGTATACCTCTAAATAATACTTTATAAATCCTATGTCTTCCACCTATCTCCATATCTCCTATGCTTTGTATGTTGTCAGCTGTACTGTCAGAGAATAGCAATGCCTTAGTAATAGTACACACTGAACAAATTGGTTAGAGAGATTATGAAACCCAGTCAAGCAATGCAGCAACTAAATTATATAGAAAAAGATCACTAAGAATGTTGTATCCAGCACTAATGATGAAGCAAACATGTTCTGAGGTAGAGATGGGCCTGAATCAAAACAACAGATCCAATTATCTTCAGCTTGTGTGTAAGCTGAGATCTGAATCAGGGCTTTCCAGCTGAGTCCTGCTTTTTCTCGATAATGTACCATGTCAAAACTCTGGATTCAAACACTCTTGACTTGACAGAAAGTATTGATACTAACTTGCAGTTTGGGGCCCAGGCTCATCTTAAGGTCAAGTTTTGAAATTGATGATGATGATGATGATGATGATGATAGAAAAGTATTATAGTAAAATGTCTGAAAGTCAGTGAGCAGCATTTTAATTTGCTATTATAATCAGAAATCAGATTAATAATTTGAATGTTTATATTTTAATGCAAAAAGTGACATTGATGTAAATAAAATATTAGAATATGTATAGAAGTATCTTTGTCAATTTCATACAGTTCTAAGAGTCAGAAATTAACCAAATATATGTTTGCCATACCCATGGACAGCTTTTTCATACTTGAAAGAAAACAAGAGTCCTCTGGCATCCTAAAGACTAACAGATTTCTTTGGGCATAAGCTTTCGTGGGCTCCAAACCAATTCATTAGATGCAAGTGATTTGGAGGCCACAAAAGCTAATGCCCAAAGAAATCTGTAAGTCTTTAAGGTGCCACTGACTCTCGTTTTTGCTGTATGCAGACTAACACAGCTACCCCCTGGGAATTTTTTCATACTCTATTCCTTTTGGTATAGAGATGAAGAATGTTCCATTGTCATTATCCTCAAATCTGCAACAAAATTTCTAATCCTGCTTTTTGGAGTAAACTCAATCTTTATTTTTTTTTCTTCTGCCAACAAATAATAGTCTATTAATAGTATACTCAGTTTATATCCCTACTTTACAGTGAGAGAAACAGTCTATCCATTCGGCAATCAAAAAGGAATATTTTTCAAAACTCATTGTAGGTGGTGTTAGGTTGTGAAAATACCTAAAAAAGATGTCAGAAGCTTGAAGGGACTGCCCGTCTCTGAAATTTGCTTCTGCTGTGTTGGGAAATCAATCAAGAGTTCCATTTCAATTAAATTTTGCCATAGAGCTCATAGATCATAAGATAATAAATTTCCCAACTAAATATTTTAGGTGATGTTAAATCAAGATAGAACTGCATTTTAACTACAGCAAAAGATCTAATCAAAGTATTATTTTGACTTTGGTGTGGCCAAGAGAGAAATCATTAGAGTGGTTTAAAAGAAAGGAAAGCAAAATAGGGAAATTTAAAAGCCCTGAGGGGTCTTTATCAGAATTAGGTTTTCTCTGAAGTGGCCTAGAAGGATTATGAATTATTCAGGTTTGATTAATGATTGGCTGAGGCCAACTAACAGGGAGTCACTTACCATCTGTTATCCTTTAAGAAATAATATAGCTTTGTTCTGATTATACATCTTTGGTATGAAATTTTACATTTCTGCGTTTCAAGCTCAAACTCTTATTTTCTCTGCATATTCTGGCTGTATTTAGTTTCACCCCTCACTGATACTTAACATTCTCTTTCTTTCTTACACTTCTGTTATTTGTTTTACTCCTAACATTTTATGTCTGTATCATGCTTGCAGTGGTTAAATTCTCTCTCTCTCTCTCTCTCTCTCTCTCTCTCTCTCTCCCTCCCCCTCCCCCACCCCCCATTGGGGAGTTTTTCATACTAAAAATACAGGGCATGGTATGTTCTATAATGACCAAATTACATTCCAAATGATCAGAAAAGCAAAGGAATTATTGAAAAAGCATAAATATTTGAATAAATATATACCATTATCATATCTTTCTAAAGTATGTTAAGTTCTCCTCCTATCTTGCATTATAATTGTATGGAGTTTTCATTCCTAACACATTTTAATCAACAATATATAAAGTTAGTTTTGGAGAATAATGTATAATATAATAAAAATTATATGTAATTCAAACTGTGTTTTTATTAGCTGAATGTGGAGGCCGTTTTAAAGGAGAATCATCAGGAAGAATCTTATCCCCCGGCTATCCCTTTCCTTATGACAATAATCTGCGTTGTGTCTGGATGATTGAAGTAGATCCAGGAAATATTGTCAGGTACTGTAATTGGAGCAGATATGATCTTATATTTCAAACAAAAAAAGGTTTCATTCCCTAAAATGTGGATGTAGGCCTGTATTTCTAACACTGTAAAGTCTGGGCTCATGATTTTGGTTTAAACTCACCTCTAATTTTTGTGTTGCTACTCTTGTTTGTAAGGTTAGGAAGAAAAATTATTCATTAGTTAAAACAGTGTGATTAGAACTGGCAGCTGTTAAAACACAGCAGCACAGATATCTATCTACACATCACCATAACCAGCCAACGGATGCCACAACCAGCATAAGGCAAACATTAAAAGGAGGTGACTGCAGCTCAGGAAATAATTTTAAGTCAAGTATCTATCCACTTTATCATGAAATGGTTGACTGATACAAAATGTGTGGTATTTCTGAAAGAATTATATGAATATATTTAAATTGTGCTGATCATATTTTGACATATATAGAACACGAGGTTATTAAAATGTGACTAAGAAAGGAATATGGGAAATGTTCTTTTTATAAAAATAAAACTTAGTCAGATTATTTGAATATCTCAAGCAATGTGTTAATCTATTGTATGTAAAATCAAATATTGTTAGATATAGATAAAATTTGAAACCATTGTTACCCCAAAAATTTGATCCCCAAAATCCAATTATTTAATTTATCAACTTTCAGACCGTCCAGCAGTCTGGGTTTAAATTACAATCTCAGGAGGTAACCCAAATTAGGTTATTTCGCTTAAACGGACAAATATCCACACCCTGGATAGATGTCCCAAGTTGAGGACTACGGCTACAGCCCACCGATCAAGCACAGACTCACAAAACAACAAGGATTTAGATTCAGTAATTTGTTTTGATCAAAAGTGGCTTTATTGTAACATGTATTATAAGCGCTGGCTAAAGCGCTACTGTCTCTTTAAGACAAACCGCTATTTAACATCAAGCTTAAACGCGTCAAAATTACTCTAGGAAATTACAATATAAACACACTGCTTAACTTATAACATCTATAACTTACAGATACAATTAACATATATGCAACACTTTAACTTATAACTATAACACACAGACAATGAGGTAATTAAAAGAACATTCAGCGAGCGGGGATCAGTCGCTGGCCGAATGGAGAGATCTCAGTTCTTAATATTGCTCCTTAAGGTCTAACTCTGGGTTACTTATCTTACTTAACTTAGATAAATTGCTTTAGGAAGTTGCTTAGAAAGGGCTTAGGCTTCCTCTGGTACTGTTCCCTACGGACACTCCTCCCCTCCTTGGGACCCTTTTCGCTTACCCCAAACGGCTGGAAAACGCTGTGTTGGAATGTAGGACCTTTAGAAAAAGCGGCAAATGGGGGTTTGGGAAAAAGGAAAGAAGGTAAGAGGTGAGAAAAAGGCAAAAGGTGGGGCGACGGGGAAAAGAGCTGGCTACTCCGGCAGGCCTCGCACAGCTCTGGGCTGGTTGCCGTGGCACCGGGGCTTCGGAACCCTCAGGGCAGACCAGGGTAGCTGATAGACCAGCGGAGCTCAGGCGCGCGGTGAATCGGTCAGTGGCATGCAGGCTGGAACACTGGGCGAGCGGAGCTGGAGCGGCGGCAGGCAGGCTTGGTTACTGGGCGAGCGGAGCTGGAGCGGCGGCAGGCAGGCTTGGTTACTGGGCGAGCGGAGCTGGAGCGGCGGCTGGCAGGCTGGTTGGAAAGGCCTCAAAGGCAGCGGAGCTCACAGACCTATGGGCAGTACTTAGTTGGCTGCTCGGCTGTGAGAGAGAGAAGGCCTCAAAGGCAGCGGAGCTCAGACGACCTAGAGGCAGTACTTAGTTATCTGCTTGGCCGTGAGATCGTGGAAGGAGCCTCAAAGGCAGCGTAGCTCGCAGTCCTAAAGGCAGTAGTTAGTTATCTGCTCGGCTGCGAGATCGTGGAAGAAGCCTCAAAGGCAGCGTAGCTCACAGACCTAAAAGGCAGGACTTAGTTATCTGCTCGGCTGTGAGGTCTTGGAAAGCCCTTTAGAAGCCAGGCACAGAGACCCAACTTCAAGGATAATGTCCTGAGTCACCGCTCAGAGACACGACCCTGTGCCAGAGACTAAGTCAGACAATCAGCTCTTAGAAACTGAGTTAGAAACCCAGCTCTCAGAGCCTAAGTCCAAACTTAGCTCTTAGGCTCCTAGTGCAATAGGTAACACAGCCAAAAGGCCATTGGAACCCAGTAAGGAGCGGGAGAGATCTCCGAAGAGCTGCTCTCTGCACTGCCTTTTTATTTGCAATTTCTGCCACTCCCAGTTTCTTCTTGACCAGTCCCAAAAAGGTGAGTTCATCTTCATCCAATCAAAAAGAGTGACTTCACTGTCCACCTGCTTGGTGCATGGACAGTGCATGACAAAAAAAATCAATACTTTTGACAGGTCCTTTTGACAGGTGGGTGGATACCTAAGATACTTGATGGGAGGGGGACTGAGTGAGTTCAAAAGTTCAGAGGCTTGCCTCCATCTTGACCTACTTAGAATTTCCTGTCAAATCTGATAGTGGAGCTATGTAACTTCCCCTTTATGATCTCTCCATTTTGTCTCTTGCTGAATGCTCCTTTATTTATTCATTTATTTATCTATTTAATTATTTATTTAATTTTAAAACACTGTTAAATGATTGATTTATGAGTTCTTTACCCCTAATTATTGCATATTATGCCATTTTCTAGCTTTGCCATGAAACCTCTGCTAAATTGCCTTACCATTTCTTACTCATATGGGTTTTTATATTTTCTTAGTATTTTCATTTATTTATTTATTTTTGCTTTTCTGTGATACTAAGGAGATGGCAAAAATCTCAGCCTACACCATTATCAAAATATTCTCTACATTTAGTGTATGCACATCTTTACCTTTACTGTTTTCATCATCATAATCAGTATGGAGAAATCCTTGTGTAAATGCAGATTTAATTGCTATATTGATTTTAGTTTTGTAACTAGAGGTATATTTCTGGAAAAAAAATAAGCAGAAATATTGTGGTGTTTTACAGCCTCCAATTTTTGGCTTTCGATACCGAAGCATCACATGATATACTGCGAGTTTGGGATGGGCCACCTGAAAATGAGATGCTACTCAAAGAAATTAGTGGATCTCTTGTTCCAGAAGGCATTCACAGCACGCTGAACATAGTAACTATTCAATTTGACACAGACTTTTATATCAGCAAATCTGGGTTTGCCATCCAGTTTTCAAGTAAGTTAATACTTTTTCTTTCTTAAATAGAATCTTATATAGTTCTCCTTGAGCCAGTTTGCTGGTGTTCTTGCTCTCATTAAAGTCAATTACATAATTTCCATTGGGTGTAATAGAAGCAGAATAAGGCCCCAGGCTGTAGTATTACAAAGCTGCATTTGTTTTTGTCATTGTTGTGAAAACAGTCTTTTTTTATGTTGTTTTAAAACTGACTTAGCTGTGTTAACATGGCTTCAAGTGCAGTTGAGAGACATCAAGTATACTTATAATTAGAGCAAATGCTGTGCCACAAAAAGGGTGGAGTTTGGTGTGTCCACCCTTCTCTGGTCCATGGAAGAAGGAACTGGGGCTAGTGTAACTGCTTTCAGAAATATATGTGCAGAGACCCTGAAGCAGCAGTGGTTCTCTCATGCTTATTTTCTTCCACTGCTTCATCTACTGAGTTTAACAATCAAACACTTAGTGGTTGCAAAGTGGGATTTTCTCCCATGAAAGCTCATGAAATAAATACATTTTTTAGTGTTTTAAAGTTCCACGGGACTCCCTGTTTGTTTTGCTGAACTAGATTAAGGCTGCTCTGCCTTTCAAATTTAAACTGTTACTCATAGAATCATAGGGTTGGAAGGGACCTCATGAGGTCATCTAGTCCACCACCTGCCAAAAAAAGCAGGACCACTCCCACTAAATTATCCCAGCCAGAGTTTTGTTCAACCGGGCCTTAAACATCTCTAAAGACAGAGATTCCACCACCTCCCCAGGTAGCCCATTCCAATGCTTTACCACTCACCTAGAAAGAAAGTTTTTCCTAATATCCAGCCTTGACCTCCCCAGCTGCAAGTTGAAACCATTGCTTCTTGTTCTGTCCTCTGTTACTACTGAGAACAGCCAAGCTCCGTCCTCCTTGGAGCATCCCTTCAGGTACTTGAATGTTACTACATTTTAAAATGGCTAAACCACAGAAATATTGTAACTGTTGCCAATTTTTGAACTAATTTTTCCCAGTAATAACTTCCAAAATCTTGCCTGTGACATACCACTAGCTATGAGATGTCATTACTAAAGCATAGCTATCAGACTTCAAAGAAAGTTTAAGAGTATTTTTTTTCTGATAAGTATTGCAGGATTGGATCCAATATTATCATTTTCTTCAGCAGTGTTGACACTGCTTAATATGCTGAACTCAGGTTTGGGCGTGTGTTTGTGTGTGTAAATAAAAGGTACCTGTGAGTAAGTACCTGGAATGAGTAAGTACGTGTGCGCGCGCGCGCACGCACACACACACACACACACACACACACACACACACACACACACACACAAGTACCTTGGAGCTGAGCATCCCTGGGAAGGAGGAGTTGAATATGATGTGTGTGACTGGCAGAGGTTGAGTTGGAAAGACTTATAATGTGGGAATCCCATGTCCCTGATCTGGAGTTGTATGGCTCCTCACACAATATCCTGATTATCCCACTCCCCAACACAAATAAAACTGGTTCTCTCACAGCCCTCCCATCTCTTTAGCCCATACAGCCCTGAACAACCATCCTCCCATGCCTACTGCAGATAGCATTCCTTCTCAGCCCTTAATCACATTCTTAGTTTGTTTTTGGACAACATGTTGTGGAGGGACATAGGAGGAGAACTGTGTGCTGGGTCATTCAGCTTCTCAGTGGAGGAGTGTGTGGCTAGAGAAAGGGAGTATGAGGCTTGGTATAGAGAATGTGGCAAAGAAGAGAGTCAGACCTGACAAGGAACTGGTAAAGGGGATGGAAAATTGGGACTGTCTGGGGAAAAAAAAGATCAAGGAAGAGAGAAATGGAGCGGTCTGAGGATGTTGGACTGTGAGCGACCTTAATTCAGTTCCCTTGTATATAAGCATTGGATTAGTCTTTAATCATACAATCACTTAATCTCTCTACCTACTCTCCATGAGATCCTTACCTTATGCACTTCAGAGAATAAACCTTTCTTTGGGAATGAATGAAGATTATATCCTGAAGGATGATGTTTGTAGGATGCCTATCCCATTTGTTATAGAAGATGAAAGGTGAATACAGTGAGTAAGGCAGGTGATTTTAGGAAAAGAACAAAGGATCTTGTGGCTAGACAGCTGAATGCTGTCTGAAAAACTGGATTCTACCCCTGTCTCTACCAGAGTTTCTGTGTGATCCTAAGCCAGACACATAAACATAATCTTTTAGATTTAGTCAACAACTGGGTGTGCCTCATTTTCTGAATGCTCAACTTGAAAGCCTGGGCTTGACTTGCAGAATTCCTGAGCAGTCACAACTACAACTGCAGTTGAAGTTAATGGGAGCTGAACATGTGTATGTAAAGTGCTATATAATGCAAAGTGCTCTGAAGAAATAAAATTCTGGGTGTCTCAGACTGCACACCCAAAAGTAGAGGTTGTTTTTTACCCTATTCTGCCTGTGTCTCATTTCTTCATCAATGGGGATTATACCACTTGTCATTTCTCTTGGATTTTGAAAAACTAAATTAATTAATGTTTGAGGGGCGCGTGATGAGTGCTACAGAACAGCCCATGACAAAATTAATAATCCTGTCTATCTACAGTGCAAAGTTTGAGTAGTGTACAGTAAATAAAACTTGCCTGGTGAGGAGAAAATATATTAACTAGCTACTTATTAAATTAGCCCTGTCCAGTCTGTTCACTGAATGATGCACAGTTACGGTAAAGAAAAAAAAAAAGGGTGTGTCATGATGTGATTTAAAGACTGTATCATAATGCATATGCACAAAGAGGCTGGGTCAAGTTTGCATAGGTGATATTCATTCTGGCATTTTCTAACTTTTGTGTACTTGACTTTGCAATCATAATACTGTACGTTTAACATAGGTTTTTGGTGTAATGTGGATAAATGGCCCATTGTCTTCAATGGGAACAGGATCAGACCAATAGTCTGTAACTGATGCCCTTTCTGGAATCAGTCCTGCTCTCACTGAAGACTGGCAATTTGACCATTTGTTTTAATGGGACAAATGTCTAGGTCTCTGCGACTTCAATCTTTTGAAGGATGGGTTATTATTATAGTGAGATAAATCACCAAGTCCGGGCTGTCATTAATGCAGAACAGAAAATCCTGACTCAGTGACTTGTACCTACTTACATAGTTTGAACTAGATGTGCCTTATTTGAAGCAGATGGATGTGCTGCAGGAAAGATCAAACAATGCTGCATGCTTTGCTGCACTTGTTTAATCACAAACTGATAAAAGTTATCTTAGGAAAGTGGGACCAGAGAATTTGAGACTTTTGAAGATGCAAAGATTTAATCTATCTATCTATCTCTTAAGATTTCCTGCATTTTGTCAAAGAAAAGTTTATTTCCTCTGTTCCTATTCTTTTTTTATTTTTATGTAAAACCATCCCCTAAATTTCCTTAAATAATTCTCCTCTAAATAATTTTAATAAACAGATCTCATAAAATAAAAGTGAATAATACTTTGATGTATTTAGTTGTCACTGTATGGGGTCTCTGTCTGATTCTGTTCTGTCTATTCTAATACAAATTATATTAGGATAAACTTAATATTGGCAAAGATATCCAAAAGAAGCATATTTAAGACATGCAAATGATAGATATATAGTATTTACCTTAAGTAATTGGCACCAGTACTACTATTAATTATTTTATGGAACACTTTTTAAAGCCAACCACAGACATTCACACACGATCAGTGTTACCATAGACAATCTAGTTTAGCACAGCGCTGCTGTATTGCTTGGAGCGGGGAAAGAATGGGAGAAAAAAAAAACAATAAGGAGTTGTGTGGCACTTTAAGACTAACAGATTTATTTTTTGCATGAGCTTTCATGGGAGAAGATCCCACTTCCTCAGATGCTTTGAAGGTAGGTGAACTTACAGAAGGGAATGAAACTAAATGCAAAGGGGTGTAAAACAGGATCAGGTCATACAGTAACAGCAAATCAGAGCAGTTTTCAGGCTCAAACCATGGGAAGCCTGAAGTCAAATTACCCTTTGTAATGGGAAAAGAACCCATAGTCTTGATTAAGTCCTGCTTTCACAGAATTTAGCTTGCAGATTAATTCGAGTTCAGCTGTTTCTTTTTGAAGTCTTGATGTCCCAGCTACATCTCTAACAACAGTCGTTAACAAATCAGTCATCGAGTGATTAGGAAGATGGAAGTGCTCAGCAACTGGTTTCTTTGTTCTGTGATTTCTGATACCAGCCCTGTGCTCATTCAGTCTCTTATGCAGCAATCTTCCTGTTTGTCCAATATATAAGGTGTTGGGGCATTTCTTGCACATGATGGCATAGACCACATTAGTAGATGAGCAGGTAAATGAGCCTTTGATGGAGTAGCAGGCTTGATTACGACCTATGATGGTATCTGTTCTGCAGATATGTGGGCAGACTTGGCAGTGTAGTTTGCTGCAGGGGTATGTGTCTGCTTCAATGTTTCTGTTGTTAGATCTGCCTGTAAACAAGGAGTGGTCTGTCTCCTAATGCTTCAAGCCTGCTACTCCATCAAAGCATTCAAGCATTAGGAGACAGACCACTCCTTGCTTATAGGCAGCCCCCTAATCTTAAACAGATTCTCACCAGCAACTACAGATCTAACAACAGAAACATTGAAGCAGACACATACCCCTGCAGCAAACCACACTGCCAAGTCTGCCCACATATCTGCAGAACAGATACCATCATAGGTCCTAATCAAGCCTGCTACTCCATCAAAGGCTCATCCACTTGCTCATCTACTAATGTGGTCTATGCCATCATGTGCAAGAAATGCCCCAACACCTTATATATTGGACAAATAGGAAGATCGCTGCGTAAGAGACTGAATGAGCACAGCACTGATATCAGAAATCACAGAACAAAGAAACCAGTTGCTGAGCACTTCCATCTTCCTAATCACTTGATGACTGATTTGTTAACGACTGTTGTTAGAGATGTAGCTGGGACATCAAGACTTCAAAGACAAACAGCTGAACTCGAATTAATCTGCAAGCTAAATTCTGTGAAAGCAGGACTTAATCAAGACTATGGGTTCTTTTCCCATTACGAAAGGTAATTTGACTTCAGGCTTCCCATGGTATGAGCCTGAAAACACTGCTCTGATTTGTTGTTACTGTATGACCTGATCCTATGTTTTATACCCCCTTGCATTTAGTTTTATTCCTTTCTGTAAGTTCACCCATCTTCAAAGCATCTGAGGAAGTGGGATCTTCTCCCACGAAAGCTCATGCAAAAAATAAATCTGTTAGTCTTAAAGTGCCACACAACTGCTTGTTGTTTTTTTTTTTTGTTTGTTTGTTTTTTACTGGACTAGTCTAACACAGCTATCCCTTTTGAAATTGAAAAAAATGGGAGATCAGCCTGTTTTTGTGTTGTTCCAGTCTCTGTGGTATCTGAGTACAATAGAAGAACATGCCAGATCACAAACAACTGCTTTGAGGGTGGACAAGAAGGCA
>ML681998.1:26954547-27041050 GCA_007922195.1 Podocnemis expansa | reverse complement strand
ATATGTGCCACTTGACCTGATTTGTAGATCCCAGGCACATTTTTCACAGAATTTTGGAGAGGGGGTTTTTGTTCTGCACTTTTTTTTTTTAGAGAGTACCCTGTATTAGTGCTTCCTTTTTAATACAGACTTAACCAAACACATCTCCACAATGCTAAGTTGCTTCCCAGGCTGAGGTTGGTATCTTTGTTAAGTCATCTTTCTTTCAGTCAGTATCTGGAGCTATGAACTAGAGAGGTGGAAGGATGAGTTTAAACCTTTGAAACTCACAGTCTCTGCACATTTTATAAATCTAATATAAACAAAGAATAAAAATGGCTTAAAGCATGTCTTAATAATAAGGATGAGGGATGTGACATTGCCATAGGTATGAAGCCTTTTTTAAGTGTAGGGTGACCTCTCCATTTTCCCATGCCTTATGTTCACATGACTTTGCACATCATATCTTAGATGTGCAAGCCTCAGGTATGGCATCCTCTTTTATTTTCCTGCATCTAATGGGCAACTTCAGTAACAGAAGCTCTGGAATCTCTTCATTAAACTAAATAACTTTCAGACTCCTGGGACTCCTTTGACACCCGGTGAAATAAAGCAGAGGGAATGAAACTGTGAGCAGTATCCACTGAAAATTAAACAGCAGAGAGTTAAAAAAAATGTGTCATGAAAAATGAGATTGGACCAAAAACTGTGTGTATAGGTAGGCAATTCAGGAAAATGAGAGTGTTAGAAAAATCAACAGTGGTGTCCAGTCTTAGGATTTTGGGGCATCTTGTCTAACAGAAAGAGTCAGAACCAGTGAATTGAAACCCTGATGTGAGAGATCTTGAACCATGAATCTGAAGAAGACACTTTTTAAAGAGAATGGTTTCACAACTATTTTTCAAAACGTAGCAGGCAAACATGAAGGGATTATTGATATCACATTGTCCCTATAATCTGGCTAGCACAGATTCCCTTGAGCCTCATTATGATCTTGAATATCCCAAGGAAAATCAGGAATACTCCCTTCAGGTCAACAGAAGCTGCAAGAAGCAGAAATCAGACCCCTCAATGAAATGAAATACAAGACGAAGGAACAAGCATCTGTTTTGCCCCAGACATGAACTATGCAATCCAGAGCTAGACAAATGAATTAAAATGGATCAAAAATTGCTTTTCATCTGTTGACATTGCCTTCATTTTTTTCTTACCAAACTAAAAAGTAATTTATAGTAGAGAGAGGGACATGGTTTTTGAAGTAAAAGCATCATTCAAAGAGTTGGATGACAGCCTTTCTAAGATTGCTTTAAAAATTATTTGCTTTCCTGACTTCCAGACCATAATTTCCATCTGCCTGTATAGTGTTTCATTATTGGGCTGGAGGTCTAATCGAAAGCCCATTTAAGTCAATTCAAAACTCTCCATAGATTTTAGTGGACTTTTCATCAAATCCTATTATTATAGTTAATGTGACAGCAATTCATCTCAGTATAAAGATATGCCTTTGGCTTCTCCACACCAGGCCTTAAATACCACATTAAACAACCAAAGAACTAAAGGTTATTGAACTATTTTTGGTTGATAGTGAACACAGAATGGCACAGATAGGATTAGCATATTAAACTTTTTGTTTCTGTGATATTGACTCGAGTATAGTTCATGTTTAAAATATATTGAAATACAGTAAGACATTATATCTGTCTATTTAATACTTGACAATAACACTTGTATTTTACATTTTTAAAAAAAATAATCTAATTAAAAGACTTAATTTATACATATATAAAATATCTTAAATCCTTTATTGTAACCTATACTTGACTTTTAAGAGAGAGATTGAAGAACAAACATACTGCCTATTTTATTCTCCTTACACTAAATAGTTTTCAAACTGTCTTGTAAACAGAAGGAAACTTCAGTGGAGTCCCAGGTTTACAGCTTTATTGCTGGTTACTGTAAATTCCCCATCTTCAAGCATCTGACAAAGTGGGATTTTCTCCCACAAAAGTGCATGCAATAAATAATTGTTAGTCTTTAAAAGCGCCACAGGACTCTTGGTTTGTTAGGGTTATTGCTAATCCCTGTCTTGTCACTGAGTTATGATAACATCCAGGGGTTAAAGGTAGCCAGAATGGCCCAGAATGCCATTCTGGGGCCGACTATTTTTCAGAGCTCAGCGTTCCGGGCCCCTAAGAATAGAAAATGGTGCCAGAACGCTGTGTTCCAGGGGCCACCATTGAAAGATAGCAGGACTTGGAATGCAGCATTCTGGTCCCATTTTCTGTTTTTTAGGGGCTTGAACTGATTTTGGGGACAAGGGAATGGATATTGGGGGCAGGAGCTGGGGTGATTGAAGGGGGCCCACATGTGCAGGAGGAGGGCCCACCCAATTAGGAGGGTTCTGGGGCCTGCCAAGTTATACTCTAACCCCTGATACCATCTGTCCTCCCAGATTTTCTGCTTCTACAATCTGCTTGGGCAAGCCCATGCTATGCAATCCCAGTTAGAAAGGTTTCCTGAGATATAATTTCTACAGCATTGTGCTGTATTTCACCATTGGCAGAGACTACTCAGTTCTGCTGTCAGTCTTGAATTGGTTTCAGAATGGATTCCAGAGATTTAGCTCTTCTCTGTATTATTGGGTTGTTGCTTTACTTTTTACAGCATTGTTGGTGCTGTCATCAGCCTTTAACATATAGTCACTCTTAGTCCCATTCAAGAGAAATGATAAGGCTTTCTTCCTGATGTTTATACCATAATAGGCAATTTTCTCATCACTATTTTTTCGGGACATGTTCTAAGGATTTCAATTGACTTTAATTAGTCTATTAGTGTAATTTGATATTTTAGGTGTATGTTTCAGAGATTTGAAAGAGATTTTCTGTCAGAAATATTCATTAATGTACAGATTCTCGAGTTTTAGGTCTGTGTTCTGTTTTGATAAGAACTCCTTGGCCATTGAACGATTTAAACACAAGAAGCTGTTCTGTGGATTTATTTCTTCAATCACTTGAAGTCCACCTTTCTTTTTCAAGCTTACAATCATTTGTAAAGGTACAGCTAGTTACATTGGGGCCCATGACAAGCTTTCAGTACCTGTCAAAGTTTAGTCATTGGTACTTGTGACAGCAATAACTGTTAGCTCTTCCTTGATCTCAGATGAGTTGTACATGGCATGTGTTTTCTTCATCCAGGAGGGTATTGCAAATTCATGTATACACATCAAGCACCCTATTGGTTACTTTTAGCCACTTTAGGCTATACTCTTCCTATAGGAGAGCAGCTAGCAAGTTCCAAAGAGGGAAGAATATGGTTTTCTTGGTCTTGCCTCTGCAGAAACTGTGAATTGTTTTAATATTTATTTTAATTTAAAATAGACCCTGAGTTTCAGACTCTCTTCTGACTTAAACCATATGCAACTCCATTAGGCTAAAGTGCTCCTAGTTACAGCATTGTAAAGACCAATTAAATATGCTTATTACAGTGGATATGCTTTAGATTTGCAAATGAATAACTAGGAGTAAATTTTGATTCAGTCACAACAATGGCATCATAAATCAGGAAAGCATTTGGTTCCATATTATTAATGTGTTGTACCTCACAATTAATGTTTAAAGTTCAATTAATTTCAGATCTGTAATATGCATCTTTTTGAGTCCTGAAAAGGCTGCTAGCAGTCTTTCTTTTCAAGATATATGAGGAGACATTTGAGATAACAAATTTGACCTTTAATAGTGATAAACCAGTGGGGCTTTCTTCACCTACTAACCTACAGACTAACAAATTTATTTATTGCATGAGCTTTCGTCGAAAAAATTCCCACTTCATCAGATGCTTTGAAGATGGTGGAACTTACAGAATGGGAGCAAAATAAATGCAGGGGAGTGTAAATTATGGGATCAGTATACCATCATAGCAAATCTAAGCAATTGTTAAGATTCAAACACCGGGAAACAGGACCTAAAGCAAGGTGAGGTCAAATCACCTGTTTTAATGGGAAAAGAATCCATAGTCATGATTTAATCCTTCTTTCACACAATTGAATATGCATATAATTTCCATTCTGCAGTTTCTCTTTGAAGTCTTGACATGTTACCCATCTGCTTGAGCACAATTATTTACAATCAACAGAGTGATTAGGAAGGTCAAAGTGCTCAGCTACTGGTTTTTGAATGTTGTGATTTCTGATGTCAGGTTTGTGCCCATTTATTCTTTTGTGCAGTGACTGTCCTGTTTGTCCAATATATAAGGCAGAGGGGCATTTCTGGCACATGTTGGCATAAATCGTATTGGTGGATGAGCAGGTGAATGAGCCCTTGATGGAGTAGCTGGCCTATTAGGTTCTATGATGGTGCTTTTTGTGCAGATGTGTGGGCAAACTTGGCAACATGGTTTGTTAATAAGTTAGTTGTTTGAGTGGATCGACTATACTTAAACAGGATCTTGATATTCTGGCTGAAGGAAGCTCTGAAGAGGAGACAAAGATGCCTAAGGTCAGGGCATGCTGCTGTCTGTCCTCCACATGCAAAGAAACTTCTTCCCGAGTTGACTAATATGAGTTTTTCTGCCTTAGGCATAGTGTATATTTGTATTTGGTTCCCATATTATTTTCATTATTCTAAAGTCTGTTCTGATGCAAGTATGAGAACAGCTAGCTATAGAAAAGTCACAGTATGTTAGTGTATGCATCATTTAAAGTTGCTGGAAGTTGGCTTGGTGCAGACTCTAACTCTGTAGGAGTCATCTTTTTTGAATATTGTTTGGAGGAAAGACAAAGAATAGATAGACAACTATATAGAAAGTTAAGAAATGGTAGGTTCCTTATCAAGCCTTGCCACTGACTTCCTGTGTGATCATGGGCAAATCAGTTTACTGTTCTCTGGCTCAGTTTCCCCATCTGTAAAGTGGGGTGATTTGTCTTTCTAAAATGCTTTGAGATATGCAGATGAAAAGTGTTACATAACACCTGAATATTAGTCTTTATTATGTACTGAGCCAAATTACTATGCCTGCAGGTAAAAAATAAATAAGTAGAAGGTATTGTGGTCATTTGATTAATAATTTATGGAGTTCAAAGGGTCTCACATCTCAAAGATCAGCCTTAGTTCCAAAATGCATATTTTTTTTGTTGTAAATTCATATACTATAAAGTTAAGGCCTATGGCATGTTCTTAAAAATGGTGTTCTGTCCACCTTTTAGTCTCTGCCAGAAACATCATTCATATATTCTCTATGGAAAAAGTCAGGCTTTGACCTTTAATAATACTCCTAGATTTTAAGACAAAAAGTATGTTTTTTTCTTTGATCAAAGTTTGGAATCATTACTAGGTAACTGCAATTACCACAATCTCTGGCAAGTAGACTAGACTAGGTCCTTTCACTAAGAACCTGAAAATTTACAATGAATAGTAGTATTCATTCAGTCTTTAGAGAGCAAACTGAGAAAAAGAATTACTACCTAAAGTTAGAAAAAGTAATTGTGTTTCTTTTTTTATTAATTGAGGGATGTGTGTGTGTGTGTGTAGTACCAATTCATTCAGTAGCTGAGATTAAACCTGGGACTCCTTCATCTAAATGCATTACCCTTTACTGCTTCAGTAAAACCATGTTGCTCTTAGCCAAGGCTGTAACAGACTTGTAGTGCTTGCTGGCTTAGATACTATTAAAGGGGGGACAGCCACTCCAAGCAAGCAGATGTTACATATACATGAGAAGTATATATATATTAAGAGGGGATTACTCTGTAAAAGGGGTTGAAAACACTTTGGTCAGTCATAACTGGAAGAAAAAAGTGGTACAAGTGCACACAAAGACATTACAGGTAACACTTTCTCTAAGAGAAGAGAAGTGATCTGTTGAAGTAAAATAGGCACCAAAACTCTTTGGTGGCACTTTTTGTTGTATGGCAGGTTACATTGTTTCCCAGACCCAGTAATGGAACTGTTCTATGTGACTGAGTCTTGTTTCCTGGGGGTTTTCCTGAAATTAAAGCTCTTAGTAACTCTACTCTTTCTGAGGTAGTGATCAGAAGTAAATGCATGTATACATAGCCACCTGGCTGATAGTTAATACAAGCAGGCAAACAAAATTACTTTTTATGTAAAGCTTCTATTTCATCTTCAACACTTACCACATCTCTGCAAAAGTGGCAGGAAAGTACCAAAATGAACCCCACATTAATATTTCCCCAAAATTTTGAGATGGTCTTGTGTGATTCTCTGTAGACTTTCAGGGTATGTCTACAGCTAAAACCTTAGTTAAGAATTTCTTAGTCTGAACTAAGCAGTTTGAAGTTTGAACTAAGCACTTTTTTTTTTTAGTTTAAACTAACATTTAGTTCAAACGAGACACACTTTTTTAGTTTGAACTAACATTTTAATTCAAATTTTAAAAGTTTGGTTAGTTCAAACTAAAAGTTAGTTCAAACTAAAAAAGCACCGTTAGTTCAGACTAACCACTAGTTTGAACTTATTTAGTTTGAACTAGCACTACTATATTGTGATAGTTCGAACTAAATTTCAAAATAAGCTTGAACTAAGCCATTAGTTCGGACTAACCAGTCAAACTAACTAGTTTGAACTAAGATTTGCTTACTTCAAACTAAAAAAGCCTAGTGGAGACAGGGCTCAAATTAGTTTGAATTAAGGCTCCTTAGTTCGAGCTAATTTGCTAGTGTAGACATAGCCTCAGTGACTAGCTTTCTGTCTCAGATGAATTTAAGAGGTGGCAAGCGTCCTCCAAGGTCAGATTTCTTCATCCTTATATAACAAATGTGCTAGTATTACATAGTTTGCTTATAAGAATTAAATAAAATAAAACAATAACAAAAACAACAAGACAAACAAAACCAAGTGTAGAGCCTTCCAGGCTGTCAGTCAGGGAATTGTAGATCTGTCAATCAGCTGAATATCACATAGCAATAATTAACTATTGTCAGATTTTCCAGCTTACAGTACTGGATGTTTTGCTTTAACAAAAAACAGATGAGCAAGAAAAGCAAAACCCTGAAATCAAAACTCATGTTTACTCCCCATGGTCACTCACTTTGCCTTCCATTTCTGGTCTGCTAGATGTGCTAAGATTTTGGATGGGCCCCATTTTAGCTGCCTTCAGCAACAAACATGATTGGTATGTCAGCTGCAGGCAGTGGTGTGGACATGTTACTGGACTCTGGGGTATCAGAAATATGCTTCTACAAGCCCATTATGTTTCTGGGGTTTGGGCTTCAAACACCATTTTGGATCCCTGGGCAAAATGTAAAGGGATAAAAATATTCAATAATACAGAGTTACACTTACAGAGAAAGATATGATTATGACCAGTGCTGAAAAATGAAAAAGCTCTTCAAAGCATCTGACAAAGTGGAATTTTCTCCCTCAAAAGCTCATGTGATTCATAAATGTGTTAGCCTTTAAGTGCCACAAGACTCCTTGCCTTTTTTTTTTTTTTTTGGGGGGGGGGCTTTACTAGACTAACCCAGCTGCCCATTTGGAACTTGCTCCCAAATCTGTTTTGGATCAACAAACACTACAGAAGTTAAATGGAGTTTAAAATTTATTTAAATAGTTAATTCAGATATGTCAGTTGAAGTCTGAGAGTAGTCATTTTGTGACATTACTCTTCAGGGAAGAGATGCCCATTGAAGTTGAATTTGGGACAATTAATATAGCTGAATTTGAGATAGACAATATTAAAGATTCAGTGAGATTTTACTACCTAAACTTATATAAAGGTGTCTGAAGCAGCTTATATTTTTTAAACAATTTGTGGTCTGTTTGGGTCCTGAATGGTCTTAGTTCGGGACAAGGTGAGTGATAAATATCATGCATTATTGAAAGACTTAAATAAGGTGCACTGGGTTTGGAAACACATGCTGGGTTTAAACAGTTTAAGAATAACCCTAGTTTGGGGCATATCTTTGTCTGACATGCTGTGTTCTGTAGTTTGGAGTCTGAGAAACTTGGAGTCTGAATGCAGTAGGTTGTGTCCTGAAAATGCAGTCCATAAAGTCAAAGAAATGAATGAGATCAACAAAACAAAACAAAAGAAACAAACAAAAAGTTGGTACTTTTTCAGTGGTACTACTAATGATTTATACCTGCATAAAAAAGAGAATCAAGTCATTTGGTAATAATACAGTTGCAATGCATTCAAAACGCTCAATTTATAATTCACTGTTCAGTGCAAATAATCTTGACACATTTTACAAATTGACTCCATCAGTGGGAGAGTCCATTATTACACCAACCATGCCATGTTGAAAAAAACAATATCTTTACTGTATATAAATGGAACTGTCATCTCCTGGAAGCAACAGTCAAATAACATATTGTCATGGCTTCTGAACTGTCAGACACCTTTGGACCCCATGAATAAGTTATTTCCTTTCTGAAACATAAGTGATTGACGTATGCACAGAATAGGACATCACTCATCAACTTTATTTAGAAGAATGTGCACCAGTATATGATTATTAGATGACTACATGGAAATGTATTTTATATCATGCCTCATGGATCAATAGCTTCACAGAGTTCAACACCAAAAAGGAGCATTATGATCAGTTGATCTAACCTCCTCTATACAACAAATTTAAATAAGGAAGTACTTTTTTATACAATGCACAGTCAGCTTGTGGAACTTGTCGGGGGATACTGTGAAGACCAAAACTACAGATTTTACACACACACACACACACGCACACGCGCACACACACACACACGATAAATTCATGGAGATAGGCTCATCAATGGCTGTTAGTCAAGATGACCAAGGATGAAACCTCATACTCTGGGAGTCCTTAAACCTCTGACTGCCAGAAGCTGGTACTGGATAATAGGAGTTGATTACTCAATAAATTCTGCAGTACTGTTCACTCTAGCACTGACCTCTATCAGAAGATAGGGTACTGGACTAGATGGACCCATTGGTCAGTCCCAATATGGCCATTTTCTCTTTTTACAGCACAGGCCAGAGAACTTCTTTTTGGAAATAGGACATAAATTTAAAAAAAAATAAAAATAAGGAAAAAAATCTTCATTTAAAAATTCCCTGGGATATGGATCCATCAGGATCCTTGGTAACTTTTTCCAGTGGTTAATTATCTTCACTGTTAAACACTTCAGCTTCAGCTTGATACTGAATTTCTCCGTCTTCAATTTCTAACCTTTGCATCCTTTTATACCTTTGTCTGCTAAATTGAAGAGCTCACTATCAAATATTTATTCCCCCAGCACTTACAAACTGTGATCAAGTGACCCTTTAACCATCTGTTTGTTAAACTAAATAAAATGAGCTTCATGAGTCTATCAATATAACAATTTTTTTTCCTAAACCTTTCAATGATTAGATTACATGCTACACTGAGCATGTAATCTAAGCATTCTTGTGGGTCGGCTTTGAACCTTCTCCAATTTTTCAACATCTTTCTTGCATTCTGGACACCAGAACAGGACACAGTATTTCAGCAGTGATCACATAAGTTCAAAATTTAGAGGTAGAATAACTCTTCTATTCCTACTTGAGATTCCTGCTTATGTATCCAAGGTTCATATTATCTCTTTTGGCCACAGTTGTATATTGGGATCTCATGTTCGGCTGCTTATGTAACCTGCTAGGGTGGCTCAAATTCACTCAATTGCCCCTCTCCAGTGCCTCACAGAGAAAACCCCTGATGAAAGCAACTGGAGAGCCAGGATCCAGTTGTTAAAAGGACTCACAGCGAAGACTGCTCAGAGTTTCCATCCCACATTAAACTATTACTTAACAGAAACTTAACAATGAACTTTATTAACTAACTAAACACACCTTATCCTAAGGGACCATACTACTTTTAAACAAAACAGTAAGAAACCCAAGAGTCCCAAAATTCAGGTGGAGTCACCCGTATCTCGATTGCAGTCTTAAGTCCCTGAGGCTTGAATGCAGAAGGTAAGCAATCCTCATCCTCTCTAGCTGCAGGAATCTTCAGGCAGAAGCCATGCAGTCCTTTCTTCCTCCTGTGCAGCCAGCACCATGCAGTCAGGTCACTGGCCATCCAACTCTCAGTTCCACTGCAGACAACTCCCCTGCAAAGCAGTTGAAAGCTGGGAGAAAACATCCTGCAGTCGACTCCTGCTCAGCTCCCTTCACTGAGTCCCTTGGCCAATGTCCTCTACAGCTCTCTGTTCGCTCCTCTCCAGGCTTCTCTTCTCAGGCTTCTCCCTGGGCATGTAACTCCAGCAAAACAATAAAACTTGTGGAGCATGCTCAGTGTGCTCCCTCACCCTCTTACCAGAAGTTTCTGGTTTCTGGGCTGCAAAATCTGCCCAGCAACGTAACCCAGCCATCAGGGTCCCTAAAAGAGATTGCGCCTATTTAGGCACATGGGTTACACTTATACTCCATGACTCCCAAATCTTTTTCAAGAATCGCTGCTTTCCATTATAGAGATCCTTACTTTGTAAGAATGTCCTTAATTCTTTATTTCTAGATGCATGCCTTTACATACTCCTAAAACATATTGTCCATTTTTGCCCAATTTACTAAGCAATCCTGATTGCTCTATTTCAAAGATATGGCCTCTTCATTGTTTAAAACTCTCCCAGTCTTTGCGTAATTTAAAAACTTTAACCTTGATGATTCTATGTTATCTTCCAAATTACTGATTAAAAACACTGTATATTGTAGGCTCAAGAACCAGTCTCTGGGGAACCCCACTAGAAACACATCCACTTGATAGCGGTTCCCCATTGACAAGTACATTTTGAGATCTCTCAGCAGTCAGGTTTTAATCAGTATGTTAATTTTGTATCATTTTTGGTTTTTAATCAACATGTCATATGGTAGGAAGTCAAATGCCTTGAAGAAGTCTATTGTATCAAAACTATTACCTCTATCAACGAAATTGTAATCTCATAAAAATGAATATCAAGTTAGTGTGACAGGACCTGACTTCTATAAACCTATGCTGATTGGCATTTATCCTTTGCTAACAGATCACCTATTCTATTGTCTTGCTTGGGATCAATGTCAGACAGCCAGAGCTATAACTGCCTAGCTAATCCCTACCATCAATTCAGAGTAATTGCATTTCTATTCTCCCTCTATGGGCCTTTGAAGGCACCCATTTAAGATTTACGGTTCCCAGATGTCATATCTCTTGGGTAAAAACCCACTTCTTTCTTTCTCCTTGCCAGGATTTTTAGGGTGCACAGCTTCCTGTCTCACACAGTGATATCCACATCAAACTAGACTGCCGAAATTCCAATTCTTGTGTTTTGTTCTTTCTGTGGCCCATGTTCAGGGTATTGCCAGTGGGCTTAAACTGTCTAAATCAATTCTCCATTCCTTGAAGGTTTTTTTAAGGTGCAACTTGACAGAATCCTAGCTGGGATGATTTTATTGGGGTTGGTCCTGCTTTGAGCATGGGGTTGGACTAATCTTCTATGTTTCTATGATTATGAGCCATCATACTACACACTCTCTCTCTCTCTCTCTCTCTCTCTCTCTCTCTCCCCCCCCGAGTAAGTATACCACTATTTTCAAATCTGTTATATAGGGAGTACACATAAAAAACATAAAAATCTGTATACTAATACTAAAGTCTTACCAAAGATCACCCCTCAATATTATGGACCTCTCATAGGCCAGAGTCTTCCCACCCTTCAAGAAAGAATGGGGTCCTTCAAGAGAAGAGTTAGATTGTCTGTTTCCTGGATCAGAGGGAAGGTCCTAAGTCAGTTTAAACTCAGCCTTTTTACCTCAAGCACCTTTTCTTTGTCTCCTGGTTTCTTGGGGAACAAAAATGTTTGAAACAATATGTCTAACTGTCCCCATGACTTGATGTCTCTTTGGAAGTAACTTATGTGATTCACCTTAGCTACCCCCCATTAGTTTTAGTTCCTAACAAAGCCAAGACAGTACTTTCCTGAAGTTACATACAATCCTTGGACAATAGTGTTTTATAAAGTCTGCATACACTTAACATAAATGTTCCCAAAAGATATTACATACAATTGCAATATCTGTTACAATCCCCTTGACCCTTCTTAACTTTCATAAACACTCATAGTATTTCCCTAGTGTTGCAAAGCTTATTTAAAACAGTAATAGTTTAGCATGTTCCTCAGCCACATCCTTTAAAACTCATGGATACTAGTTATCTACTGATCTCCATTAAAATGTCTAACTTTACTATCTCCTGTTTAACATCCATCATAAACTACTGATGAAATATAAAGATCATCATCATCATCATCATCATCATCATCATGACACGAGTACATCCTTGGCTTTTCCCCTTTACAGAATAGAAATAGTTTCAGAGGAGTAGCCATGTTAGTTGGTTTCAGCAAAACAAACTAGGAGTCCTCTGGCATCTTAAAGACTAACAAATTTATTTGGACATAAGCTTTCATGGGTTAGAGCTAACTTTGTCAGATGCAGGAAGAGAAACTTCAGTTTGTTGGGTAAAAATTTTGAGAGGGGTAGCTGTGTCAGTCTGTGGACAGCAGAAATGACGAGAGTCCTCTGGCATCGTAAAGACTAACAGCTTTCTTCAGGCATAACCTTTCATAGGCTGCAGGATGGAGCCCATGGGAGCTTATGCCTGAAGAAATCTCTTAGGCTATGTCCATACACAGACTATTAATTTGAATTAAGAAAGGTCAGACTAATTACATCAAACTAATAAATCTTAATTTTGAATTAACCAGATTCAAACTGACATGTCTGCACAGCAAAACCCAAATCGAACTAGCATGTCCATGCACAGGTCTTGTTAGTTCAACGGGGGGGGGGGGCAGCATCAAAGTGTGGCAGCATGGCTGACAAGAAAGGCCATTGCCACAGCCAGTCCTGGAAAAGGTGGAAGTCACCTTACTCCCTCTGCACATTCAGGCAGGCAAGGAGCAGAGCAAAGTCATAGACCAAGCCCAGCTCCCCAGTTTGCCACCCTGGTGCCCAGCACCCACACAGCCCCATGAAGTGCACTCTTAGGCTGGAGTGCACTCTCTCTGGACAGCTACAGCATAGAGGCAGACGCCAGCCCTGCCAGCAAGCTGGCTGTGCCTGCTGCTGCTGCCACCCTGCTGCACTCCATGCCCTGTCAGGTGTGGGCACTTGAAACCAGCAGTGAGTGGTGGGAGAGGATCGTGCTGACAACATGGGACAACTTGTGCTGGATATGCAGCCAGTGGATGAGGAAGCAGACCTTCCAGGAGCTGGCCAGAGAGCTTACCCCAGTCATGCATATGAGACTTGCCATCCCCGTAGACAGGAGAGTGGCTGTTGTGCTATGGAAAATAGTCACCCCAGAGTCATATCACTCCGTCATGCACCACTTTGGGATTGGGAGAGCCACTGTGGGGGGTCACAATACAGCGGGTCTGCAGGGGCATAAACAATGTTCTGCTAGCTCACCCCAGGCAACCTAGAGAACACCCTGAATGGAATCACTGCCCTTGGGTTCCCAAACCACACAGGCATCCTGGACATGACCCATATTCCCATCCGAGCCCCAACACATCGCGCAGTGGAGTGCCGCAATCGAAAGGGTCAGCATTCAATGCTGCTGCAAGCCCTGGTTGAGGCCCAAGGGATATTTACAAACATCAATGTTGGCTGGCCAGGGAGGGCACACAATTCCCGGGTGCTCCAAATCTCTGGCCTCTACAGGCACATACAGGGGTGTATCACCCCCCCACCACATGACATCACCATTGGGGAGGTGCAGGTGCCCATCTCAGTCATGGGGGATGCCACTTATCTACTCCTCCCCCAGCTTGGGAAGCCATTCACATGATATCTGGACACCCACCGGGATCAGCTCAACAGGTTGTTGAGCGCACCAAGTCAAAACCAGATGGAGGTATCTGCTTACATGCCTCCACCTTTCAGAGGACACCATCCTGGAGGTTGGTGCCTGTGTTGCTCTTCATAATTTATGTGAACTGCAGGGGGAGAGGGCCCCCTCCATCTGGAAAACAGAGGCCAAGCACCTCACCAGGCGGTTTGACCGACCAGACAACAGCCATGACACCAAATGGACCCTGAGGTTCTGGCAAGCCCCAACGGGCATGTTCCTGTAGGAGGTACACAGGGGCCTGGCCACACCATGACATGCCCTCACCAGCCCCACTGAGCCCATGTCCACTCTATACTTGCCCCCCCCCTAAAAAATTTCAAACACAGGATTGTTTGGACCAAAGGTTTATTTGAATATAATGGGGAGGTCAGGTGCAGGCTGGGAAGGTTTGCAGCCCGTGACAACTGGGGATGGGGGAACAGAACTGAGGAGTTGGGGGACAGGTTGGGTATGGGTAGGCATCAGGGTCTGCATGGGGGGGCAGTCCTTGCACCGTGGAGGGAGCTGGGCTCAGCCTTTCCTGTGCCCATCCTGGGTCTAGGGACACCATTGACAAGGTACATTGATGTCCCTGGGGTAACATTCCGGTGTGGCTGGGAGGGGGGTGAAATGATCTGCCAGCCTTCCCACACTGGCCACCATGCCGTGGAGGGAAGTGCTGATAGTGGTCAGAGCAGTGCCCAGCCGCTCCTGGACCACAGCCCACTGCTCCTCCACGGTGATGGACTGCTCAAAGAGTTGGAGGGCAGAGTCCTGTCGTGCCACCACTTGGCCCTGCCAGGCCTGCACACTTTCTTCAGCACCCTGGTCCGGCTGAATAACCTCCATGAGGAGCTTGCCATGGGTCTGCCATGCCTTTTTCCTGAACCCGGGGCCTTGGACTGGGCTCCCTGGACTGCAACACCAGTTGTCGAGACAAGCAGCTGGAGAGAAGTGGGTACCAGCCTTAGTCCCATGATGTACCCGGCTCGTGCTGTGTGTGCTCTGACAGCAGTGAGCACTTGTGTCTGGACTGTCCGCCTGCCTCCTGATCCCTGTCCTGTGGGACAGGCACCCCCGGGCATGTGCAGTTGTGCCCTCTAGCCTGGGCTGGCCATGGTGGCCACTGTGGCATGTGGCTATGAGGTGCTGTCTGTGCTTGGCCCATCTCCTGAGGCCTTGTGCCAGGGATGCGTGCTGCGCCCTCGACGCTACCAGCTGTGGTTTCCCCAACACCCTTGCCTCCTGATGCCTCTACCGGGCTGGCGTCCAATTTCCCTTCTGGCATACAGTCCCTGGCTCCTGTGTCTCATGGGATCATGCCTCCCCTCCGTGGCCCTTGGACCCTGCCTGGCCAGGGGCCCTTCCTCCCTGTCCTGCCAGTGCCACAGACCAGCAGAGGCCAATCCACATGGAGGGAAGAAGGAGCACTCACCCACAAGTGCTGCTGAAGACCAATGAGATGTTCCCTCCTTGGGACCCTTGTCTGGGGTGGGCTTTCTTCTCCTCTTCCTCCTGCTCTGCAGTGGCAGCTGATCCCTCCTTGGGGCTGGCAAAGAGCAGCTGTGGTGGGGCGTGTTGGTGTACCTGCTGGCTGTCCACCCTCGATGTCAACAGGCATGTCTTCCTCCGTGGAGCCTTCCTTTGGGGCAGTGGGGGTCTCCGTTGAGTTGATGGTCCTACCAGGAAGGCCGCTGGGCTCACTGGCAAGGAACCAGTCCAGCTCCCAGAGGTATGGGCATGTGCCACCACAGGCCAGTCCCCACAGCCACCTTGCCTCCTGGACCATGGAATAGTCCTGGCACACATTCTTGATCTTTACCTGGACCTGCTCTGTGGTGCAGGGGTACCCTTTTGCTGTGAGTGCTGCCTCAATCTTTGCATATGTGTCCTGGTTGTGGTAGCTGCCCCGCAGCTGGGACAGGATGTCATCTGTCCCCCAGATACTTAGGAAACAGAGGACCTCCTGGTGGCCCCACACCGGAGCCCTGCACCGGCCCTGGCTCCCACTATTGCCCTCTATCATGCTCAGGTGTGCAGGCAGCTTCTTGAAGTGACAGTGGTGTACGTGTGAGGGTGGGGAGGACGCTGTGCTGTGGGCACTTCCTCGCCCTGGTGCCATGCACCATGAGAAGGGGAAGGGAAAAAACACAGTTATTTCAAATTAACGCGGCTACACAGTGTTGATTCGAACTAAGGGGTTTGAATTGATGGTTGATTCAAAATTATACACGGTTTTATAAATTCAAAGCCTTGTGTCCTCAATTCGACCTAAGGAAAGCCTTAGGTCAAATTCACAGAAGCCTGTGTGAGCATGCTTTTTTAAAAAAATTTAAACTAATTCTTCTTAGCTTGAATTAAAATGTGTGTGTGGATGTACCCTTAGTCTTTAAGCTGCCTGTAAGAGGGTGCAGCACTAGACCCACCTGGAAGGTGCCTCCTGGTGGTGTTTCTGGGGTGCTTAGCTCAAGTAGTCCCCCTTCAGGTAGTCTGTGCTACGCTTCTTCACACGCTGACTCTAGTTCCTGAGATCAATCCTGGGACCTTAGCCCTCTGGCTAAGCCCTAAAGTCCACCCCTTCCAGGGTTCTAGCCACTAAAACAGTCTATGGCCACAAAATCCTCATTCTGGCCACTAAAATAGCCAATGGCCTATAAGCCTATGCCACTCCAGGCACCTGTGCCACTCCTGGCATGCTGGGGGAGTGGGGAGGTGCCTGGGCCTGCCCACTTGTCCAGGCCCCAGCCCAGGGACCCTAAATGTCTCCACTGAGGCCTCCGCCTCCCTCCAGTCTCTCTCGTGTCAACTCTCTGGGCCACTTCCCCGCAGTGCCATATGCATGCAGTCACACCACTGGAGTTCAGCCGCTGTCCACTCCTTGGCCTCCTTGCCCTGGACTGCTGCTCCAGCCACTGCCACAGTCTGCTCCTGTGGGATCCCTGGCTTCAGTCAGCCCCGAGTGCCTGCTCCTACTCAGCACTCTCCAGGGTGCTGGCTCCCACCGCCAGTCTGCCAGGAGAACCTTCCTCTTGCAGCTCCCAGTGCAGACTTGACCTTAGCTTCTCTGCTTCCCTACTGTGATACTAGCAGCCTCCCTCTGATAGGCTGCCGCACACCCTCACCCTTGTTAACTCCTGGTGTGCCATAGCAGAACCACTGCACTGTTACTCTGTCACAGGCCTCTTGTTGTTTTAATTTGGTGAGTAGATATCCACATGCAAAAAAGAGTAAATCAGATTATGTGGAAAACTAGTATTAATGAGCTCAATTTAAACAGTGAAATGGTGGCTCATTCACCACAGTTGATGAGAAACAGAAACAGTTATTAAACACTTTTACCTTTTCTTTATTATTATGATTTTTTTTTCCATTTCTTTGTAATAACTGGAGCAGCACTTTTGTTAGGATTCTTTTTTTTCTTAATATATATGCAAAAACATCTTGTCCTTTTTTTCCCTTAACTCTTCTGGTCATAGATTATGTTCTTGTCTTCCTTTGCTTCCCTATTTAGTTTCTAGATTACCTAGCTTCTGAGTTATATAAATTTTCATGGATTGAGCATAGCCCTTTACATGAAAGCTCTGTGTTGAAACTCAATCTCTATGATCTCCTGGTCTAAATCTCTCTCAATGCCATTTTTCGGGTAGGGTCATTAACCTAAAACTGATCTATTTCCATATTTATACCTGTGTAACACCAGTAATTGGCTCAGAGGTGTTATTCATTATCTACATTGGTGTGGCCTTTCTGATTTGACAATGCTGTAAATTTGGCTCTGACTCTCTACTGCAGACACATACATGAGCACAATCCACACATTAGAGACACCAAACACACATATTAGCACAACCCACATGTTAGCACACATATACTTAATGAGCATATCTGCGCACACACATGCACTTTATTAATACCTGCGTAATTCAATAATGCCTGCTAAACTGAACAATGGAGAAAGGATACAATCTAGCTCATTGCAGCATATGTTTGTTTGTGTATGTGTCATATGTATTGCCAAAGTTTCAATAGCTGTCATCAGTAAAGTTACTTTTACTGAGCCACAAATTACAGTAATTACTGCAAGATTAAGATACAACACAAATTCCTCTTAATATACAATTCTTAACTGAATGTGTCACAAGGAGCTTTACAGTCTACCAGCAAGCTTATGATTGTGGAAGCCAGCTCGATTCACGTTGCAGAAAGATTTACTTGAAAACTGCATTGCACGTGTGATAGCAAAGTTGAAGGGGTCTTATCTTTGCTGGAATTTGTGCTTACTCCACAAATTTCTTGGAGAATGATGAAAGTGGTGATTGAGCAAACAAGAAAAGTTGTCTATACTACAGTTAGAAGGTACTTAAGACACTTAAAATGAGAGAATGGTAGAAGGAAGAAAGGAAATCCAAAAAGTATCAAAAAGAGACAAAAAAGAAAAAAAATGAGTCAGAGAAACAAAAAGGTAAGAAATGACACCTCACAGAGGTAATAAATGTATACCAAAAAAGCAAACACCATTATTAATCAGCAAATGTCAAACACACAGAAGAAAAAGAGAACAAAAAATAATAGGCTTGGGAAAGTAGAATAAGAGTTGCACAAAGCAGTTGTTGAGACAGTTGTGTGACTAGTTCTATCAGAATAACACAATGTGAAGTAATGCATTCATTGCATGATAAATCATGGTATAGAGATTTTCCCCCTCTGATCTCCTGCATGTGCAGGGTTAAACTTCTTCTTCTCTGAACCTTGGTAAAACATGTTTTCATGTTGTATCATTCTTATTCTGGCTATTTTATTTTAGTAGAAATCTGAGCATTTCCTTTTTCATTACTTACTATACTGAAAATTATGTTTATTGAATTTTGAGTATTTAAAGATTAACATGTATAGGGACAATGAATCTATAAGTGTTAGAAATACTATAAGATGACATTTTTCTTTCTAAGTCTTTCTATCTTTTCTTAAATACTGAGTTTTATGGTGTGGAACAAGAATTCACTTGAATTTTTCTTTAAAAAGCATTTTACAGAACTGAAGGAGTAAATTAATTACCAATACAAATTCAGTTAAAATTCTTTCCTCATTTTTAAGTAGCCTTCTAACTGAAATCACTGAAGTAGAATTCTCCATTAGACAAATGTAAGAGTTAGGCATCTCTATAAAACAATGGGAAGTCAGAAGAAAGTGTCCTTTCCAGAACACCAGTGAGTCTTAAGTGCATAATATGTGATTATTTCTCTATTCATCTGTCTGGCAGTACAACCTCTTAAATTTTAGCTGAGCAGTGAGACTGCCTGTTTAATGTGACACTAGATTCTAAATTAGTAGCTGTTCAGTCTCTCAAGTAAACTTCCATAGGTAACTGAAAATTCTCAAACCTCCAATATAAGATCATATATAGGATCTAGCATTTAGTGGAAATTCTGAAATCCAGAATTGCAGATTCTACTTGTAGGCAGAGGGCTGTTGTCTTTAGTGTCTCAACTTTTTATTATTTGTTTTTAATTTAGAATTCCTTGTCCAGCAAATTCTCATTTCTTTACCAGTTGTGAATTTACTAGCTGTTAATTCACAAAGGTAAGAAAAGGAAAACCCACAAGTAAGTTAAAGTGGCCAATATACATTAAGGGTAACAGAGATGACAATTGGCAGCTAACTCCTGGAAGTAACAAGATGAGCTATCAAATAAGTCTAAATGATTTAGAGTTAACTTCTGCCTGGCATTAAATGGCTTATGTTGACGTCGTATGGAGCTGCACCATCCCTATTTGGCCTAGAGGGCTTTGTGTTAGCTCTTTGCCATTATCCAGTGATGGGATGAAGTGGCTAAGAAGAGAATCAGGGGAGTACCATTCAGCAGAACTGAGGCAATCTTTGATCTCCAGAGATTCTCCCTAGTTGAAAGGTCAGAACTGGGGGGTATTTGCATGATAAAGAAAAAATATTTATAATCTTTGACCATCCATCCTCTCTAGAAACCTCTAGGTAAAGTCACAGTGATATAAATGATGAGGGAATGTCTTAAGGGGATGGCCATGTGTGTATGTTTTATCAACATGCTGCTGGAGGTCACATAAAGAAGTGAGGTTGACAATGTGAGGAGGTTCACACTTTGTTTCTTACCTTAATGGTGGGAGCGTATAGCCGTTAGAAGAAAACATTAAGCTGTGCCAGTTCTATCATCTTAAATTTTAAAATAGCAGCCTTCTCCCAATGGGGTTGAAAACTGGCTATAAGAATCACTTCAGGTAATGTCAGGGGCATCGCTGGCGCTGGGCACACCAGGGCACGTGCCCCAAACCCCAGTGCCAGTGCCCTGGATCTCTGGCCCAATTGGGCTGGAGATCCGGGGTCCAGGCACCAGCGGCTGTGGTGGCCTCATCCCCGGCCGGAGATCCAGGGCCTGGCTGCCCGCGGCTGCATCCCCGGCCTGGGATCCAGGGCCCAGCCACCAGCAGCTGCGGCGGCCCCCTCCCCCACTGGGGATCCAGGGCCTGGCTGGCCGCAGCGGCCCCCTCCCCTGCCGGGGATGTGGGGCCTGGCCGCCCACAGCAGCGCGGCAGTGCCTGGCCCTGTCCCCAGCCGGGGGGGGGGGCGGGCTGTAGGCTGGGGGCGGGGCCTGTGGGCCGGGGGCGGGGCCTGGGCCCGTGCCCCACGTCCCTCCCCCAGCCAGCAATGCCCCTGGGTACTGTTGATGAAATGAAGCAACTATACATAGTCATGCTATTCAATTGTTAAGTTCAGAATATGTTAATTAATGGGATTGCCCAAAATATAGGACCTAGGTTTTATGTTTCATTGAAAGAGAGCCTCTTTGACAAGGAAAAGTACAGCCTGTTAAGTGACCAACACTGATACTTAGTTTAACCTATTTTTTCCCCTAAATGTTTCCTTTCAAATTCTGATCATTACTACATTTTGAAATCTTCTGACATATGGTGAAATTATACCCTGAAATGATACAGATACAACACTTTAGTATAACTAAGATTTGGTAATATGCTTGTAATACAGTTGAATCTCAGGTTTGAGAACATCAGCATTACAATTTGGCCAGTCAACCACATGCTTCATTTGGAGACAGTTGCACACAATCAGGCAGCCATAGAGAAAAGAAAAAAAGCAAATACTACACGGTACTGTGTGTTGGTTCCCGTGGACTTGACGGGGTAAGGAGACCCAAACACCTCGGTGGTGGCAATTTTCTTTATTTAGGGATACAGGACAGTTGCTACTAACACTTCTTAATCTTTTAACACAAACAGTTTTAGTTTTTGCTACAGCAAGTCTTTCAGGCTGTCACAGGTATCTGATAAGATAGCTGTGGTTTCGCTTGCAAGTTCCATTTACAGACAAGTAAAAACTAACTTAAACTCACAAACATGAAATTAAGCAGTTGCTACACTGATAACAACCCAAGCCTAAAACTGCCTAGGTGTATGCTCACCGGGCTACAGAGGGGGTTCATTGATTTGTTTTTGTCCGGGTGCCCAGGGCCCTAGACGGGGGGGAAGAGAGAAAAAGGGGGAGAGAGAGAGAGAGAAAGGGATCAGAGTATACGTGCCACTATACATACCACCGCCAACAGGCACTGAAGCCGTAGCAGCACTCCTACGGCTGTCATGAGGCTGGGGGGAGGGAAACGTCTCGAGCCAGCTATTCGGGAGGTTCGACTGTTAGAGTGATCAGCTCCAACAGCTAACACGCGAACACACCCGATTCCATTTGTTCTCCCCTTTTTAAGGGCGGAATGATGTCAATGCACAGCTCGTCTATTTGTCCTTTTTAGGATGGAATTTACATTATTGGCTGCCGTTGGGCACCTTGCCCTTATTGGGGCAAGGTTTCCGTTACCTGGCTGCTGTGGGTTCTGCCTTCCGGGTTCCAGACTGGAGCCACTTACGTGCTTTGGAAGATCATGTAGGGGTTGGAACTGCCATATAGGAGTAGGAGCAAGGGGGTACATGGAAAACAACATGTTAAGCTGCTACTGCAGGTGTTTTTTCTGTTATTCTAGGTAAAGGTTAAAGTGTAGGTGTTTTTCTGTTATTGGAAGGGGGGGGGGTGATTGAAGGCATGCACAAGAGGCCATGACGGAAAGGAGATATGGCACGAACACTGTGTTAAACATAATTTACTAAATACAAACAAACAAAAAAGAAATCATCTTTCTTCTGCATAATAGTATTGTGAAGATGTATTAAGTTAATGTTCTCTTGCAAACTTTTCAAAGAACAGCCATACTATTTTGTTCAGTTATAGGTATTTCAGTGTTATGAACAACCTCTATTCCTGAAATGTTTGTAACTCTGAGGTTCTACTGTATCCACTTATCTGCAACATAATATCCACAATAATAATAGTTATCCTACATGATAATGGGATTTTTTAAAGATAAATAAAAGAGCAAAACATAATTCAAAATATAAACAGAAGGACTGAATCAACCCTGAGACATAGATTTTGGAACCCACCTTTAGGTTTTATTAAACACATTATTTTCTGGTGTCACTATCACATTATCTTAATATCTCAGTAATGCTTTTGAACTTTGGGGGGAAAGATATTTATTTTCCTAAAATGTCATTAATTTTTGGGGGAGGGACTGGTCATTGTTTTAAATTTAGAGCTCCTCCTTTCATACATAGATCAGAAAACCAAGCAATCTAGAAGTTTGTTGAATTTATCTTTTTGTTTGTTTGTTTGTTTTGGTAATAGGAGATGTATAGTTCATAAGGGAAGATATATTTTTATATAGTTAACTCATACCTCCCAACAGTCCCACCCTTGTATTCACACTCTACTTAGTGCTGTACTAATAGTTGTACAAAATATGCCTTGTAATGCAAGTCTGAACAAATTTGCCAAACACCTAGCGGCCAGCCCAAAACTTGAGTGTCCCTAGTTATCTAGCAAAGAAGGAGCCCCCTGTATCCTCAAAGTGCCCATGACCATGACTCCTTTCTGCAGAAGCCCCTCCCTCACACTGATGGATGCTCTTCTGGTTGTGCAAGACAGAAGGGGGGGAGATGGTGGCCCTCTTCCCTCCAGCACCATCGTCTACCCCTGTGGACACCCCCCCATGCCACCAAAAGAGCTCCTAGCAGCAGCTTTTTTCCAGCAGCAGGGGTGGGGGAGCTGAGGTGGCTTTGTGCATGGTGGGCAGGGCCCTTACCCCTATACTCTTAGGTGCCAGGGGCAAATCCTAGGTCTGTTATAAGGTATCATGTGAAATCTTACAGCTTACTGATCAGTATTATCCTGGTAAAATATATGTGGCAGCATTGTATATGAAATCACAAGTTTCCACAGTATGGTGGTAAAACATACTGCAAATGTTGGCAAACAGGTCTATATCAAACAAAGTAATGCATGCTTTGCTTATATTGCGTTTAATCAATAAACAGAATCGTCAAACAAAAAGCATAAGATGAAAAGACATGGAGCAACCTTCCCCATAGACTTTTTTGTCTCCTGATACCCAGCTGGAAATATATATATATATAAAAAAAATAAAAATTCCCCTCTCACCCCTATGGGTCGTACGTGTCTTCCTCAACCTCGGGTCCTCTACCAGAGGCCTGGGAGTTTGAGGGTTCTGCGCAGTATCTTAGCTCTTCCTAGCACTGCACTCTTCTGGACAGAGAGCTCTGATGTTGTTCCTCGGATCTGTTGGAGCCACTCCCCCAGCTTAGGAGTCACAGCCCCGAGTGCTCCTACCACCACTGGGACCACTTTGGTCTTTACTTTCCACATCCGCTCTAGTTCTTCTTTCAGGCCCTGGTACTTCTCCAGCTTCTCATACTCCTTCTTCCTGATGTTGCTGTCACTTGGCACTGCTACATCTATCACCACCGCTGTCTTCTGGTCCTTGTCCATTACCACGATGTCTGGTTGATTGGCCAGTACCTGCCTGTCCATCTGGATCTGGAAGTCCCACAGAATCTTAGCCCTGTTATTCTCCACGACCTTCTGTGGGATCTCCCATCTGGTCTTGGGAGGGTCTAGCCCATACACTATGCAGATGTTCCTGTACACAATGCCAGCTACTTGGTTCTGCCGTTCAGTGTATGCTGTTCCTGCCTGCATCTTACATCCTGCCACTATGTGTTGGACTGTCTCTGAGGCCTCTCTGCACAGTCTGCACCTTGGGTCCTGTCTAGTGTGGTAGACCCCTGCTTCAATGGATGTGGTGCTCAGTGCCTGTTCTTGTGCTGCTATGATCAGTGCCTCAGTGCTGTCTTTTAGTCCAGCCCTTTCCAGCCACTGGTAGGATTTCCCAATGTCAGCCACCTCAGCTATCTGTCGATGGTACATCCCATGCAGGGTCTTGTCTTGCCATGGCACTTCTTCTGCTTGATCTTCCTCCCATGTCTGCTGCTGCTGCCTCAGGCATTCTCTCAGCAGCTCATCTTTGGGTGCCATATTACTGATGTACTCCTGGATGCTCTGGGTTTCGTCCAGGACAGGGGCTTTGATACTCACCAAACCCCACCAACCTTCTTTCTGGCTGGTATACAGTCTCTGGGTTTTGGATTCAGGGTGTAAACCTCTGTACATTGTGAGGAGCTTCCGGCTCTTCACATCGGCAGCCTCCATGTCTTCCTTTGGCCAGCTCACTATACCGGCAGGGTATCTGATGACTGGCAGGGCGTACCTGTTGATGGTGTGGATCTTGTTCTTCCCATTGAGCTGGCTCTTCAGGACCTGTCTTATCCTTTGGTGGTACGTGGATGTTGCTGTCTTCCTTGCCTCCTCATCGTGGTTCCCATCCGACTGTGGGGTGCCAAGGTACTTGTAGCTGGTCTGTATGTCTGCTATGTGGCCTGCTGGGAGTTCCACCCCATCAGTCTTGACTACCCTCCCTCTCTTTACTACCATCCAGCCACACTTCTCCAGTTCGAATGACATCCCAATACCCTCACTGTAGATCCATGTCAGGTGGATTAGCAAGTCGATGTCTCGTTCATTCTTAGCATAGAGCTTGATGTCATCCATGTAGAGGAGGTGGCTAATGGTAGTTCCACTCTTGAACTTGTATCCGTATCCAGTCCTTGTGATTATCTGGCTGAGGGGGTTCAAGCCAATGCAGAACAGCAGCTGGGACAGCACATCACCTTGGTATATGCCGCACTTGATGGCCACTTGTGCAAGCTGTCTTGAGTTGACTTCCACTGTTGTCTTCCACAGTCCCATTGAGTTCTTGAGGAAGGTCCTTAGTGTCTTGTTGACTTTGTATAGTGCCAGACATTCACAGATCCATGTGTGCGGCACTGAGTCATAGGCTTTCCTGTAGTCAATCCAGGCTGTGCTCAGATTGGTCTGTCTAGACCTTGAGTCTCGGGCGACTGCTCTATCTATGAGCAGCTGGTGTTTTGAGCCTCTGGTGTTGTTCCCAATGCCCTTCTGAGCTGTGCTCAGGTACTGGCCCATGTGGTCCTGTAGCTTGGTGGCTATGATGCCTGATAGGACTTTCCTTGTTGTGGGGAGGCAGGTTATTGGCCAGTAGTTGGACGGTGCTGTTCCCTTTTGGGGGTCTTTCATGATCAGCACTGTCCTTCCTTGTGTTAGCCAGTCTGGGTGGGAGCCTGCTGCTAGCAGCTGGTTCATCTGTGTAGCGAGGCGTTCATGCACTGTTGTTAGTTTCTTTAGCCAGTAGGTGTGGATCATGTCCGGTCCAGGTGCTGTCCAGCTCTTCGTGTTCTTGACCCGTTGTTGGATGTCTGCTACTGTGATGGTGATTGGTTCCTGTTCTGGGAGATTGCTGTGGTCTGTTCTCAGGTCCTGCAGCCACTTTGCACTGGTGTTATGAGTCTTTTCTTTCTCCCATATGTTCTTCCAGTACTGTTCAGTTTCTGCTGTTGGTGGCTCTGCTGTTATTGTGTTGTTGCACTGCAGTTGGGAGTACACCTTGGATGGTTCTTTGGAGAACAGGGCATTTATCGTTTTGGCCTCTGCTTCTCTAGTGTATCTCCTTAGCCTGGTAGCCAGTGCTGTGAGCCTTTGTTTAGCAGTCTCTAGGGCTTCAGATGGAGTCAGGCCCTTGTATTTTTTCAGTAGCCGAGTCTTATCCTCAATCTCTACACCCTTCTGTAGTTCCACCAGCTGACTAACTTCTCTCCGGGTTGCCTTGATCTTATCCACCAACCTCATTTTCCAGGGGGGGGGTATGTACTGCTGTTCTTTTTGATCATGTAGCCAAGCATCTCAAGGATTACAGAGGCTGTAGTGTATACCCGTTCATTGGTTTGAGTTATGGTGGTAGTAAGAATTGTCATTAGGGCTCTATTGGCATCTTCTAGCATACTAGCTGATGGTACTTCTCCCACGAGCCTTGGTAAGTGTTTCCGAGGGTTGACTGTAGCTAGTTTATCCATGCTTTTATGCCTCATATCAGCTGCTGTGCTCTGTAATGGAGGGGGTGGCAGTGAAGTTAGAGCTTCAGGTGTTGGCTGCACATCTAGTTGTTCTTCTGGGTCGTCTTCTTGAGTCTGGGATGTAATGTGGAGTTTGTCTATCTCCCGTTGTGAGAGCAGCTGCCTCTTTACTATGTTGAAGCATTGGGTAATTAGCTCTTTCTCAGTTAGTGTGGATGTAGGTCTTTTGTCCATCCATAGTTCCTTCATACATTTCATATATCCCCTCTCCTTAGGTCTACTGTTGTAGTAGCATTCTATCAATTCCAGGTTCTCTTGTCTCATCCATGCATGGTTTGTTCCACTAGCCCACTTATCATCAGATTGTCCTGGTTCCCCAACATCTGGCACAGACCTTGTTAATCCATGCAACGTCCAAGCCAGCATGGCTCTCCTGGTTCGTGTCACTCTCATATTCAAGATAGGCAAGTGAGGCATTAGGGGGTCTGTTTGCCCAAGGACCCCTATGGGGAAGGTAGACAGGTACCCACTGGGATTTGAACCCCAGTCTCCTCTATCAAAGGGCATCTCTCTTAACCACTACAGCGTACTTAACCACTACACTATCCAGTCATATATATATTTTTTAAGAAGGTAACTGAAAATATACAAAGAAGTAACAAACACTCTAAGGTATCACCCACTTCTTTTTCTCTGCCCATCAGTTCACTGCACATGATGGTTTAAAATAGCCAGCCACTGGTCTGTGGCAGGAGTCCTGAACTAAGCAGTTTGGTTAATATGACTGCTGAAAATAAGTAGTGAGAGAATTTATCTTTGCATTTAATATAGTTTGTTAAGCCAGGCACCAGTGGTGTTTTATCTTTGCTTTTCTTGTAACCATTTCTGACTTTTATGCCTCATCATCTGCATTCACCTAATTAAATATTTTAGTTAATAAACGTATTATATTGATTTATGTAGTCCAGTGTGTTAAAACTGAAGTATCTAGGAAACTTCATTTGGGGTGGCAAATTGTATGCATATTATTTCTGTTAAAGAAATAATGAACTTCCTGTATTTTGCATTGCGTAAGAGGGGGTAGAGCTGTACAGGACATACATTTCTGTGGGAAAATCTATAAGAGGGAAATGTTGAGGTTACCCTGCAGTATAAGAAAGACTGCTGAGAACCTGAGTGTAATTCAGGTTTGGCTGGCAGACTATGATTATGCGCAAGCACAACTGGAATGGCGTTTGCAAGCAGCCCAAGTGGAAGCCACTTCAACAAAGCATTTTAAGTCACCACATGTTGTAAGGCAGGTTTGGCTGCTGTTCATTAGTCTTGATTGTATCCTGCTTTGTCACAGGCAGGTCCCATTCTGATCCTCTGCCTCCTTTATCCTGGCTGAAGAAGTACATTTTCTGGTGTCATAGCCACCTGAGGAGATGAAGGAGAAGTGGTGAAATAGGAAGTCTGGTCCAAGATCCTCCTTTGCGAGCTGCTCCCTCTCCCCAGTCTGGGTGGTGTTGTGACCCAGCACCACCACAGATTTGTCCCATCTGCCCTTCCATAAGCTGAGATGGATGGGTGGACATGCCAAACCTGAGTAGCATTGTGAGCCCATTTTCTAGGTTGCAATGCCAGTCAAATTTGACTTATCCACTCCCCATCTCTGTCAATGGTTTTGGTGGATGGGCCAAACCTCAGTGGTGCTGCACCCTCCTTTGCCACTTGAAATGTTGGGATAACATGTTAAACCATATAATCAATCTTTAAAGATATATAGGCCTATATACATACATTAAGTTTATTCAACCTAAATAAAAGTAGCCTGATTTTTAGAGATGGTTAATGTAACAGCCTCTGTTGACATCAGATATATATTTGAGCTGTTCATCACATCTGACAAGTAGGTCACTAATTTAAACCTTGATCCTGCAAGCATATTTGCAAATATTTAGATTTATTAAGGTAGGTTGACCCAGTGAAGTCAGTGGAGCTACTCCTATGAATAAAGTCACATTTTTATCTCCATGTTTCCACAAAGTATAACACAAAGGAACCTCATTCCTGTCTGGGAGCCCCTGATCTCTTCTGTTATATGAATAGTAAGTGCTTAATATGGATTTGGGTACCTATTATAGACGTAAGATTGAATATTTTGGCCATAGCCATAGTACATAATCCAACAGAATAATAGCATGTGGGAATGATTAGACATGTTATTTGAGCTCCATTCAGCTTGCAGTTACTTTGATTGCATGTTCAATCTGATTAAATGCAAGCATATTTTCAATAGGCTAGCAAAACAAAGAAGGAGTATGGTGGCACTTTTAAAAACTAACAGACTCCTTGTTTGTTTTGCTGAACTAGACTAACATGGCTACTCCTTTGGAACTTGGCTTCAGCAGGCCAGTGCATCAACAGTTACAAAAGCCTGGCAGACTATGGTTGCATGATGTGTGCATGTGTGTGCGCATTAAAAATGACTTCCAAGTTTGTTATGAAATATTGACCAATTAATACATTTAAGAAAAACAGCATTCATAAAATTTTAAGATGTACTCAAGCATAAGTGACTTCTGCAACTTGCTCTTCTTGACTGATTTCTTTCTCCATTCTCCAAAATGTTCCTGTGTTAAGTAGCCCAGATTGTCATCTACTAGCAAATATATAACTGCAGTGTGCATCGTGAGAGTCTATGCAGAATATATTTTTCAAAATATGTATGACATTCAGTAATTAAAACAACTTGCAAATAAAAAAAAATGTCAAAGAAGCATTTTAAATGGTCCATAATTTTTTGGTTAATTCCCCAAAAGTTCAAAAATTAAAGAAGCTTTTTGGACTGGTAAAACTACTTAAAAGTAAAAAGAAAAATAATATAATTAATGTAGATTAAAAGCTGACATTTTATTTGTCTTTGTTAGGCTCTGTAGCCACGGCCTGCCGTGATCCTGGTGTTCCAATGAATGGAACTCGAAATGGGGATGGAAGAGAACCTGGAGACACTGTTGTTTTTCAGTGTGACCCTGGATATGAACTGCAAGGAGATGAGAGAATAACCTGCATTCAGGTAGAAAATCGGTACTTCTGGCAGCCCAACCCACCAGTCTGTATAGGTATGCAAAAATACAAGAAAAAATAGAAATGCTTTTCTAATTGTGAAACCATTGTCCAGTTAGTCAAACAATACTATAAAACTACTTTTATGTAAAGCTAATTTATTGGTCCACCTTCAGAAGCACATAAAATTAAATACTGCTGTGCATTTAAAAATTTAGTTTGTAAAAGGTCTGTTGGAAAATAACTATGATTTTGTTTTGCTTCTCAACATGATGACTCCCAGGTACCCTTTTTCACACTCTTCCACACAGGTCACATAATCTAATGTTAGATGGTCTGTGATAGGAAGCGTGAAGGAAGATGGCAAGGACATTAATAATATTTAATTGGAACAAAATGAAAAACATTTGAGAAGTTCCCGGGGACTTGGATCAAGCTAATGTGCAAATCTTTAAAAAGAATAAATGATATTACCTGGAACTATAGGTCAGTTAGTCTGATAGGGTATGTCTACACTTAGAGCTGAATTCGAATTGATTGCCATCAATTCAAATTCTATTAAGTGCATGGACACACTGGCTTTCCTCAATTCGAATTGAGGAACTCCTCAGTTCGAATTGATGAAAGCTGACTTCAAATTGGTCAAACCTCGTTTGACTTTGAAGTCAGGGTCAATTCAAACTGAAATTTGAATTGATTCAGTGTGGCCATGTCAATTCGAATTCACTGTCAGTTTGAATTAGCCACAGCTTGATTTTTCCCTATACAATAACGCCCCCTACCGAATTTGAACTAGCAAGTCCTGTTCATGGACATGCCACTTTGAATTGGTTTTTTTAGTGTGGCCATGTCAATTCGAATTTACTGAATTCAAATTAATAATTATTAGTGTGAACTGACAGTTCGAATTCAGTAATTCGAACTGAAACTCTAAGTGTAGACATAGCCATACTGATCCAGGGCAAAATCATGGAAAGACTGAAATGGAATGCAATCAATAAAGAAATAAAACATGTTAGCACAATTAATACTGATCAGCATAGTTTATGGAAAATATACCAAACAAAATTTATATGGTTCCTTGATGACACTATAAGTTTGTTTAAGGATATAATAGGTTTCTATTTCTATAAGTCATTTAACTCAACCACAAGATTCTGATTTTCTTGAACAGACTACACAAAATGGATTAAAAAGTGATTAACTGATATACCCTTCCAAAAGTAATTACACATGGAGAATCATCTTCCAATTGGATGTTTCTAATGGGGTTCTGCACGGATCTGTTCTTGTTCCATTTTTGTTTGATATCTGTATCAGTGATCTGGTAGCATGTAGAAAATTATTACTAATCAAATTTGCAGAAGATACAAAAAGTGATGGAATTATAAATAATGATGAGAATAGGTCATTTACACAGACCATCATGGATCTCTTGTTAAAATGCAGTCATGTGAATAACATGCACTTCAATACAGCGAAATGGAATGTCATAAACCTAGGAGCAAAGAATGTAGGTTCCACTTAAATGAAGGTGGAATATTTCCTGGAATAAGAGACCCTGAAAAGGACTTATGATAACCATGAGTTCCCAGTTTGTTGCTAGAACTAAGAGAGTAGACGTGATTCTCAAATACAGAGGTGGTACCATTTCTGTATATGACATTACTAGTGAGACTATTACTACAATTCCATATCCAACTCTGGTATCCACACTTCAAAAGGTCCAAAAATTGAAAGAAGAAATTAAAACAACACAACAACAGAAAATGTGGAAATGGCAGATATGTGAAATGATGCTTGTTTCAGTTTTCACCAAAAAGTTTAGTAGCAATTGGACATATAACTTAATGCATACTGGGGGAAATGAGGTAGTCACAGAAGCTAAAATAGAGAAAGAACAAGTTAGAAATTATTTATGTAAATTATATTTCTTCAAGTTGTCAGGGCCTGATGAAATGCATTGTAGAATACTCAAGGATGTGACTGAGAAGGTATCTGAGCCATTAGCAAGAGTCTTCAAAAAGTTATAGATGATGTGAGAAATTTCAGAGGACTGGATTAAAAGGGCAAATATAATGCTAATCTATGAAAAGGGAAATAAAAAGAACCCAGAGAATTATAAACCAATCAATTTAAATTCAGGAAAGATAATTGAGCAAATAATTAAGCAATCAAGTAGGAAACACCTTGAAGGTAATAAGTAATAGTCAGCATGGATTTGTGAAGACCAAATTTTGTCAAAGCACCTATATCTTTCTTTGGCTGGGAAACAAGCCTTGTGGATAAGGAGGAAGGGAGGTGAAGTGATAGATTTGATGTACTGGAACTTTAGTAAGGCTTTTGATACTGACTTGCATGACCTCATAAACTAAGGAAATACAACTTAGATGGAGCTATAGTCCTGCTTATATAGCCCAGAATGATGATTTTTTTTTCGACAGTGTTATACGGCTGACTTATATTTTGTTCTGATCTACTATGACTCAGAGAACCCTATCTGCAGTCCTTTTCCTAGGCAGTCATTTTCTATTTCCCATGTGTGCAGTTGATTGTTCCTTCCTTAGTGGAGTACTTTGCATTTGTGCTTACTGAATTTCATCCTATTTATTTCCTACCACACCTCCAGTTTGTCTACATCATTTTGAATTTTAATTCTATTTGCCACAGTGCTTTCAACTCCCTGACCCAGTTTGGTAGCATCCCCAAACTCTAGAGATGTACTTTCTATACCATTATCTAAATCATTGATGAAGATGTTGGAAAGAACTGGAGCTAGGACTGATCTCTGCATGACCCCATGCAATACGCCCTGACTGTGAATCACTGATAAATATTCTCTGGGAATAGATTTCCAGCCAATTATGCACCCACCTTATAGTAGTAAGCAAGACATGAGAAGTAATTCTTCTGCTTTATGCTGCATTGATAAGGCCTCAACTGAATTCCTGAATTGGTAAGGCCTCAACTGGTTCTTGTTCTAGGCACCTCATTTCAGAAAAGGTGAGGACAATTTGGAGAAAGTTCAGAAAAGAACACAAAAGATGATTAACGATCAAGAAAATATATCCTCTGAATGAGGACTGAAAAAAAAAAAGAAAAATGTTTTGTTTAGTTGGGAGAAGAGAAAACTGAAGAGGGACAAAACTTTTTTAAAGCACATTGTTACAAGGAAGAAGAAGAAAAATTGTTCACCTTAAACCTCTTAGGACAGGAGAAGAAACAATGGGCTTGAATGCAGCAGGAGCTGGTTTAGGCTGGACATTAGGAAAACTTCCTAACTGGGTACCTAAGCACTGGAATAACACACCTAAGGAGGTTGTAGAATCTGTATCACTGGAAATTTTAAAGAGAAGTTTAGGCAAACACCTGGCAGAGATGGTATACCTAGTCATGGCTTGAGTACAGAGGACTGAAGGAGATGACCTCTCCTGGCCCTGCCAGACCTACAATTCTATGATTGTATAAAAACTGCTCCAAAATTATTTGATGTCTGGAAAACATATCTTATAGTAAGATAGGCAGAGTGCGTGACGTGGTATAAAGTTATTTATTGACATTTATTTGAGATTACTTGCATAAGTTTTCAGAGTTTTGCAAGTCATTAAAATTCAGACAATTCTAAACCATTGGTGGTAATCATATTATTAATAAAAAAAAGTTTTGTTCTTTATACGCCCCCATTTATTCTTTCTCACCACCACCACCACCTAGTTATAAATAGACACATATATGCCCTGGTTTTCTAGGTAGAGTAAGTGCAAATACTAGCCTAATATATATTGGAAATAGCTACACTTGTGTGTACAAACAGCTAATTGGACACAGAAGCATAGTAATCATTTGTTCATAGTAAGATGTTTCAGTTTTGAAAATCTGACATTACATATTTTAACATTGACTTACATTGATCATATCTTACTATAGACATTTCTTACAGAAAGGTTAAAATTTGGTGCCCAGATCTTATCTTGGTGCCCCTAAGCATTCCAAGTGTTCTCTTTTTAGTTGGAAGCTCTCCAAGTTACTTAGAACTGCATTATTCCTACATTATTTTCTTGTAGTTCTTTCTGTATGGGAAGCATATTATGCAGTCTATGTTGCGCTCATGCTCAGACATGAGAATTGCCTCAGGCTGTAATCTTTTTTTTATCTACATCATAACTTATTGTTTGGTGAGGGCTGACAATTTCCTATATATGACTTCTATGATGGGGTGGGCTGGGGTTGGTTTTTTATGCCCCAGACATTTCCTCTTCCTTCTTTTCCTAATGTTAATTCTGAAAACTCTGGTGGTGATCCTACAATGTGTTGCTATCATAGGCTATGTCTACACTAGTGGGCTCAGTTAAGTTGACTTAACAAGGTCAAATTAAAGTTGACTTTATTAAGTCAACTTAGAGTATGTCTACACATCTCTTTTATTTTGAAATAACACTGGTTATTTCGAAATAAAAGAGATTAGGTCCACATAATGTTTTCTTATTTTGTAATGACGGGATCTGTCGTTTCAAAATAAGAACCGTCATTTCGAAACAGCTTAAACCCCATTCATTTCAAAACAGCTGTTATTTCAAAATGGTTATTTTGAAATAAGGCTGTTTGGACATGTTTTGAAATAACAGCTGTTTTGATAGCAGGCTTTCCCTTAATTCGAATTAACATTTTCTTAATTCAAATTAACATTTCAGAATAACTCATTTTGAAATACTTATTTCGAAATGATGTGTGTGTAGACATAGCCAGAGAGTTCTCATTTGTTTAAGTCAACTTTATAAAATTGACTTAAGTGAGGGGTCCCATTTAAAGTCATTTTTATTTGACTTTAAATGGATCCCTTACCTTAAGTTGACTTTATAAAGTCTACTTAAGTGGCTATCTTGCCTTAAGTTGACTTTATTAAGTAGACTTTAATGGCCGCATTTTGTTAAGTCAACTTAATGAAGTTGTCTTAATTCTTAAAGTTGATTTTAAAGGTGCGAGTTGTTAAGTCAACTTAAGCAAGTACTTAAGTCAACTTAATGAACTCCAAATGTGGCTATGAAGTTGCTTAAGTCGACATAAGCCTGCTTAAGTCAGCTTAAACCTCCAGTGTAGACCTAGCCATAGAGACTGTTCAGTGACACTGGCTTTGATGTCCACCCTCTTATTTTGGCAGATTAGGGAAAGAGACCCACAGCAACAGAAAATTACCACAACCTATTTTTTTTTTACTTAGTCATTTGGAATCTATAAAGATCTGAACATTACCAATTCTGTTGTATTGGATGATTTGATGGCTCTAGTATTTCCAACATGCTTCATGCTTGAGCACGTAATTGATTAAAACAGGTTGGGTCTGTGAAGAGCCAGTCAGTGGATCAGGAAGTTAGTCTTGAAGACCATCCTGGCAAATTGAGTAACACTGAGTTGAAGGGAGGACATGTCAGGAGTAGAGAAGTTGAAGTGAGATATGCAAGTTATTTTAAGTAATCTCCATATCTTCCTTCAACTGCCGCTATAAAACTTCAGGCAGTGTAGACCTGCTTTTAGTGTGCTTTGCTATTTCCTTTTTGTTCTGTCATCTGTCTTCTCCTCCAAATGTAAATAACAATAAAAACTACAGTGTGTATGTACGACAACTGCTTTTCCATAATGATTTAGGCTTCTTAATTAATGGTTGCATACATACAGGAATGTTGTTGTAATGGATAGAAAACGATAGGATTTGTAAGTTAACACTGCCTTCTCTATGTGCTCTAGCTATGGCTTTGTGCCATTCTTGGATAAACTGGATTGAAATTGTGTGGGAAGTTACCTGGATTTTGTGGCAATATTGTGTGGGAATTCAGTGACAGGGCTTTTTTTTTTTTTTAATTAGGCATGAATTAAAATAGGGCTACAATTGGATATGTAGTTCAGTATGACAGATGTTTATATTAATAGCAGATTACTAGAGAGATCGTGAAGACTTTTGTGGGGGTGTTTAGGAGAGTGCAGGAAGTTTGGGATTGTAAAATAAACACATTTAATAGATCGCTGTTTCTTAAGCTATGAAATAGATAATAATGATGACATGTAAAATGTCATGTCACCCTTAGATTTCAGACTTCACAACCTTTTAAAATGAATGAGGCAAAACTTGCTCTCAAATAATTCAGGCATTCTGCAAATTTAAAAATGCAGCACTGCATAATTGTGCACATAGTTCACATTTCAAAGGATTTAGCTTTACAAGAAATTGAATTAGTTTTTTTTTTTTTTTTTTTAAGTGAAACCTTGGATTAGGAAAGGTTATTTCTCCAGCATGGACTGTGCAAAGGGTAGATTCCAAAACAAACATTCCCTCATTTGTGAAATATATGAAATTCTAACTATATCATAATAACACCATGAATACAATACCTACCAAAATAAAATAAGAAAAAATAAAATAAAACCCCACAAAATGAAGATACACTTCAAATGATTCTATGCAGATTGCATGTTTAATTGTGTTAGTGCTCAGTGTGTAGAGAACAATTTTCAGGGAGGTGTTAACTAGTTTTATTTAAATGTATTTAAAAAGCAAACAACTTCTTCAGTCTTTATAGAGTTATCATTATAAAATGGCTTGTACTGCTGGAATGTACAGTTCATTTTTAACCAAAGAAAATTAACAAAAGAAAAACCAAACTGACATTAAAATCAGATCTCCACAAAGCTAAATAGTTTTGCCTAATATATAGTAGAATTTCCATTGATAATAAAAGAAAGTGTTGGTGTGATATTACTTATAAATATTTGATTAATTAATTCAAATCATTCTAGGATGGCCAAACTTCAAACAGCTCTGTGCTTTGTGAAGATTTTTCAGCAACAATTATCCCAGATTAAAAACAAAAACAAACACAAAGTCAAAGAAAAAATCCTATTGAAGCACTCTATTTTAATTGTTTTTGTCATTGTGTAACACATTAAAACTCAAATAAAAGGAAAGCCTGAAGGCGCTAAGATAGCATCCCATGCTCTGCTATCACACACAAATAAATGGGTTCTCTAATAATCTTTTGGAACTGATAGACATTAAAAACACAATAGATAGACCTGCAGAATATTTTGTAGAGTATTGCACTGTTCACATCTTTCCTCCATTATCTGATATGTAAGTGGTATTAATAAGGAATTGTGGAAAAGATGAATATAAATGTAATTCTTCCTAGATTATTGGCACTAAATCATACAAGTATAGTTGTGGTTTACTTTAGTGATATTATACTGATTTTTGAGATCTGATCTCAGTTGGAATATAACATTTAGGGCAGATCTACCCTGGTGGTGAAATTCATCAGCAGTCAATGGGAGTTATGCAAGCTACAAAGAGTAACTTGCAAAACTCCTGCTAACTTCATAACTTTGCTTCTATGCACTCTTTCCACTGCACTGTGCCCAAGGAAAATGTGTTCCCATCAACACAGTACTGTGTCACCTGAGGAGGTGTTTTTATTAGGTCAACTTTACTGACTGCTCAATCATATTGAATAAGCTGATCTGATGGTGGTGAATTTGCAGGCATCAGTGTAAACATAGCCCTAGTTCTGGGTGTCAGGAGTGTCCCCTCTGGTCCTTCCTTGGTTATGAATTAAAGAAGGTTGTTAACAAAAGAGTGACATGATTGTAAGCAATAATTTCCATGATGAGTCAGGTAAACCATGCTTGAAGTATAATTTGAGGGGCCCTGGCACCTTCCTAATCTCTGGGCCCTCTTCCTGTATTGTCCGCTTCCCCATCATTCATGTGTGGGCCCGATTTTTCTAGATTCTGGAATTTGGGCCCCAGAACTCGATTGTCAGATTTGTGGGCAGTTCTGGGGCATTCCAGCTTACTTTAACCCCTGCAGGTAAACGCTTGATTCTGAACCACCCAAGTTCTGTCCTTGCATGAATAACTAAGGGTACAAAGACAGAGAAAGTCTTCAAATGACATTAGAGCCTATTGTAAGCTGAGGAAATTTCTGCTCCTGCATGGCATTTTACCTTGGAGATGATGTATAAGTCTGACTGTTAAAGATTATTATTAAGAATCAGCTACACTGAGGAAGGGAGAGGCATGCACTACTGCTGAAGTCAATCTAATTTACATCACTCATGGCTGTGAAAGATACTGCCCTACATGACCCAAGTTACAGCAACCTAAATGCTGTCCTCACCAGTGTTATGTCTGTGGGAACTGCTCTCCCACCAGCAGAGCTGCCCCCCTCTCACTGAGATGGAGTAATTATGCAAATAGAATGAGCATTCTCCGCTTGACATACAGAGTCTTTACCAGGTGCTCTATAGGGACACAGCTGCAGCAATGCAACTGTGCTGATGTAGTGCTTCTAGTATAGACCTGCCTTGAGAAATAGGAAGTACTGTTGGCAAAAGAGATTGTCTTTATGGAGTTCTTTCTGAGGGAAAAAAAAATATACATTTATTGTTAAAGAAGCAGATGTGAGTGTTAACTGAAGAAGAGCCTAGAAACAAGAAAATAATAAAGCAAGGGCCACACAGTTATAAATAATGCAGAAATATGTATATGAGATAGTCACTGAGTTTGAAATCTTGAGTTTAGACATTAAAACAGAATTTCCACATGCAGAGCCTAACAAATAACTTACCTTAAATTGAGATTACTCCAAGAAACCACAGGGCTCCAGAACTGTAAAAGAGAATAGAGCCTGGAACACAGATTCAGAACTGCTGGTTGTTCTTGACTTAACAGCAGAGAAAAACAAGACTTCTCCTTTTAGTGGCCTTTGTGCGTTCCCAGTCTTGTGAGGTGCTGATGGTTCAAGCTTCCTCATCAGAGAATTTTAAGAATGTTAATGTGTAGAGTGGTGGGTCCCAACATTTTCTCTGCCATGGCACCCCTTGCTACCTTTAATTAATTTGAGACACACCAGCATATACCAGTAGTTTCCAAATGAACTCATGAATATTCCTGAGCCAATGAGCCAATCCAGAGCTCTCTTGAGTAGTTTTTCAAAAAATTTTGGGGCACACTTGCTCAGACCTGACAGCACGCCTGCATACCATGGCACACGTGTTAGGAAACACTGGTGTAGAGGTCATCTAAAAGAAGTCTGATTATAGGTGAGAAAAATTCAGTTTTTCTTCAATTAACTTCTTCAAGATCCCTCTTCTGGGATTACTCAGTGATGCAACTTGGCCCATCAGTGCATCACGAGAGTGTGAACGTACAAAGGTCATCTGAAAGAACTCCAGCTATGATGATACATATTGAATGTATACATGTAATTAATTTTTTTTTTTATATACAAATTCTTGTTGGGTTAACATGATGACTCTTTATGGTGAATTCTGTTACAAGAAACATTTTAAAGAAATCATGTAGCCTCAGTTGTCTGTTTTGTATTGTCGCTTCTGAATCATCGCTTTATGCAAATCAGTGAAATCAAGTCTGTGACTTGCAGCATTGCAAACCTCCATCTTGCAAAGACAAGAGCAATATTTGTTAAGCTCTTTATTGCCAACGAAAGTAAATTAAATTATTATCAGCACTAACTGGCAATTCTACAAGCTGTTAAATTCTTTACCTTCAGCCCGGTGGCATTCAAGGGTGTGCATAATACTATCCTGCCTTTGAGTAACCTCAGGGAAGCTCCTTTCAGTCTAATCCAGATAACTGAACTATCACTGGCAAGTATAAAGGAAAGCAAACACATCTGAGCTAATGGCTTTTAAATATATTTGATCCATATGGCTAAATGATTGTTACATGCAGTTACTATAACCATTGAATTCCAATAATTATATGGTCCTGGCATCCTGCTGGTGTTTGTTTACCTCCCATGGCTTTAAAACAAAATAGTGATATAAAAAAAATCTATTGCCACCTACTGTACCAATGTATAATTAAAAAAAGAGAAAAAATCTGATATCTGTTCCTCTGATATTGAATCCTCTGTTTATTTCTCTGCCCCTTGTTCTTTTAAAAGAAAAAAAATCTATAAAAATGAATAAATAATATATTGATTCCAGTATAAAATGACAGCCCCAGATGAGATTGTTCTTCTCCAGCATACAATTACAGTTATATTACTTGAATTCATGATTGACTTGTTGTTCATTTCTCATGTTAGTGACTTTCATTCTATGAATTATTCTGTTTGTGTCTGATTGCACCAGAATAGCAATCTGTTATAGAGCTCCCATTTCCCAGTCACCTGATAACAGAGGCTTTGTGGAAAAATTAAAGTGAATGATTTTTCTACACTGAAGTTCAAACTCAGCTTGTGAAGTCAAATCTAAACACCCAAACATGAATTTGCTGCTTACTTTGGTTTTTAAGAATTGTGTTAGTATAAAATGACAGCATCAGTGTGGAAGTATAAATCATCCTTTTTGTCAAAGAAAGCAATTTTTCTGCCGTCACCTTGGGAAATGAGAACTTTCTCAAATTTGCTACCTTGATGATCATAGAGTCAATTCCTTAATGGATGAAATAAGTGTCACCACAGTATAATTGCTGTTCAATAGGATCCCAGTCCCTCATCATTCAAACCCATGCCCTTACTCTCTGACTTACGAAATGTGAGTTGATGCCTACAGATGTTGTGATCTGAGGAAGTGGGTGCTCCTTCATGAGGGTCCCTTCTACATTCCTTCTTTCCTGTAAATGTGGAATTGGACTGGGAAGAGGGAAGTTGAGTTTACACCTCCTTTGGACACTCATTAGCTGCTTCAGAGATTCCAGTGAACTCCCCTGCCATTCTTCATTTAAGCATTCCTGGATGTCCAGCAGCAATTTTTGATGCAAAAACTACCCTGCCACACACATACGCATTACACTCTAAGTGATGTGGCTTTCAGAGCTGTGTTTGTGGGGTTGCTCTCTCTGGGGTCAGGAAGGAATTCTTCCCTCAGCAATGTATCCAGTGAGGTGTTTCACTTTCTTCACACCATTTTATGGTTTTGGTAGAAGTGTATTAAGAAAAAAGGATATTACTTGTCCACGCCTGCAAAATAGCAATGGGGAGATTAATAAATATAAATAATAATTTTCACAACTTGTGGCCAGTGTGCAGAGTCTTCAAAGGCACAGTTTTGGGGGCAGACCATAGAACATGATACAAGAGGGACAGGTGGATCCAATTAACTTGAAGATTAAGGAGAAGTCTTAAGTGGTCTCAGAATTAACTTCCTCTTGTCCATGCCCTCATTCTCACTCATTATTGTAACTACCAGTAATGCTACCTTAATGGCTACTGTATTTACATACTTGTCCATTAAAAATAAATCCCAAACCTCCCTCTGTGCTGTTCATTACAGTTTAAATAATTTTAAATTTGGCATACAAGTGTTAAATTGTAGATTAATTTGTAGCTGACCATTACGAGGAATGTGCTAAATGAGTTGGTACTGGTGTGAGTATGGGTGACTAACGAATACTAGCTGACACTTAATAGCCTGCCTACCCACTCTGCTTTATTCATGATTTTTCTTGATTAAATGGCAAAGTTAATTTGTCTGACTTCCTGATGTGCCATCCTTTTGTTTAAAGATTCATTATTGTACAACACAATGTGATTTAGCATAATGAGTATATAACAAATTGGTAACCTCCCTTATTAACATGTCACACATACCTGTCATGTGTTTGATGTATGCACACTAACATCTGTTAGCTATGTAAAAGTAAATCCACCAATGACTCTTCTTTGCAAAGCTTGCGCACACATACCCACCATAACTTCCCCTCATCTACTCCCCACCCTACTCCTTCTGCACAGTTGGTGCCCCAAAGAGCACACACAGAAGTTTCTTTGCTCTGCTTGGAGTGGATGTACTCACTCATGGGATGTTATTTTCTTTGCATGCTTGTAAACCACAACTACAAGCATAAGTTTATTGTATGTTGCTTGTATAGCCTTCAGTCCTATCAAAATGGACTGCTGCTAAGTGCTACAAAGTGGAAACACGCATGTGTTTGCATGCATAAACTTGGGAAACCCTATTCCAGGCAAAAAAAAAAAAAAAAAGCTGCCACTTTGATGTGACTAATAGAAATCCTGAAGTGGCTTGTTTGCATGTCATCCAGAACGCTCTTCAAGATTGGAATTGTTTCAGAAAAGCTCTGATGTTTGTGCCATGGGAACAAACTTAAAGGATGTAATATTCAACAGCATATTTGACAGTGTGGTAATTAGCAGAATGACTTATCAGAAATGTGAATTGAGTTTTGCTCCTATTAAAGTTTCCTTTGTGAACTCTTGCATTAAATACATAGTGTTCCTCATTTAATTCTTAGAGGACTCTCTCCTTTCAAACCTCAGTGAACAGATTGCTAATACTTACTACTTTTCCCTCTCCATTTACAGCTCCCTGTGGAGGAAACTTGACAGGCTCATCAGGTTTTATTCTTTCACCAAACTTCCCTCATCCCTATCCACATAGTAGAGATTGTGACTGGAGTATCACTGTTAATAATGACTATGTTATATCACTAGCATTTATCAGGTAAGCTTCATCTAACCACACTGAAAAAAAAATGTTTACATCATTACCACTGGCAGCTGCTCAGGCTCTATAGGGTGAGAGCTGGTAGTACCTAGTGCACATTAAGGAACAATTAGAAGTATCAATAATTGTTACTTTTGTCAGCAGTCTCTGCAGAGAAAAAGGCTGAATAAGCACAGAGACTTGAACATACAGGGGCCTCAATCCTGCAAGGTGCATTCAGTTGCAGAGAGCCGTTAACTCCCAGAAACCAAACTGGAATGGAGCATTTTAAAGGATCAGGCGTACAAGAGATTCTCTCCATGACAAGGTTGGGAAGACAGAATAGTATGCATTCTATGATGCAAAAGTAAAGATTTCAGTGGTAAAAAGGCTGTCAGTTCAATCTGTTTTAGTAGGAAAGTACTATTTGGATCCAGTTTTGTTAGCCCACATCATTACATAAAAATATAGTTCATGTGAATAATTTTGCCTGGTAATTAAATGTTATTTGTTAAATCCTTCTATCATAATGCAGTATTTAATACTTGTAGCAAGTTACCACATCTGACTCTCCTCTGGCACCTCAGGTCCCACTTCCTCTCAGTACCCAGGCTTTCACAAATGACTCACAAGTCTTCCCAGTTGCCATCGCCCATGCTCTTTATTTACAAAGCCTACAACACACCACTGCAGTTCCATTATTCCAGGAGCTCTGAGACTCAGTAGGCAGTCAAATATACAGCTTTTCCTTGTCCTGCCTGACCACACCTTCCCACTTCTGGTTTCCTGCCTATGTACTCCTCTGGGGCAGATCTCCAGCACTTCTATCTTGCTGCATGAAAACAGCTCTGACTCAGCCTGTTTACTTGGGCACTGGCTCCATTCCTGTGAGCCAGGGCACACAGAGCAACTGAGGGGTTTATCCTCTCTGCTTCACTACAATACTGTTTCAGAAAACTGAACTGAAACCAGGAATTCACACAGAGAATTTTGCTGTCTGCAGAATATTGAAATGATAAAGGAAAGTCAGAAAGGTTTGTTGAAAACTTTGAATGTAAAATTGAAGGTGTTTTGTTTGTTTATTTACTTATGTATTTATAGTAATGCCCAAAGACTCCACTCAAGTTTGAAGCACTATTGTGCTCAGAATTATACAAACAGGAAACAAACGTTTCCCTGATTTTTGGTCGTATTATAAAAAATGCTTTGTAATAGTACTTTTTAATGTTTCCTTTCATCTTATCTATTGCCTTTCAGTGATTTATTACTCAATAGCAAAATATGCAGATCAAATAGATACTTATATCAGTAATTTTAGTATGTCATGGGTAAGCTTTTCCTTTTATGCCCAGAAGTCTCCGATAACTCATTTGATATCATACATTCCAAGACCAAAATGGACAATTATGATCACCCCATCTGACCTCCTGTGTAATATAGACTATACAGTTTCCCCATAATAATTCTTAGGTTTTATTATTATTATTATTGTTGTTGTTGTTGTTGTTGTTGTTGTTGTTGTTGTTATTTAAGAAAAAAACTCCAACCTTGATTTAAAAAATGTCAGTGATGGAAAATCCACCATGACCCTTGATAAATTATTCCAGTAGACAATTTAGAAACAGGTTCATTGAAGTATTCCATGTTGAATTGAGTTTAGGTGCTGTTAACATTGTAATGCAAAATGAACTGTTTGCTACTAAAAATGCTGATTGGGATGTTATAGATGCTATCTGAGTCAATTAAATGATTTTAGTCCACTGGAGCTGGTGGTTCAGTTGACAGATATAATATAAAAATGATTCTTTGTAAATTAATATGTTATTTATAGTTATACCATGAATAGGTTAGCTGGTTTACTGATCATTTCAGAATCTATAAAATTGACAAACAACTTAATACAGCACTTTAGAACTCTTTATTATTGTGGCACATCACAAAATCATAGCATATAGTTTATTTTATTACACTTTACTAACATGTCATGTACAGTGTAAGTATAAAACCCATGCACCAATAAATGATTCCAAATTCCAGACATATAATATTGTTTTCCCTTGTGAAATAAGAGCTACTGTAAGTGGCTCAGTCCCTATTCAAAGTCCAAGTGGCACCAACTCTGTCATGACCACAGTGAAATACAACTCTGAATTTCTGTCCCCTAAAGTACCAGGGAGATCACTTTCACATATATGATGCCCAGTTCTTCTATATGATAAACCTGTTTCCCCATATTCATGTCCAATACCTTGAGGAGGCTGAAACAACAAAGGTTATCTAGAAGTTATGAAATAATATTGGCCTTGTGTCCTGGCTGGAACCTGCTCCTGCCCCCAAAGGCAGTTCTGGGTTCCTGGTCAGGACTGGATCCCACTGCTGGGAGTAGCTCTGGGTCCCAACTAGGGCTGGTTCCCTCCCCCCAGTGGTGGTGGCTCCAGGACCCTGGCCAGGGCCAGATGCCGCTGCCTGTGGCAGCTCCAGGTTCCCTTCTGGTGGCAGCTCTGTTAACTGACTGAGGTCCGCTCCAGCCACTGATGGCAGCTGCAGCTTCCTGGCCAGGGTCAGATCCCACAGCCAGGGGCAGCCCTGGGTCCTTGGCTGGGGCTGGATCCTGTCTGTGGTAGCGGCTCCAGGTTCCACCACTGGCAGCAGTTCTGAGTCCCCCATTGGGGCCAGGTCTTGCCACCACCAGCAGATCCAGGTTGTCAGCTGAGTCTGGATCCTGCTGCTGCCAATGGTCCTGGGACCTTGACTGAGGGTGGATACCACCACCAGCAGTTGATGCTTTCTGCCTCCCTGCTGAGGCAGGAATTATTCTCAGCCTGAGCCTGCTGCTGCCTCAGTGGTGAGGCAGGGAGCAGCCAATCAGGGAGGCAATGCCTCCCCATACTACTTATATATTTCTGCCCTGACTAAACCCCTTGTGTCATTAGGGCTATGTCTACATCTAAAAGCTTAGCTCAGACTTGCTTAGTCCAAACTAAGCAGTTCCAGGTTAGTCCCACCTAGCCTCAGGCTAGGTGGGAATTTTAAAAAAGTAGCATGTTTGAACTAACCATTTAGTTTGAACTAGCTAAAGTGGCAAGTTTGAAAGAAAGGGTTAGTTTGAACTTCCTATCTGAACTGATTATTTCAAAGTAAGCTTTGCCTAGTTCAAAGTAAAAAAAAAAAAAAAGAGAGAGAGAGAAAAAAAATTAACTGGAACTAGCCAAAAGCTAGTGCAGACAAGGATCAAATTAGTTTGGATTAAGCCTCCTTGATCTAGACAAATTTGCTAGTATAGGCATAACCTAGAAGGCTATGCGCTCTGAGTGCCAGAAAGTTCAGTTTCAGGGGATGACATATTATGTACACTCTGCAACTACCCTTATAATGTATACTAACATATGGCTCTCTGTGTTATAGCTTGATAGTGCCTCTGGAATTTCAAACCCCAGCATTTTGCACAACTAAAGAAATAATTTGAAACCATTTCTCTCTCTTTCTCTGTCTCTCTCATATCTTGGTAATATCTTTTTCTCTCATTACTTGTTAATATTTTTCTGAATTTGACACTCTGAATCAGGGCCATAACTAGGGCAGGGCGAATGAGGCAAAGCCCTGGGAACCAAATTTTAGAGGGCACTGCCAGACCTTACTTGGTCCCAAGGAGGAATGTGCCTCTTCCAAAGGCAGATTCCTCCAGTAGCCAGGCAAGGGCTGAAGGACTTTCTTCAACCCTGCCCCTGGACATGCCAGCTGAGCTGGTTGGCCGGTAGGGGATGCACCCACCCTGCCTTTCCCTGGTTGGCTGGCCAGCTGCACCGGCTGGCTGGTGGGGCAGGCACCCCCTTGCTGGACCCCCAGCCACGCTTGCCAGACAGTGGGGATGGCACCCTTTGTTGTGCCCCTGGCCAGTCTGTGCCAGCGGAAGGGAGAGGCACCCCCTGCCAAGCCTCTGGTCCCTCTCTCCTTGTGGTGGGGCCACATCCGGCTCCCCACCTCTGGGACTGATTGGACTCCGGGCCAGATCGGGGCCCTGGTTGGGGGGCACCCTTGAGGCTGCTTGCCCTGCGTGCTGGAAGGCCTAGTTATGGGCCTGCTCTGAATTTAAAAATATTTATATCTGTGATTATTCTTTAGAAAGATGTTGCATGGTTTCCAGTCTGGCAGGAAAACTATAATAATAAAATTTAATAAAATCACAACTTTGTGTTTTATAATGAATCATTGTCAAAAATCATTACTATTTAGTGCCCCCCCCACTTAGAAACAGTGCTGGTAAACACTCAGTGGAATTGATTAGATTTAGGATATCACACAAAGCATACTCTAGCTAACATTTCCTTTCTTGTTTTAATTTTTATAGTTTCAGTATAGAACCAAATTATGACTTCCTTTATATCTACGATGGACCAGACAGCAATAGTCCATTAATTGGAAGTTTTCAAGATAGCAAGTTGCCAGAGAGGATAGAAAGCAGCTCAAATAACATGCATTTGGCTTTTCGAAGTGATGGATCTGTTAGCTTTACTGGTTTCCACCTGGAGTATAAAGGTAAGTTCAAAAGGTGAATAAATTATTTATTTATTTGTGTTTGGTAAAATATTTTTGTTGATTGTTCATTTGGTTTATAGTGTACACAGCACAGACATGAACACAGTTTGATGCAAAAAATGAAAGGAGTTTTGTGGCACTTAAAGACTAAGATAATTATTTATCACATGAGCTTTTGTGGGAGACAGTCCCACAAAACTTACAGAATGGGATGAAAATAAAGGGGATCCCCTCTTCAAAGTTTCAGACAAAGTGGGATTTTCTCACACAAAAGCTCATGCCATAAATAAATCTGTTAGTCTCTAAGCGCCACAAGAATCCTTCCTTTTGGGTTTACTAGACTAACACAGCTGTTCCTTTGGAACTTGATAATTTGATGCAAAATATTTTACTTTCTGAATATTACAGCAGGGTCAGAAGGCAGGAGGAGAGCAACAGTATTGGGTTCTGGGATGACTTAAAGTCCCTTCCCCACAGTAAGGAAGCAGGAGAGTAATAGTGTATAAACCTCAGAATGATCAGAGTCTTGTTCCCTGTAGACAAAGGAGAGGATACTTGAGATTAGTTAGAACGCCTGAGGCCAGTGGAGGCCTTGCTAAGAGCCTAATTAAAAATCTTGCTCCAACCAAACAGGGGAGAGAGTGAGGAGAGCTGGTGATACTGTTGGAGGAGTGTTGGAACTCACTGGATAACCAGGAATTGAGGCGAATCAGAGAGCCAGGAATTAAGGTGCCCAAGGGGAAGGAGCACAGGTTGCCCAGAAAGCTAAAGAGGCAGGGTATAAAGAAAACTTGGAGAAGGAGTCACAGCCTCAAGCAATGGGGGCTACTGGAGTGGCCAATTCCAGAAAAGATGATGCCCTGACCCACCACAAGGAGGAAAGTGTGAGATCCCCTTTAGCAGAGCCACAATATGCAGAATTACATTAAAATGTATAATTTGAGGTCAGAGTACTGAAAAAAAAAAGAATTATCTCAGTGTGGGACTGATTATATATACACACTTTAAGATATACTCTTTCTGCCTTGGATTTCATTGTAAATGTAAATATTCAATAGACTTGTTTCTCAAACCCACATTTTAGGACATTAGTTTACAAAGTACAAAACAAAATGTAGAATAGCAATATTTAATTTGACAGAATTAATATACATGGGTGTGTTCACACAGCACTCTTATTTCGAAACAACAGAGGTTGTTTCAAAATAAGAATTACCCTGTTCACACGATGCACGGTTGTGTCGAAACAACGTGTTCCATTGTTTCGAAACAACAGTGTTGTTTTGAAATAACTTAAACCCCATGTGGGGACGAAACAACGTTGTTTCGAAACAATTGTTTTGAAACAATGCCGTCTGAACATGTTGTTTCGAAACAACGGTGACTTGTTTAGAAATAACTTGTCTAAACCTGCTATTTCACTTTGAGCTTCTTTCCTTAATTCGAATTAACAAACTGTTAATTCAAATTAACTTATTTTGAAATAATCCCTTATTTCGATACAAGTTGTTTCAAAACAACTTGGATCGAAATAACCCCCTGTGTGTGAACGTAGCCCATGTGATAGCTTATTCCAACTAAAATGTAATAAGAACTTGCAAATTAGCACATCAGATCCATGTAAGGTATGCTGATAAGATGCAAAAGATGATGAAAAGCTTTGAAATTAAGTCTGTTAAATCAATGATCTAATGACAAGGAGACTTCAAATAGTTTTACATATTGGTACATCTTACATCTGTCTGTATTAAGTTTTAACAGTGAGCAATAAAGTAGATCTTTGCATATTTATCGTAGGCAATATCTGTTTTAAAGGAATACAACTTTCTTTCTGGGAGGAATAATGCCTACTGTAAAATGTTGCTGAATATGTACTTACAAAGTAGACAACAGTGAGTCCAAATGCTATAAATCATACAGCCGATGCATTTTAAGCTCATTGGACCAAATGGTTTCTTCCACTTCTTCAGACATCTGGAGAGTAAAAGAGAGTTACAGTTATGTGATTTGCATGTCACATTGTCAAATCCCACAGAAGCCCTTTTTATTTCTTCACAAGGATTAAGTTCCATGAGAACAGTTTGGCCTGACAGAGGTCTGTTCTCTAGGGCATCATTTCCCCCTCAGTGTACAGTGGTTTCAACAATAAATGTATGCTAAATCCAAATACATTAATTTTCCTCAGTTTCTCCATGTCAAAACTCTGGTCAAACTACCCCTTCTGGACATTCATCAGGCTGTTGTATTTGGCTTCCATCACAAAATCTATCTGGTTTTAATTCCCCTTTGGTCTGGATACACTCTAGTCATTCTTTCTTGTTTCTTTGGGACTCCAAGCTTAGCCCCTGAACACAGACTCTTTTTCTGATACCACTATTGGAAGTGGAACCCTGTATTACAGCTGTCCAGACCTCAGAGTTAGTGCTGATCCCCTCAAGAGTCCCAGAAGCTGACACACAATCTTCCCATAGCTTCATTTACAGTTTATCCCTTCAGGGCAGTGGTGGTACCAGAAGTAAATAACAAACAGACTTTACAAATTTCTACCGATCAGTCTTCCTGTTAGAGACATACAGACCCAGAAAAAACGTTATGCTGTTCTTTGTCTGAATCTCCTCGCCACTCTTGAATGTTCATTAGGATTTGGGTCAGTGTTCTTTCAGCGTTCCAAGTCCCATCTCATGGACTTCATCCCTTTTGGCTTCAGAAATAGAATGTGAAGTTTCCTCTTTGATTCCTCTTTCCAGTTTCCTTCTACTTTGGCTGGTCTGATAGTTACAGGATTCTTTCTGCACAAGAAGCATGAACCTAAGTCTCTCAGCAACTGTGTTTTAAATGCCAGTCCTAAAGTCTGGTTTCTTTGTTCTCCTTCCATAGACATTTCATTCCTCCAATCCCTGTCCTTATAAAGCAATGGGGACAATTGCAGGCATCTGCTTTAGCATGCTCAGTGTTTTGCCAGAGCACGGTCCTTAAATATTAATAACTTGGGTTTTGTTTGTTTGTCCTGTACCTTCTTCCAGATAATGTGTGTTGTACATGACTGGGCTCTTCCCATCCCGTGACTAATTTACTTACATGCTGAAGTTGAAGTTGTATGCAAAGTTCATAGTAACAAGCAAAATTTATAAGTTGTATATAGATATGGCCCCAAAACATCACATCCCACCTTTAACAGATCATCTATGCTTGCTCCTAGCAGAGCATTGAATAATGATAGTTAGGCAGGAGCACCAAGGCAACACTTGTAGGGACAGGTGATGATAAATATTCTGAATTATGTCAGTTTTAAGGATTATAAATCTCTTTTGACTTCTTTTTAGGGGACACTGTGTTCCCCAATGGATACAGAACAATAAGTCATAAATTATGCGAGTGCAATTACTATTTCTTTTGCTTAGTACTGGAAGTTGTGTCCATAGTTGTGATGAAAGAATTAGGCCAATAAAATTATAATTTTTCAAAACAAATAGAAAATAAATGCAGATTAAATTTTAAGCCTATCATTATTGTCATTTGTATTATAAATAACTGCACTATTTTTATTTACATAAGAGATATTAAGATGCTATTTGGTAGACACTATAAAGACACTTGGAATGATGCACTGCCCAATGAATCGAGAACATTGGAATTCTAATCCATTGTCTTTATTTTAGGACCTCTAAATTTTTAATCTCAGTAAACTCTTGGCCTCATTGATATTTATGTGCCAGGAATTCCACAGGTTACTTTATTGATATCTTTCAGGCAAGTGTAGAGAAAAGAATCCTTATTCAAAAGCAATTCAACTTCCAATAACCTCAGATACTTTTTTTCTCGCTTTCCATCCATCCATCCATCCAAATATTTTGTATAAGTTTTTTTTTTTTCTCCTCCAACACAGTCCAAGCTCTTCCTGCCTGTCTTTCTGGTTACAAAGAAATGAAAAGTAAAACACAAACTAATACCTAACTTGATAAGCTAAGTGAATTCATAGCAAAACATCTCTCATCACATGCTTTGGCAGTCTTCCTGCTTGGAAGTAAGCCATAAGCTCTTCCCCAGTCCAATGCTCCTTTCCTTATCCTTCAGGCATTGTAGATGTCATGGGCAGACAGAAAATGAAGAGAAGGATGACCTGGAGTCTATCATCCACATTTTTACATCTCCTCCTCTTCAAAAATCATTTCTAGCTGGGGTTGAGGCAGCAGCAAGTCTGTTTGCATGGGACTTCCAGGTGCTCCATTAACAAGATATAAATTTTTCACTCACACCCTTCTTCTTTCCAAAGAACGCCATTTAACCATGTGATAGTTCGGTTGATTGTGTTTACACCTGGTTGAGGTGCTGTTTAGCCTTTTGTCTCTGGGAACTGGTTTGAAGCTGTTTTCTCAGACTTGGAACATATCGTATGCACTAAAAATGTATAACTTTAGGTATAATGTTGAAACACACATTTTACCAGGAAAATAATGTTCATCAGAGTATCAGTTTTCAACCTCATAAAAATGCTTTGTACAAAATCTATCATAGCCCTGTAAAAAGGATGATTATAAGGGTACAGCCTGTCAGACTCCCCTCATTCTGTTTGTGAATGCAGGGGAAAATATCTTGTAAACTGAGGGATTTTGAAATCAAGAGGCCTGGGTTCTTTTCCTATTTGCTGTGCAACTTGGGAAGAAAACTTTTTTTTGCTGTGTCTCAGGATTTGCCATTTGTAAAAATGATTGGATTGTTCTCTCCTAAAGTGATTTGAAATCTGCTGCTGCAACTGTAAGTGACAGTAGTATTTATTCATTAGGTTGTGTGGAAACAAGGGGCCTAATCCTACTTCACCTTCATTCTCTAATGTGGGGAGAACTCCCTTTGAAGTCAGTGTTGGGGACGAAATGATAACTTTTGCATACAGATTTATTTCAAATTAACTTTTGAAAACTGGGATATGAGCAAGAGGGGATATTTTATTTCCTCATTAAAAACAAAAACAAGGATTAGGATTATTTTATTACCATTGGATCTACTTCTGGAGGCCTCAGGCAGAATAATCCTTTACACTATGAAATGTCTCATTGTCCTCTGAAATTGATATTACTCAGCATATTGTACAGGTATCAGAATCACACCTATGGTGATATCCAAAAACTATGCATTAGTACAAAGGAACCATAATAATGTCTCATATCATCTATTTGCATTAATACTTTTTCACCCTTCAGTTTCAGTCCATTGTTTGATTCTTCACATACGTGTTACAGTTCACCTAGCTGCTATAAATAAATACCCAAAATTAAAAGAAAAATATTCAATAGCAAAGGATGGATTGCTGGAGCATGTACAAAAATGAAAATATAGTAATGACACAGTAGACTTTGTGGTCGCCAGACTGCTCTTGTTCATCTTTCTCTCTCTATCTCCCCCCCCCCCATGTGTGTCAGTGGTGCTTCGGAATACCTCTTGGGCATAAGTCACTCTATAGTAAGACAAAGACACTCTTAGGGCATGTTAACATAACAAAATATGACACTAGAAATAGCAAATGCAATTAATGCATTTAAATTAGTGACAACAAAGAACTGTTGGCTTAACTTTTGATCCACTAATATTATATTTTTTTCAATTACATGTTCTTTCTTCATAAAGGCAGTTGTGGCAGATTGTCAGTCTTGAGCCTGTGCATCTAAGGTGGGACCAAAAGGGGAACTACTGTAGTTCAAAGTACAGAGACTAGCACTTGGTTGCAAATCCAAGCCAGCTCTGCATCAGGTCTTCATGCTTCAGTGGTGTAACAGTGGAGTTACTCAAGCAAAATTTTTTTTTCAGTGAAGAGTAGCTCGATTGGAGTTACTTGAGTAGAGTAACTCATGTGTGGCTGATCCATTGAGCTCAGGGAGCTTGAGTGAGAATAGCCATGCTGTGAAATGCGGCTCAAACACATAGTGATTTAATTAGCAGTAGAGAGAAATTGGATTAACAAATGGTGAGTTGTGTTTAACCTGAACTGCTGACTGTATATGCATCCCCACTGTATTACTAGGTCAAGAATAGTAACATTTGAGCTTCATCCCTTGTGAGCCTCTGGGGAGCATAGGGGACACAAGTTGGAATTTAAAGCATTACTTAATTAAGGTGGACATTTTTGTGTGTGGATGGGAATTAGAACTGAAACAACACTCAGATTAATGGTGCAATGAAGAAAAGTTATCGGATTCTTTGTGACTGCATTTGGTTTGTGAACTAGCCTTCATCAGTGCCAATTGCCATATACATTAGTGCTGCACAAAGAACTTGAACGGCATGACTCCACTGGCATCAGAGATGTTTGATTCTCCCTGATAATCCTTTCAACTGTAGTTTTTTGCTCCCATCCCCCCTTTGGTTCTCCCCTGTTTCCTCCTTTCTCCTTCAGAATGGAAAAGCAGCTTGGTAGCTTTGAGAAGTACCCCTCCAGTTCTAGTATGTTTATCATGGATAGGAATGATATTAATATCCTATTTTGTGGAATACATCATGACAGCTTTGTCTTTGAACTTTAATCATGGATGTCACTGTAAGCTGGATAGAGCGCCTGAAAATTCTCCTCACTTTTACTGTCGATTCTCTTATGTCGGATGCATAGTGTCCTTAAAAGCCTTGAATGTTTTCCTGCAACTATCCAATGTAGAGATACCACTTTAGCACTGATACTTTACCAGCATCATTCACGGAAGCATAAGTCACATTTCAACTGCCTCAAAGCATCCAATGACACAAGACACAGCAATGTTAAAACTTCACATACAGTAACTGCTATTTTTGGTTTTGTCCCACTATCCACACAGGCCCATTTGTATGGATAGGGAAGAACTCAGTATCTGACCAGAGGAGGGAACAGGAATTATTGGTCAGATTGTTTTGATAGTAGATCAGAATAGAAAGCACATGTTTCAAAAGGGTGTAGAACTTGAGAAGTCTGATGTCTCTGAATTTATGTTGCTCTTCTGAGCTGCTCAGAAACAGACTAAAAGAAAGGTACAAAAAAAGGATTTCTGATATTGTGAAAGCCCATGCAGACCCTGTTGCTGCATATTAACAGCTTTTCTACCTTTGTCATATGTTTTAAAATCCAATTTACAGACCTCGTTCTTCCATGTTAATTCAACAGCTATTTCAAATTTCCAGTAGTAAGATGAAGATTCTGCATATTTTATATTTTATTTCAAAATACACTTATTAAGATGGTACAGCTTAGCTTTATTTTATAGCAACATTGTTAGTTTTTAGTCAACATGCATGGAAATCTATCACAACTGTATCTTTGGAGAAGAGAAAATTAATAACTGTAATTGCTGCTCACTGAAGATATGTGATGTGACAGATCACCAGTCTCCTAGATACCTCCTTTCAGTGTTAAGTATTTTGTATTTGCAGCTGATGTTACATTCTATATATGACAAATTATTCCACCTCATGCTCTCTCGCTCTATCTAATTTTTAAATAGCACCTATATCTATAGTGATGGATGAAGAAGCTTTCTTTCTTTCTTTCTTTCTTTCTTTCTTTCTTTCTTTCAGCATGGAGGGAATGGACTTTTTCCTTTATGGTGATATGATTTTATTTTATAGAGCTTTGGTGGTTTTGTGGTCATCCCATTCTGTTCCAGATATGAATTCCAGACATGTGGGCCTGTCTCAAAAATAGCTCTGACTCCTAAACACAAGCTTCATGAATTCTCTAGTTGCAACAGAGAGGATATGGTTACGATGAGGTGGTCCTGCAGATAAACTGTGCTTTTTGAGAGATCACATATTATAATGCCAGAGACAATAATAATGCCACAAATACTAGAAAGTGGCTTCCCTAAATAAATAAATGTCAATGCATACTGCCTATGTTTATGTAATCCTCTTTTCCCTTTCTTGGTTACTTAGGAGTAGCCAAACTCACTTTTATGCTAGGGTGCCTGACAAAGGTGAAGGAGATCCTGAGTATCCCGGTGGCAATATGTAATATATGAGAATCTTCTATTACTCCCAACCCCGCCCTAATCCTTTTACTTATAAGAAAAAAAAATAATCTGTGGTGCATCCACCTTGCTGGGCCTGGGCCAAACAGATGGCAGGCCTTTTAAACCTCCAGGAATAAACAACAGCTGATCTATACAATGGGTTTAACCCCAAAGTGCCAGCTATAAATTGTATATTAACAATATACAATTAGGTTAGTGTTAACACACCTTTACATAACATATTATTAAAAATAACAGATTGAGATTAATTTAAATGTCAGACCTACTTTAAATCAAGAAGGGGTGCTTAAATAAATCAATTAACAAATGCAGTTAACAGCAGTGAACAACTTAAACTTTGTGCATTTTTCACCAGCACCAGTTACTCCTCCCCTGAACATGTGCTCTTCTGAACTTCTAAGCTCTAGACCAGGGGTCTCAAATGTATGGCCCAAAGGCCACATGTGGCCCCTCGAGTTATTTCTTGTGGCCTGCAACAGCACTATTGTTATCAGTATTTATACTACCATTGTATGAAAAGATTTCAGTGGTGTGGCCCTTGGGCTACCATACTAGTCCTCATATGTGGTGCAGCCCTTAGGCTAACATACTAGTCCTTGTGCAGCCCTCATGCTGATTTGAGTTTGAGATCCCTACTCAAGACAATTCCTTGCATGGGCATAAAGACCTTGAAGCTTTCAACAGTACTTTGTCACTCCAGTAAAAGTTATGCATTCAAGTCAACAAAGGGTAGATAAGTTCTGCCTGTAGATTAATCCATGTTCCACAACTGCTCTAAAGATGGGTCAGTACCCTTTGAAGCCTGGTTAAAAAATAAGATCTTTTCTTCTATGAAAACCATTTACAGTCTCTTCATTTTCCTTGTCAGCACTTTCCTAAACACATAGAACTGGAGCTTTGGTTACTCACACTGCTTTCTCCAGGACAACTTCCAGAGGGGTAGTTGTATTAGTCTATTTCAGCAAAGCAAAAAACAAACTGTTTTCCCTGCATCCGAAACTCAGTCAGTCCTGGCCACAGGAAGAATCTTTGTGCTGGCTCTGATGAAGAACAATAATAGCCTTGGTGGTTCTCCACTTTGACAAACACCGGTAGTTTCTCATCATCAGCTACTAGCTTTCTAGTAGTAGTTTACTAGTAGCTCCTGGCTTGGGCAAAGCTTCAGAAAGCCACTTCCATTACCCCCTGACCAGGGGACCAGTAACACAGTCTCAGCTCATGAATCAGAACAGAGGACCACAGCACTAGCCTGGTTTCCTGTTTGAACAGAGTTCGGAGAAGACTCCCTGCAGTTCAGCACCTTCTTTTTTTTAACGTTCTTTTATGTCTCCACAAAAAAGCAGCCCATTCTATACTGTCTGTGCTTTCGAAGTTGGGCAAGGGAGGCTGCCTTTTTCACAAGATATAATAGGAGTTATAGGTTCCAAGGCTAGACTGCAGCACTCAGGATCTCCCCAACCAGAAGACCTCCCCCCAGTTAAGTTCAGAGGCTCCTTTTATGTAATTATACAATTAAATGTAACTATACAACTATTTTTGTATTCAGTCATTGTTATCTTACAATTTCTATATGGTAAGCATCCACACTGCAACAGTGTATAAGTGCTGATAAAAAGTTTAGAAAAAGGATGAGGTTTCTATGGGTCTTTTTGCCATGTGAAAGGACATTAAAATTCTAATGAAAAGTATGAAGTTTAAATAATGAACAAGATATTCCTTGATTCTTCATTTTGATGCAGATGTACCTTGAACATTGTATAATATGACTATCTTATTTCTTTCCTTTTGCTAATTCTTATACTAAATGAGTGGGTGAAATGCGTACTTCTCATAATCTAGTCAGTTGTCTTTTATTTGATCAACTAGCTACGATAATTTTCTGAAGTCAATCTCCCAGATATAGACACAAAAAGTTACATATATTATTAGCTTCTTCTGTCACATTCAGATATAATATACTGTTTCTATCTATCTATCTATCTGTCTATCTATCTGTCTGTCTGTCTAGATAGATAGATAGATAGATAGATAGATAGATTCTGATATAATATAATGTTCAATGGATTTTTTTTTTGCATTTCCTTTTTTCCTATTGGATAATGCTGCTAGTATTTAAAAATGCTGAGCTGCTATTTATTTAGAGTTTGTTACCTTCGTGTTGGTTCTTTGGCATTAGACAGTTTGTTATTTATATTCAGAAGGAAGAGAGAAACAAGAAGACCACATGCATGTGTTAGATGCTTTTGAATACTTCAAAATGAAAAGTTATAAACACTTTAGATAATATCAGGAATCTTTTCAGACTGAGTGCTCCAATAAGTAAAATAAACACATCTAAAAAGGAAGAACTTTTATAACATTTAAAATGGTAATCTGAAATGCTGATCATTTATATGCATTTGATTTAGTTATCAATTACATACTAACTGACCCTTCAGCTATGAGTTTTCGATCTATGGCTATGTCTACACTTAGCATGTTAATTTGAATTGACTGAATTTGAACTAATAATTATTAGTTCAAATTCAGTCAATTCAGATTGACATGGCCACACTAGAAACTCCAATTTGAACTAGCATGTCCACGAACTGGACTTGCTAATTCAAATTGGAGGAGAGGCACCATGGGAGGAGTGGCAACATAACCCCCAAAATGGGACATGCCACCACCCAATCACCTGCTGGGCTCCAGCCCTCTGAGCCCAGCTCTAGCCCCAACACAGCGAGAGCTGGGCAGGGGATCCTTCCCCCATGCCAAGCTCAGAAGGCAGGAGCCTGGCAGGGGATGTTTTCCCTTGGCACTCCTCCACGGATAGCACAGGAGGATCCCTTCTCTCCCTCCCCTGCTGTGTTGTCAGCATGGGGCTGGAGGAGTCCCTTATCCCTCACCCCAGCTGCGCTGTCAGAGCAGGGCAGAGGGAATCCTTTCTCCCCCAACCCTGCTGCACTGTCAGTGCCTAACCGGGGGAGTTCTCCCTGCCCGCATTGACAGCACAGCGAGGTGGGGGAGAAGCAGAGGCATTGTTGGCCAAGGGAGGGATCCGGGACATGGGCCCAGGCCCTGCCCCCTGTCCACAGGCCCCGCCCCCCAGCCTGCAGGTCATTCCCCCTGGCTAGGGACAGAGCCAGAAGCCACTGCGCTGCTGCAGGTGGCTAAGTCCCGCATCCCCGGCCGGTGATGGGCCTGCTGCCAGCACGTGCTGCCGGGCCCCGGATTGCCCACTGTGGCCACGGGCGGCCAGGCCCTAGATGCCTCGCCGGGGATGGGGCCAGAAGCAGCTGCAGGAGGCCAGGCCCCGCATCCCTGGCCGGGGATGGGGCTGCCGCTGCTCCGGGTACTCAGGCCCCAGATCCCTGGCTGGGGATGGGGCCGGAAGCGGCCACTGGCAACTGGGCCTTGGATCCCTGGCTGGGGCTGGGACCGCCACAGCTGACGGCGGCTGGGCCCCGGATATCTGGCCCAATTGGGCCTGAGATCCGGGACACCGGCTCTGGGGTTCGAGGCATGTGCTCCTGGGTGCCCAGCGCCAGCAATGCCTCTGGGGAGAAGGAACCCCCCACGGGCTGCTGCAGCCTCACAAGATGCACACGGCGACAGGGTCCCCTGCACATGGCTGCAGCCCTGCTGGCCATCTGCAGGGACAGAGACCCCCTACACACGGGAACAGGGACCCCTGCGCACAGTTGCAACCCCAATGGCCGCATGGGGACTAGACCCCCATGTGTGCTGCAGCCGCGTGGGGGGGCTGCCCCCATGGGTGTCTAGCGTGGCTGCAGCGCGTGCAGGAATCCCTTCCCCCCATGCCTGGGGATCCCCTCCCCACACCCGGGGATCCCTTCCCCAAGTACAGGGAGCATGGCTCCAACCCCATGCTGGATCCCTGTCTGCAGCCAGTGGACAGGAATCCCATTGTCCCCCAGCCGGTTTTGGCTGGTGGATGGTGGAGGCACCTTTGGGACTGGTGGCCCCAAGTGCTGGAGGGCTGGTCTTCTTTCTAGGGTGCCATGCACCCTGGGTGGAAGGTCAACCCATATCAGTTTGAGTTCACAGTGAGTAGGAATTGAGATGGCCACACTGGGTCAGTTCAAACTGCTGAGTTCAAATTGACCACAACTTTGAAGTCAAATGAGGTTTGACCACTTCAAATTCAGCTTTCATCAGTTTGAACTGAGTTCCTCAGTTCAAATTGATGAAAGCGAGTGTGACCATGCACTTAACTGAATTTGACTTGATTGTCATAATTTTGAATTCAATTCTAGGTGTAGACATACCCTATCTAATTTAAAAAGCAAACAGACACTCATGTTGGCCTAATTTTCCAGGGGACCCCTGTTCATGGGATCTTAGATCAGGCTTCCTACATGGGTTCATCACTTCCTGAAGAGGATTGATAGTCTACCCGCAGAAAAAGGTGGCTGTTCTGTGGAGATGACTCTACATATAGGAAGGAGTTGATGAACATTATAGAGTTGTGTTCAGTCCACATAAATTGAAGGGGAAGATCAATGAGACATAAACAGAAGAAAAAATGGTAGCATGTATAAGAAAAAATGATCAGTCCTCCCAGAAATAATGTCTTTAACATATCCACATTTACTCAAAATTGCCTTTACATCTGCTTTCTTTTTTATAGCAAAGCTACGTGAGTCCTGCTTTGATCCTGGAAATGTAATGAATGGCACAAGACTTGGACAGGATTATAAACTGGGATCAACAGTCACATATTACTGTGATGCAGGATATGTTCTTCAAGGGTATTCTACACTTACCTGTATCATGGGAGATGATGGAAGACCTGGGTGGAACAGAGCACTACCCAGCTGTCATGGTAAGTGCTATATTTCCTGCAATTATTTCATGACTTGCAAGAGATAAACAAAAGTGAAATACAAAAGTATATTAGTATTATGTGGTGACTTTAATGTTTTGTATATTTTCCTCTTTAGAATGTACATTTTTATACAGTGTACCATAACCAGTACTACATGACACAGGAAATATAATATCCATTGACAACATTTTTGAGATATTGGAATTTTAGTGATTCATTTAGTGGTACTAAGTGACTATGGTAGCAAATAATTACTGACAAGCATTGTTGGTGGTACTTTGCAGGGTATAATTGTGCTATTGAGCGCATCCCTCTCTGGCAAATATATGATAGAGTAGAATACTATGGACACACAATGGTGTTTACTTAAACAGAACATCATATATTCTTGATTTTAATAATAAAGAATTAGTTGTTTTAGGATACTGAATGCATTGCTGCTCAATTTTTAGCTTATGATTCAGCTATTGTATAGATTTATTTAACCTATTTTATACTAAGTTATTAGGAAAATTTAGTCTAACAAAAATGAAGATTCATTATGGGCAGTACTCATTTGACTGTCACGTGCATATATGTTTGAAGGGTTAGGCCAAAAATATGTACTCTTTTATACTAATACAATGCTAACTGTCTGGAACAGTTGATGGACACTTCGAGGTAAGCTAGCACAGCTTTATCATGTCTATCACTATTGGACCCAAAACTCGTGTCATCTTCTAGTGTTACTTAAAGTATAATTTAATTAATTATGTATATAAAATCCTAAATTTGACACAGACATTGTAGACAATATAGTTTACATAACATACACGAAAATTAAGTATCCATGTTATAAGCTTCCCACACTTTCAGATTTGTAGTATGCCATTTTAAATTTTTGTGCTGCCGTTGTGTTAAATTCAGAACTGATATACAGAAATATGAATACACTGAATTTCAACCCACTCACACCAAGCCTGACTTTAGCTTTTTGAACTTAGCTTATTAACATGTTACCTGAGTTGGGGATATTTTGTAGGAATACAGGTGCTAAATTGTTATTCCCACTCTAAAGGCATATATGCTAACTAGTAATGAATAGTCCCCTGTATGATCTATTTTTGTATCTGTATGTCATGTCATGTGGAACTCTGGAAGGGAAAAGATGATGATGATGAAATGGATGAAATGTTATCAGAACAGAAAAGAAGTGTTAACTTACTAAAGAAAGGAGGAATATAAAGTATAAGATTTTAGGGAAATTATCTATGATTTTCATGATCATTCATGAGAATGTTACAGTATTAAAGTAACAGTCTTCACTTTTGCTGTTTTGAGAGGCTAATGCTGTGGAATTCTGGGCCTAATAAATTCTGTGGGAAAAATGTGTTTCAGCTTGGGAGGCATGGAACTGCATGGACCAAACAATTCCTCCCCACCCACAAGCAAATCCTTTCTTCATTTTTAAATGAGACGTGAGATTGTTTTATTTTATTTTATTGAATTTAAGAAGGAGAAGGAGAAAGAAAAGGGTTTTCTTTACATGGATAGAATGAATGGTGCTATAATTGTGGCCATTAGTGCTGCTATACTCTGGTTAATGTTCTATAACAGCTTTAAAATTTTCTTCATTTCCAGGGGGAGAGGGTTAACTCAACATGTCTGTAAGTGAAGAGAGAGACATTTTTGCTTGGAAAGAAAAAGCTGCAATTTTATTAAAAACATCATAAGACAGTGGGCAGTAGACAAGCTTTGCTCATTCTTACCAAACCTAGTTCTTTAGGTTGGCTGGAGATATTAAAGTCCTTGAAATGTGAAAAAGTACTTAGATCTCGTATTATCCTGACCTCCCTGCCTAACTTCTGGTCACTGTGTCAGGCCTGATGCTATACGATAAGCTTCTTAAAGAACACTTAAATTTAACTCTGGTCCGCTGAAGTATGCAGATTTGTCTAGTACACTATTTTTTCACCAGTTGATAAAATCTTATTTTATATGTACTGCCTTGCTTGTGGTACAGTATGATTTCTTTTTACCAACAAATGACTAAGGATGTCTACCTTCAGGTAATTTTACAGAACAAAATTAGCAAATGTATTTATTTATTTACATAGAGGGAGTCTGGGGGAGAAGAGGAAGACAGTGGGAGGGAAAGCCTTAAATTGTCACCTGGAGTTGGCAGAGGAGAATGAGGGAGCTGAGACTGGATCTTTGTCAGTTCTCATTATTTACTGCATTAAGTGTTGCTTGGGTAGTTACAGATAGTTATATATGGTACAATTGATAACATTTTTTTTTTATTATCTCTAATTATTTTCTTTTACTCCAAACCTTGTATTCAGGTGCTTATAGGTTGGTTGGTTGGTTTTAATATTTTGCTTGAATGTTTCTATGCATTAGGTTTGACTTATCTTTGGCTATAATCCTTATTTCCAATGCCTTTGAAACATCTCTAATAAGTGTGGCATATGAACCAAGTCTATAACCTTAGTCTATAATGAATGCATGTGAAGATTATCCATGCTAATACACTAAGTCATTTGGTATTTGATGATGGCTGCTATGAACTGGATATGATTTAAGGATGAAAATGAAACATTCATAAAACAAAGGTTGATTAAATAATGATTTTTGTCTGTTTTGCTAAATATGATTTCATCAGTATTATTTGACACTGTAACTTCTGCATGGTTGATACAAGTTGTTTAAAAATTAGTTTGTTGTGCTTAGCATAGTGGAAAACCTTATTTTCCATTGCAAAGAACACAGGTAACCAGCACCATCATGGGATCACAAAGACTGTCATATTCAATTGGATAAAGTCTGTAACTTTTTTCTTTGGAAGCCTTGACTCCAGACATTTGAATCTCTTTAACCCGTGAGAGTAGCTAACAATTTAAATTATGTTCACACACTGGCTATATCATGACTAATCACTTCTTAGGTGTGTTTCTAGCCTTCCATGTACCTGTTTTTTGCTTTGTTCCCTACTCCCCGCCCCTTCTATTTTATGAGAGATATACATATATCTAATAACTTATAGAGGTTCTGGGAGGTTAATCTGTGAAAAGCTTTTGAGTGGAAGGCTTTATAGAAATGCTTGTTTATATTCTGCACGATTTACTCTGTATACAGAACCCCACTATTCTCAAATGTGCTCATAAGGGTCATTTGTAATAAGACCTAACGAAAATCAACAAATCTTTTTGTGCCCAAATGTATGTTTCATCTTGAAACTTGTGTGCCATGGTGTCTTATCAAACACCAGGAGCACTCTTAATTAAGTTTGCAGTGGAGTCTAGTTTTATCCCACTGCAAAAAAAAAAAAAAAAATCAAAGAAAAAAATCAAGTGATCCTCAAAATCAGTAGATTATGATAGGGATTCTGGTGGAATATTAAAAAAGTCATTTAACACTCTAATTAGAAGATCTAATAATAGAGTGACATTTCTGCAGGGGAAAGTTAGGGTGAGGAAATGACAAAATTAATTTTTACAACCTTGTCAACAAAATAATTGATCAAAATATAAGGAATTAAAAACATGTGTCTTGACAGGTACATGGCCATATATCATAGATTGCATAGATACATGTGCACATACATGCACAGTACAGACCAATCAGGTCACTCATTCAAGGTCTCAAAGGGCATCAGTGCCAATAGAAATCAGGTCTCACAACTCCTAGTCTCATGGGCCTTATGCACCTATACACAATTATATAGCATGAGAGTAACCAGGGGCGTAGCCAGCCTTTGCTTTCTGGCTGGACTTCTACTCTTCAGGGTGGGCCCAGTCAGTCTTGCTTCCAGTCATGTGACTGAAGGCTACCTGCTGATGCTTCAGTTCCCTCGCAAACTAGACCACCAGGTGAAGAAGTGAGGGGGAGAGGCAGCCTGATCCCTGCCATGGTCCTGGAACTGGGTGGAGGAGCAGCCATACACACCTGCCTGCCCGCAGTTGCTTTTCCACCTACAACACTGCGGCTTGCTGGCTGCTTGCTATCATGGCAGTAAGCTTGCACTGCTGCAAGGTGGGCTGGCTGGCCAACTAGATAGGCATGTGCCCACCCAGGCCCACTAGTAGCTGTGTCCCAGAGGGTAAAACTGATGGTTTAGTTTAGAGACAACAATCATAAGTCATGAAATGTGTGTGTTTGTTTTTTAGTTTTTGCTTTGCTACTAATGCCTGGAGTGGTCTTGGGTAGGTGTCTACCCTTCTATATACCTGTTTTTCACTGTCTGTAGTTCAGGGAGAATATGTACTGTATCTATCATATGCTAGGATTGTGAGGATTATGTGTGAAATACTTTTGGATGGAAACCTATATAGAAGTGCTAACTCATAGCATTGTTTATGTTATTATGTTATAAAACATTGAAGGTGCCAGTAAATGGGTGATAACCTTTTTGCAACACCGGATTGCTATCTATTTACTTAGAAGCTCTAAATGTGGAACTTTTACTGAGTTTTTGTATGGCGTGATGATGGTACTTAACCACTATTTTTCTTTGAAATAGTTACCACATATGCACCATATTATTTGTGTCACTAAATCATAACAGGATATAGTATTTTGTGTCAGATTCTGTTGAAGTTCTTAGAAAAAAAATATTACCAATTAAAATACAGAAAGCCATTAAGACTGGAAATATGTCCCTCCTGAAAGCAAATATAAGACAGTAAGAAACAGGTGTTATGTTAAAATACTTCTTAGCTCAGTTTTTACTTGAGGCTGGTAGTTAAAGATCAGACTGAATTCCTAGATAAGCTAATTATAATTCTCAGTACTGTTCAGCTATGTTATAATAAACTCCAGATGGAATTTGACACATAATTTTACCCCTGACAAATGTTGCTTAAGAAAGAAGCAGAATAGAATTGTCACTGAATTTGATATTATTGACAAATTAATGTTTTTCTCAGATCAGTGTATAGAGAAGCTTGCATTTTCTAATTCTCTTCCATTCCAAAAATCTACTGAAGTACATATATTATCTCATATCTAAAATGTCTGTCATTTTATTATTATTTACTTATACAAAGTCACAAATAGTTGTAAGATACTTAACTGTGGAACTGAGATCAGTCAGGCATTATAATTAGACATGGCACAGGCAGAAATGCGTATAGTTAAAGCTGCCCAACACTTTTCATTGTAAGACTCTGGTTTTAGTTCCTTATAACCAGGGTTGTCCTTGGTGGGGGGTAAGAGAGATGATCGCCTTGGGCCCTGCGCTGTCCTGCTGTGAGCAGGGCAGTGCAGGGCCCACACTGCTGCCCCTTCAATGGCTGCACTGTTCTCCGCCCTGTCCCTGCTGCCTTCAGTGCGGAGCTGAAGGCAGTGGGGCAGGGATGACAGTGTGGAACCCAGCCTGTACCCTGGGACTGTCCCAAGGGTGGAGCGGGAGAGCGGAGCCCAGCCCCTGAGCTGGCCCGGGGCACAGTGGCTGGCTTGCGGGGGGGGGGGAGGCCAATTGCTCTGGGCCCTGGGCCCCCCCCACCCCACCCAGGGACAGCCCTCCTTATAACTGTGCCACAATGAACTATTCAGGCTGAAATTTTACTTATGTCATAGTGGCTAAAGGTGATTTTTTGTCTGTGAAAGTTTCATGCAATCCAGTTCAGTTTTTCCAAGAACACAGTTTGGAAAAAAATAAATGGACTCAGAAAACTGTCAGAGTTTTACAGTTAAATTATGTGAGTATTCTCTCTGTCCTGAGCATACTTCATCACTGCAGAGCTGCTATGTAAGGACTGGATCATACCTGCATTTTTCCAGTGGAAAATTCTAATCATAGAATCATAGGGTTAGAAGGGACCTCATGAGGTCATCTTGTCCAAACCCCTGCTAAAAGCAAGTCCACTCCCACTAAATCATCACAGTCAGGTATTTGTCTAACCAGGCCTAAATGTTTCCAAAGATGGAGATTCCACCACCTCCCTAGGTCACCAATTTCAATGCTTCACCACCCTCCTAGTGAGAATTTTTTTTCCTAATATCCCATCTTAGTCACCCCCACTACAACTAAGCTTATGCCAGTCCTGGGACACCTGGACTGAACAGGACTTTCCCTACTATTGTGTTCCTCTTGAGAACTGAGGCCCTGCTATGTTACCACAGAGAGGGCATGAGGGCAGGAGGATTGTCTCTTCTGTGTGTTTTTTCGGTACTTTAGCTGCTAGTGCCCAAGCAGCATGGAAGAAGAGGAAGCTGAAGCGCAGAAGCCAAAGCACAGCAGTAAGCAGCAGTGAATAGTAATTGGTGGAAGTGGCCTTAATAGACACACAGGGAGTAGTGAATTAAGAAGTGGGAATGGGATTTGAATAGCAGCAGATGGGGAGCAGGATTTGTGTGATAGGTGTTGGACAGAAGCAGAGAAATGAGGGGGCAGGACTTAGGATGGATATATAGGGGCAGAGATAGACTGTGGACAAAGGGACAGAATGTTATATAAATGCTCAAAAACACGCCCCTCCCAATCCTGGAATTGAACCCAGGATTTCTAAAATTCAATCTTATTCTGCTGTTTGCAAGAGCCGTGAAAACCATAGACAATGTGTGTCAAATCTCCATGTGGTAGCTGGTCCATAAAAGGATAACCACATTCTTCTAATGGTACAGATTACTTCATTACCTCAAGTAGTAGAGGTCTATGCTGTGATTCTAAAGGTCAGAACTTCGATGGTGGCCCAAGTTGAGTGTCAGTATAATTCCACAGGATGGAATTTCCGGGACCCCCTCCCTGTTTTTCTTACAAAATTGGAAAACTATTAAAATGTATAATTTGTAAAGTCAAGCATTCAAAACTTAGGAAATGCTAGACTTAGGGTTACCTATCTGTCCTTAATTCACATCCCCTTTGTCTATGCATTAAGATACAGTCTTTACTTCTGTTATTGCACACCATCCCCTCCCCCCTCTGAGTCTCTGTTCGTTCAAAGCATGGAACAGACTTTGCTCTGTGAGTGAATGAGACTGTTGTTTGTAAGACCCCTAGTTTATTTATTATAGAAGTTGTAAGATGTAACAAATAAGGAACACAGGATTGCAGAAGACAATGGATGGCTTCATGATTAAGGAAGTTGAACTCTACTCGGAAGAATGGGATTCTGCCCTACAGCTGAGTTCCTATCTGAATCTGGTCAGACATTTCAACCAAAATTATCATAGTTTTAAACTTAATTGTGCATTCCTCATTTTCTGGATGCCCAATATGAAACATTTATGGAAGAAGAGCTGAGCACTCAAAATAACGTGGTTCAGTTGAACCTATGCATTGAACATTTGAAATGTTATCAAAACTATAGAATAACAGAAATGTAAGGGTTGAAGTGATCTGCAAAAATAATCTACTCCACTCCCCTGACTTTGTCAGGACCAAGTGTACCTAATCCATTCCTGGGTCCAGTTCTTAAAATGACAAATGCATTGAAACGGCAGGTTCAAAGGCCAGATGTTTAAAGATATTTAGTCATCTAAAGATTCAGATAGGCAGAGTGGAATTTTGATTTCAATGGCAGTCAGGTGCTTAGCTCCTTTTGAAAATATCATTAGGTGCATATCTGAATATGTAGGTGACTACATAGCTTTACAGATGTGACCATGGATTTCTCAGATAGGGCCCTCCAAAGTACTCGACTCTTTTACTGAATGAAGCAGAAATCCTATAGAAAAAATACAATATGTGTTCATGTAGTTGAAGCTTATATCTTATGCATTTACATAAAAAGGGCAAATTCTAGTATTGTCTGACTTCTGAGGGCTTAACTTTTCAATATTAAGTCTATTTATGTCTGTCTAAGCTTTATAGGGTTAACAACTCTCTCCATATTTAAAATTTTACTGAAAAATCATTTCCTGAAAAAAATGAATGTGAGAATCTCAACTCTTATTTAATAATTAAATCATAACCATGATAAATATTTAATAAATGTATTTAATAATATATTTAATACGTTTAACAGATTTTTTGGGGCATATGCTTTCTATCCTGTATGTTAACAGACAAAACATTGAAAATGTGATCAGAGTGTCCCATAAAGATTGTGGGACGGAGGGAGAAGTCAAATAAAAGGAGATAATTAAAATAAAGTTGTAATTAAAGAGCTATTAATTGTTTAAAATAAATATTTGATAAATTCCCTTTTGATTTTCCCTCATCATTTTTGATGAGTTACAGCTAGTAATAAATGTTTATCCATGCACCCTTTAACTTGCTACCAAGGTTTGTCTTAGTGATCTTAATAGAGTAAGTTTGTCAACTATGAACACGTAAACATTGTCTTTGGTGTACTCTAAGAAAGAGATTAAACTTCCACCTTTTGTTTTATACTGATGGTATGAAGACATACTTATGTTTTCCCCCACACTTAGCTCTCTTACAGCTAACATAAGCTTATTGTAATATACTAATTATCAGGACAAACCCTGCAGTCATTATTCAGGCAAATAACTGTTTATTTATTTATCTGTTTGTTTGTCCCTGTCCTCAACGACATATAGATTGAGTTTTGACTATTTCCTAAAAAATCTATAAAATATTAATACTTAATATTACAGTTCAATTTAGCCCAGTGCCTGTAATACGTAATCATTTATTTTATTTCATAAAGTTTATCATACCTTAAAAAAGAAGATACAAACCAAATTTAAGAGAAACAGGCTTTTGTTGCTAACATTTGACTTTTTGAAAGCTGACATTCATAGAGCTTGAGAATATGGAACTCTGAAATAAACATAGAGCTATCAGACTTAAATAGGGTCTGCATTTGGATGTATATCCATGCATATGGTATATCTGGCAACTGATACAAAGCTATGTGATTGTTATTACCAAAAAGTCGTATCAGAATAAAGCATTTCTTCTTTTGAGTCTTACGGAAGCTGTTGAGCTAGATGACCTTAACAGTCTCTTCTTTGCTGTTCACTTTATGTAGTTACTTGAATGAGCAGAGACTGTATATGCAATAGAAATTATACACTACCATCTGACAGTCAATGATTTGCTATTATTTGTGTTAGCTACGGTACATTAAGGTTACTGCAGTACAATTAATGTTAGTTATGGTACATTAACAGCCTACATAAAGAAAAAGAAAATGAACAGCCAATATAGTTGGATGTCCTACCTCCCACAGACGTTATGGACTTGATGCTGAAACAGCTTCCTAAAACTGTATGGTCTATGTCAGGGGTCTCAAACACGTGGCCTGTGGGCCGCATGCAGCCCCTAAAGCTGTTTTGTGCGGCCTGCAACAACACTATTGTTAGTGATATTTGCAATATTGTTGTATGAAAAGATTTCAGTGGTGCGACCATTGGGCCAACGCACTAGTCCTCATTCGGCCCTGTACTAGTCCTCATGCTGCCCTCATAGTGATGTTAGTTTGAGACCCCTTGTCTGTGTTATGCCAGAGCTCAAAAGTATACAATCACAAGGCTCCCTCCTGGCCTTAAAATGTATTAATCTGTAGTTACATTGGTCTCCTCTACTGAATATGTGGATAAAAATAGACAATGGAATGAGCATCAAAAGATCCAAGAATGGTGTGCTGTTTCTTTCATCCTGCTTACCATCCCTCCCACTTTATTTGCAATATTGCAAATTTGCAACATTACTATACACTACAATGAGACAGTGCTGAAATGGCAAAACATTGGAAAAATGTAAGTTTGGATTTGAATCCTCATCCAAAGTTTGAAACTCAGGCTAATTTCTTTTAAAAAAAGTGTATTTTTGTTCTTTCTTTTTACTCTTTTTAGTTTTCTTTGTTCAACTTAACATTTATGCTGTAGGTCAATCAGCATATTTATATGAGGGTATTGCTATGCAAGGTCTTCATATCCAAAAAGGTGTTAGACACATAACAAGGAGCCCAAAATATGTGGCTTTATTGGGGAAGAACTAAAAACCAACCAAACTGGGTTTACCCAACATTCTAAGAGGCAAGTTCTATTACTATGGCAACCTGCTCTAATGATCTAATTCTATTACTATGGCAATCCAATATACAACAAAGATCACTTACATTGTCCTTGCATGGTGTAAATCCTAGAAGATGATGCCACACTCTCTCAAGCCTTCGGAGGCAGGCCTATCCTTGCGTACAGGCACCCCCCCCAACCTGAAGTAAATACTCGCTAGCAACTGAACACCATGCAACAAGAACACTAATCCAGGAACCTATTCCTGCAACAAGCCCTGTTGTCAACTCCAGTAATACCATCACAGGTCCCAAGCACATCAGCCACACCATCAGGGGCTCATTCACCTGCACATCCACTAATGTGGTATATGCTATCATGTGCTAGCAATACCTGTCTGCCATGTACATCTGGACTGTCCTTGCACAAAAAGATAAATGGCCACAAACTGGACATCAAAAATGGCAACATCTGTAAACCAGGAGGAGAACACTTCAGTCTCCGTGGACAATCAGTAGCAGACATGAAAGCTGTCGTACTTTTATTAAAAAAAAAAAAAAAAAAAGGCAAACAAACCAAAAAACCTACAAAGACAGGCTTCAGTGTGAAACTGCAGAACTGCCACTGATTTGCAAGCTTAAAACAATCAGAGTGGGTATGAATAAAGACTTGGAATGGATAACACATTACAAAAAGTAATTGTCCTTGATCACACATTCTCCCCTTTAATCAACTGGTGTGAACAGACCCCATCCGCCCTCTGAAGTAACTTTGTTAACAGTTGCCCTCCTTCATCCTTGGCATGTGTATATATACCTTTCAACTGTAGTTTCCACTTCATGCGTCTGACGAAGTGGGCTGGAGCCTACAAAAGCTTATGCCTGAAGAAATCTGCTAGGCTATGTCTACATCTAAAATCTTAGTTCGGACTTGGTTAGTCAAAACTAAGTAATTTGAAAGTTTGAACTAAGCACTTTTTTTTTTTTTTTTGGTTCAGACTAACTTTTAGTTCAAACTAGCCATGTTTTTTTTTGTTTGTTTGTTTGTTTTTTTTAGTTTGAACTAACTTTTTAGTTCGAACTAAAAAAGTATGGCTAGTTCAAACTAAAAGTTTGTTCAAACTAAAAAAAAAAAAAAAAGCACTTAGTTTGAACTAACTGCTAGTTCATACTTATTTAGTTTGAACTAGCATGTCCGCATTGTGCTAGTTCGAAATAGTTGGAACTAAATATGCTAATTAGTTTGAACTAAGCAGATTTTTTTTTTTTTTTAGTTCAAACTAGGCAAAGCCTATTGTAGACAGAGTTAAATTAGTTTGAATTAAGGCTTCTTATTTCAAACTAATTTGCCAGTGTAGATATAGCATTAGTCTCTAAGGTGCCACAGGACTCTTGCTGTTTTTTATATTGTCTTTGTTCACTGTGACCTTAGTATTTTTTAGTTTTAACTTTGAAAATTCTTTTGATCTTTCTATAATATGGTTATATGTTTGAGTTTAACCTTGTCCAGGAATTGTAGTTTAGAGTGATTTATTTCCTTCTGGGGAGTAAAGCATTGAATAGCAAATAGAATTTCAACAGTTCCTAATCTACTTTTATACACAGATACACAATTGATGTTAATTTTTTTGTGCTGACATAGATTTTAATGGTCAGACAGGTATAGTTTGTTTGCATAAAAAAGGTGCAGTGAGGGCTTTCTTAGCAATGGCTTAGTAGATTGTTCGTAGGATACCCTTATTTTATTTATTTATTTTATGGTTTGTTTGCTTGTAACCAGCACTCCTGATTGCTGATTTCACAACCCAGTTACCTTTATTTATTTATTTATTTACTTACTTACTTCTTTATTACCAGCCAATAATTTTTCCCCCTGTTCTTCAGGAATTTGTTTCAGACCTCCCTGCTTTCTGAGATGAGGAATAATTCTTTTCATTTGTTTCTTCTGATAATGCAATTATATTTATAAATTGAAAATTTATAACCTTATCCTGTAAGAGCCAACTCTCTTAGAACACTTTGCTTCTCTTCATATTTTTTTCAATTCTTGGCATGACCTTCTATTGCCTGTATTTGTATTATATCTAGTTACTCTGGCAGGCTATATCTACACTTGCAAGTTCGCTCAAATTAAGGAGGCTTATTTCAAACTAACTTAACTACTTGTCAACACTAGGCAGAGCTGGTGCAACATGGTAAGCAAAGTAAGCATTGCAGGGGGCACCGCCATTTGAGGCATCCCAAAATGCCCTTATGGGGACGCGTGCCTGGTCCAGCCATCCTGTGCCAGTGGGGACCAGGCGAGCCAGCCAAAAGGGCATCCTTGTTCAGTGCTGCTGGTCTGCCCCTCCCCCCCTCAGCCCCAGCCATGTGAGTTGCTCTTGACTCTGTGCTGGAGCAATAGGGAAGGGGCAGGAGGCAGCATGGAGCCGGTATTGCTCCTCCCTGCGCACCTACACTGCCTCCCACCTCCTCTAACTCTCAATTAAAGAATTTCCTTTGACAGAATTGTAGGCATTTGAATTCTTTATTTATGCTACATCATCACCTCCCTTCCTCAGTTAATTGGAAGCTTCGTTACCCAATACGGCCGCAACTGAAGGGCCCTGACAACTGACATACTGTTACTGGAAATTTTTTGTTTAGAGCTATCTGACTGAGTTTCTGTCAAATCCTACCCAAAGACCTCCTTGCCATTTTCTTTTCTGGAACCAATGCTATGAGGAAATTCTCTATCAAGAGGTGGGCTCTTTTGTCCACTGGAGAACCAATCTGTACAGGTTTGAAGTTTAAAAAGCATTTTGTTCTACTATATAGTCATTATCTACTAACTTATATGATAACCAACAGCCCTTGAGGAAAGAACAGCTTAAATGATCTTCAAATCCAGCAATAGTGGTAGGAGATCTTGTTTTCTGTTTATAAGAGGTGATAATCTGACCACACTGTCATTCACCAACTGCCATTCCAACAGTAAGAGAGTTGATCAAGAACCAGAATTTCCATCATACAGGAAATTTTAACTAAAAGTCAAAATTTTGGTTGGTTGGTTGGTTGATTAGATAATGACAAGTTCTGAGAATTTTTTTTTTTTTTAAATATCTCAACAAAATGTTTACTATTCCTGGGTGGGTGAAGTTTGTGTCGGCATTAATCTGTGCCTGAGCTGTCACCGTATATATTCTAAGTTGTACTCTGTGTTCTCTAGTGATAATTCTTCCTGCAAATTTACCTTCATTGTGAGCTTAAGTGAGAAAAGTAAATGAGAGTACAGAATAGGACCTAAAACAATAAATGTTGATAGGCAAATGTATGAAAGGAAGTTAAAAAGGCTTAATTAATCCAAACAGATAGTTCCAGGCCTGTAGTAAAGTAAACAAAAGAACAAAGAAAACAAAAGAATTGGGGTGTCAAAAATTAGGTCTGGTTAATGGACAGTATAATGAGAACTTGGACTATTTTAGGGTCCTTAAACAGAAACTTTGATGGAAAAAAATGATGACCGCAACACTGATGGTTGACTGAAAGAAAGAAAAGTTGTGAGCTTTATTTTAATAGTTGTCACCCCCAATGAGTCTCCTGAGATCCTGGTTCTTTTTCATCCTAATCCTATGAGGTTAAACTGGAGAAGGAGTCAAATGACAGCACCTCCTTCGCCACTCCATCTAAATCGCAAAGATCACCTGGGATGAGAGACTTTTGTCTCTCCCTCCCAACAATGTATCCTTTTCCTTCCCTACCTTAGTGTTTATTTCTTCTCTTTCCCATTTCTCTCTTTCTTCAGCCTGGGCAAAATCCCTATACTTACCTAATAAAAATGAAAGTGTAACCCCGTTATGATATGGTTTAACATGGAACCACAGTTGTTTTGTTTGTTAGTAGACTGTAGACTTCCCTTACCAAATAGAGAAACATTTTAAATATTCCTGAAGAACAGAAAGACATTCCTTCCCTGAAGCCATTCGAAAGACAGTAGAATATATGAAGGAAATGAACTATGATCACTAACATGATTATCATCAGGTTGGACTTCATAAGCATTTCAAAATTTGGAATGAGTTATTTCTGTCATTTGATCTTACAGATAAAAATTACACTAAAATATCACATATTGCTTATTAACACTTTTTTTTTTAATGTGGGGGACTTTCTTCTTACTTCAAAACTCTTTGAGATGCTCTTACCACATTTACACTTTTCTTTAAGCCTTTATTTGTACAGTAACACTCATTTCAAAGTTATCTTCCAGCAACTAAGAAATAGATAATTTGGTAATAAGAGGAATTTAAAGGTGAAAATATGATTTTATTATCCTCTTTAATCTCTTGAATTTTCCTCTGCATGATAAATTGTTGGTTTCTTACAACAGTACAAATATCACCATACTTGCTTTTTTTGATAGTAAAAAAAAAACAAAAAAACCCACAGCAACCAAAAATCTATCTACCTATCAATAACAAACAAAAATGATTTTCATTAATATATGTATTTCAACTTTTATCAGATCACGATGCCTACATTTTCTATAATATATTGCTAAGTAGTACTTTTTAATGCCTAGAACATACATAGTAATATGGAACAAACCTTTCTATTAAAGTAGTTTTGGCCATTCTATGCTGTCCTCTGCTATGCACTAAGGAAGCAATACATTTGAAAACAGAAAGTTTTATGGAAATTAAATCAAAAGCATGGATGATGAAAGCATATAAGTTGATTTAAACTACACAGCAATTCAACAAGTTGTTTTCAATTTAGGCGACAGCTGCACCAGGTGGTGAAAAGGGCAATAACAAAGAAACCCATTCATTAGACTTTGACTAAATTAAAAATGTTGTGTTTTTTAAGGTTCCCATGGGATACAATGACAATATTAATATCTTATCTTCCATTTTATTTATAATCACAATCCATTTACATGAATAAATTTAATTTGGTCATATAGTTTTAATTTAATTTGACATCACTTAAGTAACTGTACAATTAGTGTGTCTCTGTCTTTGATAGAATAAATGAGATGATGTTGGAAAATAGGAATACTATTCTGGACATACAGATAAATAATACATTGACACAGGAAGAATATGAACATAGTGCATACGGGACATGAAAATGGCATGGAAAAACAAAACTATACTTTGTCTCTAGTCTTTCACTGTAGCATGTAGTGTCTTACAAAAGTATCTCTTTAGTTTGATCATTTAAAATTGGCACCAATGCTAAGCTGGGTTTAACTAGTGACTTATTAGTGGGGGAAAAAAATTACCATCTGAGGATTCTTCTGAGTCACCTGTTTTTACTTCTTAACAATGTTTATGAAGTGTTACTATTATTTATTTATTTGCAGATGTTTCTGCGTGACATAAGGCCATATTGCACAGTTCAGTGAGGAATAATGCTTTAAGTGGATGGTACTTAGATTCTATAATTAGAATGAAATAATATTTGGTCTCCTGCTGGAAAGGAAAACAGGGACAGGGCAAATAGGGAAGAGTCCAGGCAAGTGCAACAAAAATGATAGGGCACTGAAACACGTGACTTACAAAGAAAGGCTGAAGGAACTGGACTTGTTTAGTGATTAGAAAAGAATGAGGGGTGGATTTGATAGCAGCCTTTAACTACCTCAAAGGAGTTTCCAGTGAGTATTGAGCTCTGTAGTTCTCACTGATGGTAGTTCACAGAACTAAGATCAATAGCAGACGTGGCCAAACCATGGCTCGGGAGCTGTATGTGGCTCTTGAATGAAAAAGTGTGGCTCGTGGAAGAAAGTCAGCAAATCAATTTAGTAGGTAAAAGTATATGGCTATATGCCTCAGTACGGTTCTTGAAGGTTTAATAATCAACTTGTGTGGCTCTTGAGTTCCATAAGTTTGGCCACCCCTGATCAATAGTCTTAAGTGGTAGTGGGGGGCGGTCTAGGGTGGATATTAAGAAAAACTATTTTACTATGACAGTTGGGGAAGTACTGGAATGGGATGTCTAGGGAGGTAGTAGACTTTCCAGTCTTAGGGGGGTTTAAGATCTGGCTTGTCAAAGCCCTGGTTGGGATGACTTAGTTGGAGTTGGTCCTGTCTTGAGGAGGGGATTGGACTAGACAACATTCTGAAGTTCCTTCTATCTCTAATTTTCTATGGTTCTGTGAAATAGGAAAATAAAAGGTAAACTGAACAGGAAAGTTTATTGTGCTCCGAGGAGAGCAGTAAAGGAATTCCCAGGAAACATACTGACATGCTATGGGTATGCAGCTGCTACGTGTTACAGCTCATGAAACCTCAGAAAGCAGAATAAAGAGAAATCTGTTTGCCTAAATATATTTGGAAGGGATGTGTAAGAATGTTGATTATTAACATACTATGGACTCCAATTATTAAGATTTTAGGATCTATTAGGGTCTTAAATTCAGTCCATTATAAATAAGCTATGAAGACTAGGCTAGAAACACAGGTTGCCATATTCTGAAACTGGTACCAATTCTAGATCGATGCCAAGGGTATCCCAGTTAGGGACAACTTACTAAAAACAAACGAAATCACACTGGAGACCATGAACACATGAATTATTACAGAGTTCACTATTAAAAGGAGTATTTTCATCTTGGGACTCGATCCTTAAAATTGTATGAGATCTAAGCTAATAAATGTAAGGTAAACTAGTGGGAGCTAAAGAAATAAGTTTCCAGAAATGGAAGTGGGTAGAATACATTCATTAGCATTTATTTTGAATTATGAATTTTGTTCTGCAATTTGATTTAATACTGTGGTGTCATCAGAGTTAATACTATGGTAATAAATAACTTAATCCTTTGAAAAGAGAGGTTGGTGGTGGAAGTATTTGTCTTTCTTAAACATAGGAATTCAAAAGAGAGAACTATATTTGACATCTTACAACTAAAATAAATAACATTAGTATTTTCTGTATTTGGTAACTTCTACTTTAGTAAGGAAAATAATCAGTAATTTGCAAAATCATTAAGTCTCCTTAAATGAAAAGATGCATTGATTTGTTCAGTAAGTGTATGCTGCCTTTAAAATAGTTTAATCTGGGTTTTATTTTCTGCATATATGAGAAACAGGTTGTAGGTAAACTACTTGAAATGTATGCAGGAAATTGCTTCATAATGCATTTGATGCTTTATATAATTGCTCCTGAAATTCTGCTTACATAGTGTCATAAGAAGAATTTGCCTCTGACTTTACAAATAAGAATTATATTAAAAAATGATTGCCAATTTTAGAAATCTACATAGGTACTATTCATGTAAATTGATTAGTTTGGGTTAATGTGCTTAAATATTCTATGATTCTATGATTCTATGAATGTGCTTAAATATTAAAGTTATTAGCAAAATATACTTGTAAACAAGGGACCAGCCTCTTAAGTGATATCAATCAGTGTAGCTCCGTTGCAGTCAATATCAAGTTAATAAGTCTCTATTTTACTGCTCAGTACATACATTGAATTGTTCTGTAATAATTTTATTTTGCACTGTGGGATTATTGGCATAAACACTCATTGATGTGAGGAAGAACTGCATAATCTGCCTGTTATGAGAATGGCAAATATCTGAGAATGAATAACATGACACAGCATATGCAGAAGATTTGTATCTTAGGAGTGCAGATAAGTGATGTAGAAACATAAAGATTCATCCAACAAACAGCAAAGTGCCCTCAGTACAACAGATACATAAGGGAGTTGAAAGCACTCACCCTCGCAGGTGTGGGGTCATAATACATAAATTGAAATCTAGTGTAAACATTAAAATAATGTACTGCAGAGCGTTAAAACAGCATGCAGCAAATTTAATCAATGTTAGGCACATTTAAGTTGATTGCCTTTTGAATGTTTCATAATTCATTACTATACATCTTTATTTTCTAGCACCATGCGGGAGCCGGTCAACAGGCTCTGAAGGCACAGTATTGTCACCAAATTACCCAAAAAACTATAGTGTTGGACACAATTGCATTTATTCTATTGCTGTTTCTAAGGAGTTTGGTAAGTAGAATGAATCTATAATTTAACTGTTTCTTTCATACTTGTCATTGTTTCTATATGACTTTTTTCTTGGAATGGATTTTATAGTCATCTATATGTTGAAAACATATATGCTGCACTTAAACTATTGGAAACTGATAGAAGTGGATATAGTTTTGACAATCTGTACGTTTCTGTGCCATGAGTTGATCTGTAGTTCATATCTTAAGATATATGGGTCACAATTTTTGCAAAAGCAACGTATGTTTTAAATAGTACTGGTTTATTCTTTAATCCATTATTAATGATGACATATAATATAGAGATGTTATTATCAAAATAATGGACCACATTTAACACCAGTACAGGTTAGTATGACTATTTAGCTGTTATTTGTGCTGAGCCTCTAGGATATACAATACAGAACTGATAGCATAAGGGAGTAAGGGAAGAGCTGTGGCAGAAAGGGTAAGTCAGTATTGCACCCATCCAATCCTAAGCAGTTTTGCAGCCCCAGGAATAACATAGCAGTTATGGAGTTCTGATATATAGCAGCCTACTTCTTCCTACCTACAAGGCACAGCACTGCTCAGATTTTCTGCAGTATTGTGTCCAGCAGTCCCATGCCCAACAAATGCATAAACGAGGGTTTGTGAGGAGGACCACGATGGGCAGCCGTGCAGCTATCGTATGCAGTTTTGAAAAGAAGAGAGATCCTTCCAAAGTTAGATCCAGGGCTTATTAGTGCCTCTTTATACCACTCAGGCCTTTGTATCTGACCAAGTGTTTGGAGGGCAAAGGAAGATTTCTGCCCTTGACTTTATTGAAGTTGGTTTCATAAAAGAGTGATTTTGCAATATCTGATAACCAAAGGGTTAATGTACAGGATGGAAACCTGGTGTACTACACTACTGAAAAGAAGGATCAGCAGAAAGATTGGATGGTAGGTGAATAGATGAAGTGAGATACAAACATATGATAACTGAGGCTTGGTATACGCAACATACTCTAGTATAACTACATTGCTTGGGGGCCTGCAACCGTCCCTGGCATGTAGACAGTACTATGTTGGTGCAAGAGGTACTCCCACTGGCTATGTCTACACGGGGAGAGGGAGGGGCGGCTGGGGAGAGGGAGGGGCGGCCTGGAAGTCAACTTTACAAAGTTGACTTTAAGTCGACCTTGTTAAATCGACTTCAGGGTATGTCTGTGTAGACAGTGACAAGATATACCCAGGGTGCCCCTCCTTCTACCCCACCCCTTAGTGCGGATCGGTTACCCTAAGCCCAGTGGGCTCCAGGGACCGATCCAGACTGGGGCTGATCCGGCTCCTACCCTCTAAGGAGGAGCTGGGTCCCACTCCTATCCCCTCTCTGCTGGGGCCAGCAGTGGGGGCTTTAAGCCGGCTCCTGCCAACCCTGACAAGTGATGGTGGGCCAAATTAACCAGGTTGCGGAGCCACCTGCCAGGGTCTGGGACCCCACATTGCCCCTGGGCACTTGCAAGCAGCCAGGGGCACAGGACCAACATCGTTCCTGGCCGTTCACGGGTGGCCAGGGGTGCGGGACCCAGCATCGCTCCTGGCCACTTGCAAGCAGCCAGAGGTGCAGGACCCGACATCGCTCCTGGCCTCTTACAGGTGGCTCTGCCCAATCACACCTACCAAGGAAGAAGGCGTGGGGCCTGCCTTGGCCTCTTGCAGGAGGCTCCACCCGATCACATCTACCACGGAGGAAGGGCTTAAGCCAATTTACAGGGCAGGAGTTATTAAGTTGACTTAAAGACCCAGTGTAGACATACCCACTGATATAGTCACTTCCTCTTATGATGGTGTAGTTATTAAGTCAACTGGAGACATTTCTCCTCATGGTTTAGAGCATCTTTTTCCCACCATATGACCATAAGAGTAAGGAAATGATTTCACTTTGCGAAGGATAGAATGAGAATTTGGGCAAAACCAAAGTGAAAATGAATGACAGAATATTGTATCAAGGTTTTAACAAATAAAACACTGTATTCAGTCATTGAACTTGTAACTAGATAGCTCAGACTATTAGTGATTTCTTAGTCATTACACCAAAACTGAACAAGGCTGCTAGTGATTGAAATTACTATGAAATTTTGGCTTGATATCTAATTAGTAATACATTGAAATTCCAAATCTAATTCCTTGCAAACAGTTTTTTGCAATCTCAACATACACCCCATTTTCAAGAGATACAGAGAAGCAGCTGCCTTTTTCCCATTAACAGTAGGTCCTGCTATATCAGGTTAGCGGCAATAATGAAAAAAAGCCTAGTGTCCTTATTGATCATCCTTTCCGGTAAACAGAGAGCTTTAGTTTCTGGTTCTGTTTGTCTAGAATCTTTCACAAGCACTGAGAAGGTTGGAGGATTCTTGATAGAAATAACATCTATCTATCTAGATCTAGATCTAGATCTAGAATGAAATAAGATAGTATAATTCAGTTGAATTATGAGATGAAGAGGTGAAAAGAGGTGTAGGATGAAATAAATACAATATTACCCCAAGATATGCATAATCTTGGCTCTACATCGCTTTTATACTTTTCAGACAACACCAATTTCATCTGAACTTTCTTCTATTTATTCCATAGTATTGAAAACATAGAATCTACAATAATACTCTGTTTCTTAAGGCATGATGTAAAAATGAGTACTTAATTTAAATTTGCAGCAGGAGAGTCACACTATATCTGTAAATATTTCAAGCATGTGTTCAAATAGAGAAGTGACTAAAATAAGAGATGAGGTATAAAGACATTCTTTTATAGTATGCCATTTATTTTGTAGTTTCCTACATGAAGAGCTGGTGGGGTGTTTAAATACTTCAAAGCATTTTCTGTCTGTATTAAGAAGAAAATAGGCTATGAGAAACCAGGAATGGGTGGTGTTTGGTTAATTCTAGAGATAAACGGTGTTTTTGAGAACAACACTTGTAACAATGTGTTACTCATTATTATTTGCGGGAAGAGAAAAGGCTTTTTTATATCAGTAAAACTGATACTTTTTTGTGTTGCACATTTACCATAATCAGGGGAAATAAGAGTGCATTGGAGGCTGTTTTATGAAAGATCAAAACGTAAAATAATAATAAATAATAATAATAAATAATAATAATAATAATAATAATAATAATTATTATTATTATTATTATTATTATTATTATTATTATTATGACCCAACTCTTAAACACTACTGAGCTTTTAAACAGGAAGCAATAAGAAACAAGTGTGGTTTTTGGTTATCCAAACTACAATCTGGCATTTAATTATGTTCCCCGTTGAATCATTACATTTACCTGTGCAAAGATGATGAGTTATAGGGTTTATAAGTTCCATTTAATGTTGTTTACCATGACTAAACAATGCAGGGAAATTACTCATCTTAACTCTGAAATGCCATGATTTTCTGGTTTGTCTTCCAAATTTTGTCCAGAATAAGCATACTTCTGTACAGGGGTGACATCCGGTCACTCTAGTGATCAGATAATAGATAAATTTTGAAGTGTTTTAAAAAGCACATCCTACTGGAATCTATGTCTTCCATTCTAATAGCAGAAAAAATAAAATAGTGAGTACAAAGAAACTAATGGTTGTAACACTAAGAGTACTTCAATTTCATTACACAGGCTAGTGCATGACACTCTCTTCTTGAGCCAATTACTTACAATTTAGTGTGTGGAGAGTTTCTGGCTTGATCACTGGCAATCAAATGATCCAGAAATGCTGTTCTTGTGTGATATGTATCTTTTCATATAAAGTTCAGTAGTCTAAATACAGTGGGCATGCTTAAAATGTTCTCTGTATGTCGAGATCTTGCAGCTTTCAGAGTTATTCTCTCCTTAAAATGGGGAACACTTTAGTACTATTTATAGCAGTAGGATGAATTATAAACTACTGTACGAGTCATTTCTGCTTTTGTTGACTAAGCAATGTTTATTCAAAGTGTCAATCCTCTATCATGACAAAATTTTGTTTCCTAAGTATATGAAACTATATTCCCTCCCCATGTTGCAGCCCCTTTTCACTGTCTCGGTCTTGCAAAGGCTGCAAAATTTGGCCACAAATTTGTTGAGGTTGAAGAAACACTCACATGGTCTGAAGCCACTACAGCTGACTCCATAGCAATTGCTGCACTCTTTCCCAGGACAGAGGATATGCCAGAGTAGGGAGTAATTTCGGAAAGGAAGAATGTAGCTCTACTTCACCAATTCTTAGCAAGCATATTGTCCCATATCCACATAGCATAAATGAATGCAGTTGGCAGCAGCTGAGCCTTAGGAATCAGAGAACTGTACTGAATTTTCTGACCTCAATGTCAGACTCCAGGCAGACATCAGCACATAAGAGAATCTGGCCCACTATATTTGGCCATAAGTGAAAGCCATAGCATAGAGTCACATGAGTTGTTCTGTATGAGCCGAGCTCAAATATGCTGCAACACAATATACATTCAAAACCTGTTTTCCAACAGTAGAAGCATCTTTCCCATTATCTTTTGTTGAATGTATAGATGATTTGCTACAGAATAAAGAGTACAAGTGTGAAATCAGTGCTTCAAGCAATACATTATGTCAGACAATGCACCTTTTGTGTTCTGTTATGGTATATGATTAGCATATTTCCTGTTTTAATTCCTTTGTAAATGGCTCTGTCTCATGCTGAATACCATCTGTGATTTATACCTTGCAGGCTTTACATCTGTGCTCTGTGTGTATGTACACATGACTTCACTCCTATCACGTGTTCATTTGACCCCCAGTCACTGGGTTGTTGACCTCATAAAAGGAGTATGGGATCTGAATTGGGTTGTACAATCTTTCTTCAGATAGGCCCTGCAAAACCAAAAGCTTAACCTTAATTAAAGATAATGCATGGACTGGTCCTGTGCTATATTTATGTTGAGTAAACTTTCCTAATATGCAGTTAGTTTATACCTACAGTTGGAATAGTAGTGCATGAGCCACTATGCAGTAAATTGGATTGCAATCCTGTTTTCTAAGCCTTGGGTGAACATTTCTTTTGATTCCATATAAGATATTTAGCATGTAACCACATACTCCAAAAACATTTCCAAAAGATAATTCTTCATTGGTGTACAACAGAAATTTTGTTAGTCCCCATGGAAGACCCTGTATCATCACAAAAGAGAGCAATGCATGCAGTAGAAGAATAACTCATCTAATCCATGATGTAAACTAAACAAGGAGTCCTGTGGCACTTAAAGACTAACAGATTTATTTATCTCATAAACTTTTGTGGGAGAAAATCCCACTTTGTCAGATGAAGTGGGATTTTCTCCCACAAAAGCTCATGCAATAAATAAATCTGTTAGTCTTTAGGTCCACAGGACTCCTTGTTTTTTCTTTTTTGTTTTATTGCTGAAGTAAACTAACACGGCTACCTCTTTGGAACCTGGCAATATGCTGAGCAGTGTTTCTCAACCACTGTGTCAGGACATATTATTGTGTTACCACACTGTGGTAAGTGTGTCACCAAGAGCCAGAAAGATGTTTGGATTTGGTCTTAGGGGGTTGAGGGTGTGTGTACTGTATAGTCATGATATGTCACCAAGCATATCACAACTTGCAAAATATTGAAAACCACTGAACTAGAATGTAGGAAGTAAGAATGTGTGTATTACTTTACCTCTGCTTGCAGCTAAGTGATTGATTATTGAAAGGAAAAGTTTGAGCTGGTAGCACCTTGTTTCTCACTTAGTCCCCAGAAAAGATCTCGAGGGCTATGTCCACATTTAGGCAGTTAAATTGATTTAAGTTATATAGGTTTAATAAAATCACTATAAAATCATTAAATCATTTTAAGTTAAATCAGTTTAACATGCCCCCACTAGAAACTCAAATCAAACGAGCATGTGCATAGACAGGACTTGCTAGCTCAATGTAGAAGAGAGGCACCATGGGAGGTGTGGCAACATGGCTCCCTGGAAGGGCCATGCCCCCACCTATATATAGAAAAAGGACAGCACCCTTGGATGGAGAAAGGTTAAATCAAAATAACAGTTAAATCAAAATAATAAGTCCACGCAGCATTATTTTGAAATAACGGTTTCGATTTAACCATCATTTTGATATAATGCTAGATTTTATTATATCAAAATGACTTTCCTTATTTCAAAATGAGGGAGCTCCTTATTTCAAAATAAGAAAAGGTAGTGTGGACATGCAATCTTTTAAATCAAAACAATCAGCATTATTTTGATTTAAAGTCTAAGTGTGGACATACCCAAGGAGGCAGTCAGTCTGCATCTCCCTACTTCAGTAAAACCAGCATCAAGAAAGCTCTTCTTTCTCTTGCTGCTGTGGCTGTTATAAAGCCATTTTAACTCATCTTTTCAGCCACCTGAACCACTGAACATTTTACCAGAAGATTTAGCCTGGGATTTTCTAAAGAAGTCTTAATGCAGATAGTTGCCCAATTCCCAGTGGATATTAACTTAAATGGGAGTTGTGTTCCTAGCTCACTAAAAATATTTTGAAGGCCTCAGCCTTTGGAAAGTGTGTGTTTGCATTGCTGGACTCCACAATATTTGGGATGGGGGAGGGACTATCCTGTTACTGTCTGCAGCAGAAGGCGGTTGTAATCAACTGAATACCCTGTAGAACTTCTGAAATTAAAAAGGTGGTCCTTTTTTTGCAAAAAAGAGATGTGAGAGTGAGAGTTGGGATTGGGTGAATGTAGAGACTATATGTGGTTTGCTGTAAGGTAGGAATTATTGCCTGTGGGGCAAAGTGGAAGAAACTTCCACGGTGGCGTGTATCAACCAAAGATGTGCACAAACCTTGATGAATCTGAAACGTAGATTTTGCTGGAACTTGCACTATAATCTAATGCACATTTGCACAGCTTTAGACTTGTTTCTGACCATTTTAAGATTATACATTAGACCTACGAAAACTCTCTAGGTGTATTAGAATTTGTCACCTGCAATATCTGTCAAAATTCACAGTTCATACTTATAAATCAGTTACTAATACTAGCATACAAAAAATTATAATTAGCATATTAAACTGTTTAGAACAGAAAAGTTCTTTATTTTTCAGTCTTTTGTATAATTTGCCTGGAAAATTTATATAGTTATTTTCTGAAACTAGATTAGAAGCTATTAGAAACAGAATTACAAGCACAACATAAATCATAGAGATGAAACAGAAGCTAAAATAACATTGTTTATTTCTAGTGTAAATATTCAGAAGCATATTTATTTAAAGCCATTTTACATATAGTCACTGTCCTTACATAGTAAAATCTTAAGTATGTTTGGAGAGTCATTTGATACCTGATATTTGATATGCTATCTTCGTTTTTAACATATTATTAATTCACATTACACCTATTTTGTTGGTTTTAATCCTTTTTGGTTGTCTGTTTATGTCTGTTACTTAGAGTGTTGTATTTATAAAACAGTAATGATGTCATTGGAAGTGTCTCAATCTTTGTTATGATTTGCTGGGAATAATATCACTTAGGCTCCTTAAATTACTATGGAGTTTTCTATGAGTGAAAATCATTCTAAAAGCTGTTGGTCTGTTATGTATTTGCCGTATACTGTTAAGAATTAGTAATACTAAACTATAGGACAGTCAAAGGACATTTTTTTCTGTTTTTGTTTTTTAAATTCGTTTCTACAATATATGTTTCTCCAACACTGGCATTGTCAGCAAACCATGTTCTGTAAACTGTCATATTGGTCTACCTAAAGGGGATGTATGGAAAGGCATGTATACCTGTACGGCTATGTTCACACAAACTGTTATTTCGAAATAAGTTATTTCAAAATGAGTTATTTGGAAATAAATTCCTTATTTTGAAATAAGTTAATTTGAGTTAAGAAAATGTTAATTTGAATTAAGGGAGAGCCTGCTGTCGAAACAGCTGTTATTTCAAAATGGTTATTTAAAATAAGGCCGTTTGGACATGTTGTTTCAAAACAGTTGTTTCGAAACAATGGTGTTGCTTCGAAACAACATGTCCAAATGCTGTTGTTTCAAAACAGCTGTTTTGAAACAATGGTTATTTCGATTTCAAGCGAGGTTTTACTGTTTCAAAATAGAGGCCGTTATTTTGAAAAAACGGGTCCCGTTGTTTCAAAATAACACAACTTCGTGTGGACATAAGAAATTTTATTTTGAAACAAAGGCTGTTGTTTCGAAATAAAACTTTCGTCTTAACACAGCCTACAAGACAGAGAGTATGCACATTTGACAATACACTATGTGTGCTATGAAAAATGGTTCCAATACATGTAGGCAATCTTACCCAATTTACGAAGCAGCCAAAGAAAATTGATGGTTTCCCTTTTTATTGCTTCATTTTTAGGTGCTTTCTACCTTTTGCAGAAGAGAGAATGGAAAAATAGAAATTTAGCAGAATGAGAGAGGCTGCTTGTCACAATTTATTTGCTTTTTTATTTCATTACATTTTTATTTATTGATTCCCCTGATTTCTCCCCACAAATCTACCTCTACCAACATGACTTCTAACATTTGAAACATCTGAGCCACTTCTAATAATTACCATTAAAAAAAGGAAACATGCAAACCAATAAAAATGTTTCCTTTTTCACCCCACAACATCTCAAGGAAATGTTTTCATCCCATTTTATTTCCAAAAAGAAAGCCACCTCCAAACTTTAGTTTCCTCAGCTTGAAATCCAGAACAATTCTTTTATTGTGTTTGATCAAATGGCTAACCTCTTCAGTTCATCAAACTGAACTCAAATGGAATTGTAGAAGAAGGGTCGCTATGCATTTTTAATTAGGAACATTTGAAGATTTTTGTTGAAAATTTATTATGAATTATTGTATGTATTAGTGTCTAGAAGCAGGCATACAATATCTTCTATTAATAAAGTGGGCTTCATCATTAAAAGGAACAAAGTACTTTGCAGAGATTGTTTAAGGAACACTCACTGCAAGCATAAATTGTGAGAGACCTTGGTGCTCTCAATTCTCAACACTAATCCTGATTTAGTCTTGAGTTTAAAGCCCCACTTAAATTTAATATGGATCTGAAAGCTATCTTGGGCCATCTCCATAGAAGGCGCACATATTAGAGACTGAGTTGATGATGTCCTTGGTACACTTCTTTTAAGTTCTGAAGGAGCTACATGACAGCTCAGAAATTTGGAAGCTAGTAAGATAAAGCACCTCTTCCGAGGTAAGGCAGGGTGTCCAGATCATCTTTTTTGAGAGTGGAGGAGTACTTGAACCATATTGCTGACAGAAAATATTTCTGAATCAGGTACCATGGAATATGACAAGGCATATTTTTTCATCATATTGAGTGTAATCGTAACACTTCTCCCAAACATTTTGGAACACATGGGTTAGTCTTGTGTATGGTGTGGGTACTGTATCAATCATTTTTATTTTTACTTGTATTTATTATTATAATTACAGTTATATGAGAGATAGACTGTGAATGGAAATAAATATAATTCAGAAGGCTGCAAGGACTACTTGTAAATTTCCACAACATTAATATAATATAATATAATATAATATAATATAATATAATATAATATA